>JAGTTD010000021.1:1178476-1752330 GCA_018398585.1 Simmondsia chinensis
TGGAGCAACTCATTACGTTCATATGTTGAGCTCTTGACTCTCCTTACTCTAATATCGAACCTTGTCACTATAATTGAACGTGAATTTCTTAACAATGCATAGGTTGTGGATGCCAACGGCCAGTTGCTCAATAGAAACACCATGGGAGAAGACCTTTTTGTGTTTGTGTCATCCTTGTGTGGAACATTGAATTGGTATCTTTTTCGTATATTTTGTCATTCAACATCACAGTGTTTCCACATATTCTATAAATGTTATCATCATATATCTTTAAATATCCCTATCAGGTTCGGGTTCCTGAGAGAGTAACAGTCTTCAACATCAAAAGAACATTAGAGCAACGCACCACCGACATTGTGCTAGAGAGGCAAAAGGTGGCACCCATGACAGATAGGAAGTTGTTCATAAGGGTTCAACCACAAGCCATAAAAAAGATGGTCCAAGTTTCATTCACAGGATACTATCTAGGACAGGCCAATGACCTGCTTAGATTGACAAACAAGAGTTTGCCCCTTTCGGGTTTACATCGAAACAACTACATTGAGATGGATTGGGGCAAGTCGACTGTATGTTGGAGTATGGGCTCACCAAAAGGTATGTAAAATTTTTTAGGCCCGAGCTTGGATATAGAGCTAGCACGTGAGACTCACAAATAAGACCAAATGAGCTTCCAATTCCAACAATTGGTAGTAGTTGGAGTGGCTCGTCCGGCTTCCATACCTATGTTTTCTTTCTCATAACTTCGGCGTAAAATCTACACCAACACATTGTATCTTTAACACGTACCCAACTCAAGGTTCTCCTAGAGTAGAGGATCCCCCCATCGCCTCACAATTATCTTAACACAAAACTGACTACGTAAAGAAACCTATCCCAAGGGCTAGAGGCAATATGGAAGAACATGTTAGACTTGGATGAAACAATATTGATCATGCAATGAAGCCCATACAGAGGATGAATGAGTGAGATGTCAGAGAAAGCAACCCCATCTCCATACAGACATGGGAACCTGTTCACATCTGATACTTTGTAATATGGTGGGAAATATGTGAAGAATAGTGCAACTTTTTGAATTGGAATAGCTTGGATTCATAAGATTCATTTATTTCTTTTGAAATGTAATAATATAATCTTATAGATTTGCACTGTATTTGATTATGTAAACTGAACCTTGAGTTCCTTCCACATTTTTTTTTGTGCAAGACGACAATACAAGATATTTGCACTAAGTCCTTTCATCACAAAGCTAATCAACTTAGACTTACCATTCTGTCACACTACATCCACTTGAAGTAGTTCGAATCTCTTTTTCTACCTTTGGTACCTCCCTCGAGAACAGCCCCTTATTACTCTAGGCAGAAGAGGCAGAGGCAGACCAAAGAAGAGATGGCTGGAGACGATCCGACAAGACCTCACCCATCTAAACCTTCGGGAGGAGATGACCTTAGATAGGGCCCAATGAAGGGCTAGCACAGGGGTATTAGATGATCCGGCTGGAGTAGAGTAGTCTTCGTCTCTACCTTATCTATCCTTTCTCATTCTATTTCTTTATCTCGTCTACCTCTATTTCTAGCCTCTATCTTTATCCTTTTCCTTATATCCCTTTCTTTATCTTAGCTTACCTGAATTCGGTGCCTGTGAACCCCCCCCCCCCCCCCCCCCCCCCCCCCCCCTCTCTCCTCTTTTGGGCCATACTCATGCATTTGATGCTTTTCCTCTTGCCAGGTCTTTGGCTGATTGGTGCAGATTAACTTTTTAGGCTGGGGGTCATCGGAAACAGCCTCTCTTCAGGGTAACCTCCAGAAGGGGGAAGGCTGCGTACACCTACCCTCTCCAGACCCTGCTTTTGCGGGAGCCCTTGGAGGCACTGGGTTTGTTGTTGTTGTTGTTGTACCTCCCTCGAGACAAAAATTGATCTTGTTCTTAGCATAGGGTGCTATTTCCATGAACTATACTCGTTGTTGGAGGCATCACCTCAACTCAATACTTGTATAACCAACATTCAACAATCACAAACTCTGTCTTAATTGTCTCGAATTTCGCAATTGGTGAAGCCTTACAAAGGAAAGAAAAATAGAAAAACATGAAAAATTTCGGACAAAAGTTTTTCTTAAAAGAAATCTTAAAATTAGGTTTACGAATAATGAAATCTACTTGAAGAAACATAGTTCGAAGATAACTAGTTCGTGTTCTCATTCTCGCCCGATTTCTTCTCAATTATTGATTAATCCTTCAATTATTGAGCAGTGGCAAGGAGTGTACACAGGTTGTTTCAGAGGGAAGTGCTGGTATATCACTTTTTTTGCAGCAATTTGGTCCATTTGGCTTGCTAGAAATGACTTTATATTCAATGATAAGCAAACACCCACACAGGGTATCATTGAGATTGCAAAGTACACAGTAGCTACATGAATTAAGGCAGTAAATGAAGATCTTCCCTACTGTATCCAACAAATCATATCAGATATTGATACGGTATCCAAGTGCAACAAACCGAAAAGCTCAAGATCTGAAATTAATTGGTCTCCTCCTGGAATTGGATCTCTGAAATGGAATGTGGATGGATCGTCAACAGGGAAGCCGGGTGATGCAGGAGTTGGTGGTGTCCTTAGAGATTGGCAAAGTAATATTCTTTGTGTGTTCTCGGTTCCAATTGGGACCAAAGATTCAAACTTTGCCGAGATTGAAGCCATAAGATTAGCCCTTGAATACTCCTGCCAAGATGACAACATCAAGAGTAACAGACTGATAATCGAATCTGATTCAAGAAATGCAGTTTCATGGGCGAACAACTTAGATTCATATCCTTGGATGATGAACTTTGCTATCAACAGAATCCAATTGCTTCGAAAAGAATTTTCTTGGGTTTCTATCATACACCAGAAGAGAGAAGCAAATCAGTTAGCTGACTCCCTTGCCAATAATGCTGTTCTAAGAAGCTCCCCCTTGATTGCTTGGCTACAATAGCTAGACTACATTTACTTGAGGATTGTTGTATATAGTTGGTGGTCCTCTCTTTTGATTTACATGAATATCCACATTTTGTATAGGATGGATAGCTTTTGATGTTTCGATTTTGCCCATCTATTTGATTGGGCACATGTACATTTTTTTGTGATTAATAAAAGTCCAATTATCAACAAAAAAAAAAAAAAAAAAAAAAACTTCAGGCAAATCAAAAAAATCAACTCTTATATGGTATCAGCTGAATTGAATTGATTAAAATGTTACACAACAGTATATAATAATAATTTATAAAAAAATGAAAATACTTGAAAACTACTAAAAAATATATAATAATAGTAGAATAAAAAATAGTCAAAATATTTATATATAAAATGAATATTCTACATAAACCAACTCCATAGGTTAATTCATGTTGGCATCTTTAGTCAATGATTGGGGGCTATGCAAAGTCATTGATAGAATGTTAATAAAACAAGTAAACCACTAACTTGTTTAAGGGTGTAAATGTCCCTTAGGGACATAGCCCAGTGGTCATGATCGCCGGGTGCCAACGAGGTGACCCGGGATCGAATCCCACAAAGCTCAAAAAGTGGTCTCCTTTTTATTGAGGATTTAAGGGGTTTATCCCCTCCCCCTCCCCATGGCTTTACCATCATAAAATAAAAAATAAAAAAAGGGTGTAAATAAGCTGAACCGGCTCGAGCTGAACCGGCTCGCAAGGTCGAAAGGCTTCGCTCGCTTTGAGTTCGAGCTGAGCCATGCTGGCTCGTTTAGCTTATTGATTCGAGCTCGAGCCTAGTGAAGCTCGAGCTTGTAGTCTCGCAAGCCTAAATGAACTATTGTTAATATGATGTATTTGATTAGATATAACCTATGAAACCAAATTCGGGCCTAAATGAGATGAGACCGAGCTTAATCGAGCCCAAACGTGCCTAGATTGAGCTTATAATGAGCAAAATATTGCAATCTTTATTTGAAGCTCGCCAAGCTTAGATCGAGTTGAGTCAATCGCGAGCTTTTGATGAGGCAAGCTCGAGCTTGAACTTTCCGAGCTCGGTGAGTTTCTAGCCAAGCCCGAGCCGAGCCTCGAGCCTAGCAGGCTCGGGCTCGGCTGGGCCCAAATACACCCCTAAACCTGTTAACCAACTTTGACATTGCGAAGGCCAATCCTATCAAATGTTTCTTCCCTACCATGATGGATCATTAATTACTTGATGACCCGATTCTATATTTGAGTATAGTGGCAGTGCTTTACCTCCGTATCTTAACTTGACTGCATTTCGCAACTTTTGTTAACCTTGAGAATTAGTTCATGCACTGTCCTTTGGAGGCACTTTAGTAGGTGGTTGAGCGAATCCTTCACTTTGCGAAAAGTACTACTAATCATGGTTTCCTATACTAGTAGAGTCGTGATGTTCGAATCATGACTTACATCAATGCTGACCGAAAATGTTGTCCTTACAGTTAACACTTGACTATCGACTATGTGGTCTTATTGGGGTCAAACTAGAGTAGCAAACCATTTATAACTCCACTACGAGGTTGAAGCACCGGTTGCTTTACCACAACATCTTCACGTCCTACCTCGTGACAAAACCCATCGTCCACAATCTCATCTAGCAAGTTGATATTAACTTATACTATGTTCATGAAAAGCACGTAAACGGTGGCATTTCGATGCAGTACAAATATATAAGGATCGTAAATGATCTTATCCAATCCTATCACCTATTATATCCTCTCATATTGTGCATTCTATCTATAAATTATAATTGTATCGGATTCAGTTTCTATACATATAATGGAAAGAAATCCTCCAACTTATATTTTCGTATCCTCTAGATTTTTAAGGAACAACTTTAGGAACGGTTTCTAAGAATGAACCAACCTAAGAAATTTTATATTAACGGGAGAGCTGATGAAGTTTAAATCCAGACCACGCACAAGTTTAAATTTGATAATTGAGATTTCATTGGTCAAAAAGGACATAACAAGTCCTTTTAGTGAAAAAGGACAAATCCAAAAGATCAAAAGGATACAAACCACAAAAAACTTAACCACGGGCAAACCGACAGAAAGACCACCCATAAAAGCCCCAAACCCCAACAACAACCAAATAAAAGAAGACACCACGAAAACAACAAAAGCAACCAACAAAATAACCCAACAAAGGCACCAAACCGACTGCCCAACAGCCCACGCGACCAACAAAAGAACTAAACAAACACAGCACGGGCACAAGGAGGCAAGGAGAAGAGAGCAAAGGCAAACACCCCACACAAACAGCCACCAAGAGCGCACCACCACAAAAACGAAAGCAAACCAACACACCACAAAGGCAAGGAGAGGAGTACTTAATGGTATAAAAATACCTAGAACTGTATTTAATTCTATAGATTACTTTAAAAGTATGCAATCTTTTATTTGTTGGTCCTAGCTAGAGGTGGCAACCAAGTAATCTAGGTTGGCTTCAAGCGTACCCTATTCATGTTTGGATCATTTTAATCTTATAATAAAATTGGTCTCTGCCAAGGTCAGGTCTATTCCATTACGATTTAGCTCACCTTTAGTTCTTACCTATATTATGGTCCGATTGGTTTCGCATGAAGTTATTTCAGGCTGAGTCACTTTAATTTTGGGTCATCATAGGTTCGGATAAATCTTGGGTTTGGCTATATGAATTTCGAGTGACAATATTCTACTATTTTGTATATTAGTGGCATAAACTGTTTATAAAAGCGTAAATTATATCTCAATTAATTTATGTGTTTTTCCACTATATTTACCAATCTGTCTTAAACCCATGATACACTGGAGTTTAGTATGTGCGCCTTTGTGTATATATATATATGTAAGCTTTAAGACGAACTACGTAAATTTTGGTGTTCTTGTTTTACCCCAATCCCTTCATTTATGTTTGCTATTTCGATTTATGGATCGTTGTTTGTGGATGTTCCTAGCAATATCTAACAATCAGCAATGAAATTCACTTGAATTCTTGACTTTTAAAAGCTATCATTGCTTTCAAAGACCATGAGTTCATTTAACTTTTAGGTCCAGTTAGGTTCGAGTTTAGGTCATTTATGGTTAGGTTCGTTAAGGTCAATGGTAGAATAGATCGGGCCAAATTAGCCATCGGCCATGATCTAGTCAGGCTAAGATGGGGTAAGCTAGTTTCAAGTAGGCTCATTTAACTTCGAGCTGAATTATTTAAGTATAATTTTCGGTTTAAGTTATCTCAATTCATGAGTTTTTCAGGTCAATTTTTCGAGTCAAGTCGGCTTTTTCATTTCAAGTCCTGGCCTATGCGTTCAATGAATTACTCGTGTTTGAAATCAATTAGGGCTTGTTCGTATTCATTAGGAGGGCTCGATAGCCTATCGAACCGAGTTCGAGCAAGCTTGATATGCTTAACGAGCCGAGTTCGAACAAAGGGGTGCTCGGCTCACTAATGTTCACAAACAGTTTGATAAGGGCTCAATAAGAACTCATTAAAGGGCTCGATACGAGCTCATTAAAAGCTCGTTATGAGCTCGATAATAGTTGGTATTAGCTCAAAAATGGTTCGATAATAACTTAAAAAGCTCGGCTTGTTAATGAGCTCGACTCGATTGCAAGCTTGGCTCGGTTTTAAACACGATTGGGCTTGATAAGCCTAACGAGCTGAGTCGAGCTGAGTATTGAA
This sequence comes from Simmondsia chinensis, assembly GCA_018398585.1. NCBI lineage: Eukaryota > Viridiplantae > Streptophyta > Magnoliopsida > Caryophyllales > Simmondsiaceae > Simmondsia > Simmondsia chinensis. Next base: position 1,185,129 of record JAGTTD010000021.1, read on the forward strand.
CACACTATATCCTTATCGAACTGAGTTCGATCAAGGGTTAAAAATGCTCGATAAGAGCTCGGCTCGAACTCGAGCTCGATAAGCCTTATCGAACTCGAGTTCGAACAAGGGGGTTTTTGGCTCGGCTCGGCTCTGCTCGTTTCCCAGGTAGTGGCTGCTTGGTGAGGTGGGTATGTGGCAATTGAATTTTAGATAGTGTATTAAATATATAAATTATGTACATTTTACACATATGTATGCAATATGTAACATATAAACTTATATGTTTAATATATTTATATATAAATTTAAAATTAAAATCTATATTTTTCATGTATATTAAATGTATATATATTATGTATATTTTTATATATATTTTTAAAAAAAAAAAAATTCTAAAACGTAACTGCCGCATGCATACCCGTTGGCATATACAGCACGCACGTTGACTAGTCCCTATCCCCATTTCATAATTTGACCCTGCATTTTACAATTTGACCATTCGTGTCCGAATCTTCTACATTTATATATATATATATATATGTATTTTAATATACCCAGTGTCTCAAGGGCTCCCGCCAACTCTATAAATACCCGGCGTGTAAGTGCAGGGTGAGTAGATATCAGGTGAGTATGTACCGAGCATGTAACTTAAAGTCGGTATAACCTTCAATCCTTTTATAACTAGCCGACTTATACCGATAAAGACGTAACAAGCGACCCTCTATATTATAAACAAGTCTTATACTAGAAAATGAAGTTAAACTAACGATGTATTTTTTAACATTTTGATTATGTAAGATACAAATGACCCGATATAAACTCATCCACTAAATCAATTTGAACTCACCTGTCACCCAAGCATTAAAAATTTTGTCACCAACTCGATAGTAATTTACTATACAGACTAAATTAACACAAAGTAAATAATAAAGGGATTAAATCGATACAATTAAAAGTAAAAGGCGAATTAACATAATGGGTAAAGGACATGAACCTTTCACGTAAATAACCCTATTTATTAATATCATGCTAATAAACAAATATAAATAAAACTGTCTTTAAAATAAAATTAAGTTTTCAATATTACCGATGTAGTCAATTACATTTAATATAACTACTATTACTTATAAAGGAAGTTATTAATAGAATATAAATATTTAACATTATTTTATAAGAAATTATTACTTATATATCTTGAAGTTTAACTATTTATCAACTACATCTATATACAATAACGTCAACTAAACTTTAAATATTTTATTACCTACCCTGTGTCAGAATTCAATGAATTTCTGTAAGAAATTTATAAAATTTATACAGCACACGACTACGATAATGTACATAAATCATGTCAATATTTGCGATGAAAATTCAACGAATTACAATAAAAAAAATTTTAGTATATAAGCTTTCTATATATTACCGAAATCATGTATAACTTTAGCATGTTGAAAAAATCATCAAATTTTAATTAAAAACACTTCTATTTTGTCAGGGTCATATTCCACTTCAACATTTTTCACTAATAAATATCTATGAATTTCGGCAGAAGAGTGCTTGATTGATTAGATTTTAAAACTTTACGGTACCTAAATAATAAAATTCGAAGTTTACCTCATTATATATATTGAAACGTCAAGCTACATAAGTGATAAAGATCAAAACTCATGGTACCTGTTAAATTATAAAATAAATCGTGAGTCTTCACCCATCAGCTTAAGTTTTTGAGAAAGTTGATTCTTTGACATGGTAACAGAACCTTATTGATCAAGAAGTCATACGTTCGAATCTCAATAACCCCTACTTTCAATATTAATATTAATATAATTTAAGCATAATATATAAAGGAGGCATGTGCAACATCCATGCTTTAGGCATGGCGTGAGTCGGCATGTTATAGTACAAAATCAATCATACGCCTTTACCCATCAACTTAAACTTTTGGAAAAGTTAGTTTCTTGACAGTAGCTAGGCGATAAATTTCCTTACTTTTATTATAATAATAATATTATTGGATTAAATTTTAAAAATAAAATATGATTATACTTAATATCCAAATTGATTCCCACTTCCTCATTTGACCCGCCATCCACATTGACAAGTCCCCTTTAACTCTTATTCTAATCTATAAATACACTAACATTATGGTATTTGTTCTTATACTATCGAAAACACATACAAAAATGAAGTTGCCCTTATGCTTTCTCTCTCTAGTTTTTGTAATCTCGACTCTTCGCATCTCTGCAGTTTCACATGCAGAACGAACTCAGAACTCAACGGTTATAAACAACTTCCTTGCTTGCCTTAAAAGTCATTCAGACCCTTCGTTTCCGATCTTAAACACAACCTACACTCCTACCAACCCTTCCTTCTCTTTTGTTCTCGAGCACTATGTGAGAAATAGTAGGTTCAATAGATCCACAACCCCAAAACCACATGCCATCGTTGCGGCCTCACACGTTTCTCACGTGCAAGCTGCAATCATTTGCTCCAAGTCTAGTGGGCTACAGGTTCGGATTCGGAGTGGTGGCCATGACTTCGATGGACTATCCTACGTCGCCCCGGTCCCTTTCATTATCCTTGACATGTTCAACCTCCGGGCAATTGATGTTGACATCAAAACAGAGACTGTATGGGTCCAAGCTGGGGCATTGCTTGGTGAGCTTTACTATAGTATCATCAACCAGAGTCAAACCCTTGCCTTCCCCTCGGGAGTCTGCCTTAGTCTGGCCACTGGTGGGCACTTTAGCGGCGGTGGCTATGGGAATATGCTAAGGCAATACGGCCTATCAGTTGACCACATTGTTGATGCACAGGTTAAGCCAATTTCTATTGCACCCTAGACCAACATCAACAATTAGTATGTGAGGTCCACATATAAATTCAAGTGCGAGTCCATTCTGAATTCAATTGGGATAAGATGGAGCCGCCCACCAAACTTATATGTTGACATCTTTCTTCTCACAAATCTAGTGTAGAACTCTTTACTAAGACTGACATATGAATTTCTTAACACTGCACAGGTTGTGGATGCCAATGGCGAATTGCTCAACAGAGCAACCATGGGGGAAGACCTTTTCTGGGCCATTAGAGGTGGCGGGGGAGCCAGCTTCTGTGTCATCCTTGCATGGAAGATTCAACTGGTATCTTTTTCATATCTTTTGTTGTCTTTCTTATGATTTTTTCACTCATTCAATGAAATATTATCATCATAAATTTTTTTTAAATTCGTATCAGGTTCGAATTCCAGAAATAGTGACAGTCTTCAACATCCAACGAACATTAGAGCAACACGCCACTGACATCATCCTAGAGTGGCAAGAAGTAGCACCCATGACAGATAGGAAGTTTTTCTTAAGGGTGCAACCACAAGCCATAAACAACACGGTCCAAGTTTCATTTATAGGATTCTATCTAGGGCAAGCTGATGACCTGCTTAGATTGACAAACAATAGTTTTCCCCTTTTGGGTCTACGTCGAAACGACAGTGTTGAGATGAGTTGGGGACAATCAATTTTATATTGGAATGATAACTCACCAAAAGGTATGTGAAATTCTTTTAAAGGATTGAGCCTGGCCATATGGCTGGCATGTGAAATCCACATATAAGCCAAATGAGCTTCCAAGTCCATACCAATTTGCATTAGTTCTTGGAGTGGCTTATTATGCTTTTATATCTTTATCTTCTTTCACACAACTGCAAGGTAAGATTTACAATTTTACTGCTATATTGTGTCCTTAACAGGTACCCCACTCAACGTTCTCCTACAACAGAGGATTCCAACAGGGCCTCACAGTTACCATAAACACAAATCGGACTATGTAAAAAAACCCATCCCTAGAGAAGGGATAGAAGCAATATGGAAGAAGATGTTAGACTTGAATCAACCACTATTGCTCATGCAATGGAACCCATACGGAGGAAGGATGAGTGAGATCCCAGCTGCAGCGACCCCATTTCCACATAGATATGGGAACCTGTTCAAGATTCAGCACTTCATATTATGGCAAGATGACAGCAAAGAGGCAGAGGACCAAAAGCTCAAGGCGTTAGATGAACTTTACGAGACGTTTACTCCGTATGTGTCAAGGAATCCAAGGGAGGCATTTTTGAACTATAGAGATATTGATATTGGAACAAATGTGAATGGGAACTTGAGTTTTGCATTTGATTATTTCAAAGATAATGTCAAGAGGCTACAAGAGGTGAAGGCTAAAGTTGATCCAGGAAATTTTTTCATGTACCAACAAAGTATACCTCTTGTTGCTTGATTGCAACTTGTTGAATTTGGGAGTCTTATTATGGTATAGCTTGCATTCATGAGGCTCATTTATTTCTTTTGAAATTTAATAGAAAAAAGTGTTCTTATCATGACGGGAAATGATTTCTGTTTTAAGGTCAAGCGTACTTTAAAGGTAAGGCTGAAGCATGGAGCTGTTTGTTTTGGTCCATGCGCTGTTACAATGATTTACGGTCTGCTGATTTGCTTGCCTATGTGACGACTACTTTTCTTTTGGTGTTAGTGATCTTAGGTGCTAAAGCCTCTATTGTTTTTCTCAGTGTTACTTTTTTGTTAGTTTCTACTATTGCTTTTTGTTTCCCAGTTTGGCTTTTTTTTATTCTCCTTTTCGGGGCCCTGCTTTTGTAGGTGCGCCTTACTCTGTACTCTGGGCTCTTTGCTAGCTACTTATCAAAAAAAAAAAAAAAAAAAAAAAAAAAAAGAATCGATAAAGGTATTATGTCTGTTACTAAACACATTTTGTAACTGATTAAAAACAAGTTCTTCCATGTCTAAACTATCGTTTCCTAAAGTAAGATTTGCAAACATAAATTTTAGTTTCATCAAGCTTCAAGCAATATTTTGCCGTTTACCTTAAATCAATAAGGAATTTGTCAGTATCTCACATTGGAGTTGTGATAAGGAATAGATCAATAAGATTCTTGCCACTCCACGTCTTCACCTAATGCTAATTGATTTCAGGATAAAACCTCCCGTTACGTTTATATGTTGATCTTATGTATGTTAATTCAATTTCAAGTCTTAAAACCCACCTTCAATAAACTATAGACATTTCTTGTGTAACAACAACAATAACAACAGTCCCAGTGCCTCAAGGGCTCCCGCATAAGCAGGGTTTGAGGAGGCAGATGTACGCAGCCTTCCCCCTTTAGGATGCTACCCTGAAGAGAGGCTGTTTTCGAGAACCATCAACCTAAGTAGCATATCATCATGGAAGCAGGTCAGCCTGGGGCTGGTGCCTAGTCAATCAATTAGTTCCCTATTACTAGAAGTTTTTGTGGTAAGACTCAAGTCATGAACAAAGCAAACACAACCAAAAACACCATGAGAAATAGGAAAGATAAGAGTGAGTAAAGTCTCAACAATATATATATATATATATATATAATTCATTTGTAATAGTTGTTTCTGCATCAGCCACAACAAGTTTAGATTGATTTATTTATATTGTTATAGTTGTATTTTTTAACAAATTATAATATATTTTATTTTAGAAAATATATCGGGCACTATTATGATTGTATGTTATATTATTTATTAATAAATTATAATTTCTTGCTCAAAATGATTATTTTTATCTATATATATACTATGTTTTTTAATATATTTTTATAAAATTATTTTTAAAAAAAGTGAACCCTTTCTTGAATGATTTATTCATAAGTGAAGCTTGTAATCTATAATACAACAGAAGCAAACCAAAGGACTAAGAAAATAAGAATCCTAAGCTAAAAGTAAATATCAAGAGACAGAGCCGTAGGACTAACCTAATTCTTTAGATCTAATTACAAAAAATAAATAGTAGAAATACAAGAAAAATATAAGTAAAATACAAAATACTAGTATCATTATTTTCAACAGTAGATCTAGATATTCTAATATTAGATTCAGTATAAGTACAGATGCAGATGATCTTATCCAATCCTATCACGTTATGTTTTCTATTTGTAAACTGTAATTGTACGGGACTCGCTTTTTATACATATAATGCACAAGAAATCCTAGTACTTTGGTTTATGTATCCTCTGGATTTTTAAGGAACGACTTTAGGAACGATTTCTAAGAATGATCCAACCTAAGAAATTTTATATTAGGGAGAGGTCATAAAGTTTAAGTCGTATGGTTGGAGAGGAGTACCTAACGCTATAAAAATTCCTAGAACTGTATTCAGTCCTGTAGATTACTTTAATAGTATGCAATCTTTTAGTTGTTGGCTCTAGCTAGAGGTGGAAACCGAGTAATTTGGGTTGACTTTTGGTCATTTTTATCTTAGAATAAAATCGGTCTGGTCCAGGCCGGGCCTGTTCCAATATTATTTGGCCCACTTTCAGTTCTTACCAATACTATGGTCCAATTGGTTTCGGGTGAAGTTATTTCAAGTTAGGGTCGCTTTTATTATGCGTCATCCTAGGTTCAGGTAAATCTTGGGTTGGGCAATATGAGTTTTAGGTAACAATATTCGACCATTTAGTATATTGCTGACATAAATTGTTTATAAAAACATAAATTATGGCTCAAATTATTTATATGTTTACCAATGTATTATTATATGGCCAATATATTTAACACTTCAGTTTAGGCCCATGACACCATAGGTTCAGTATGTGTGACTCTATATATATTTATTAGAGATCTGAAAGTTATCTATAACACAAAAAATTGTCACATGTACTGCTCTAATAGTAGTGAAGTTATTTGCTCTCCCTTCATTGATGTAGGCTTTAAGCCGAACAGTGTGTAAATTCCGTTGTTTTTGTTTTACCCCTAATCCCTTCGTTTATGTTTGCTATTTCAATATAAGGATCGTTGTTTGTGGGTGGTCCTAGTAATATTTAATGATTACCCATGAACTTCACATGAACCCTTGACTTTAAATAATTATCATCGTTAGGAAAATTCACGCAATCAAGCGCAAAAGAAGTGAAAATCAACGAAAACAATAAAAAATTAACCCCAATATTTTTACTTGGAAACCCTCTCTCAACTAGAGCGAAAATTTACGGTACCAAAACGGGCACTATGAATATGTAATTACAATTTCTAATTATAACCCCATACAATCATCAACATCATCAAACATCATCATCATGGTGACTATTGCACTGTAAGCCACCAATCCTCACACAATGTGACTACTACACGGCAAGTTACTAACCCTTCTCAAAGTGTAACTGCTGCACTGCGAGCCACCAACCCTCCTTAATGTAGTTTCTGCACGGTGAGCTATCAACTCTCTTCAATGTAGCTTTAGAAAGAGAAAGCTGCAAAAATTCTCTCATCACTCAATCAAACTTTCAAAAGGTACCTCTCAAAAATAATCTCTCCCCCTGCCCGGGTACCGGCCGAGTGCCGCCTGGGCACCCTTTTACAGAACCCCTCATACCCCTTTCATTTTTTTCCTCTCTTTTTCCACAATTCATACAACAACCCTCAACTTCTAGTTATAATTGAGTTGCCCAATCATAATCATAATTAAATCTCAATTAGATTAGGTAACTAAATCATATCAAATATCCTCAAATCAAATCTAAATTAAATCAAAATAATATTAATCTTGAGATAAATAATATCCTAACAATCATTGCATTCAAAGGCCATGACTTCATTCATTTTCTAGGTCAGTTTAGGTTCAAGTTTGGGTCATTTATATTCAGATTAGTTCAAGTGGATGGTGCATCTGATTGGCCCAAATTAAGCATTGAGCCATTTTGGAGTCAGGCTAAGATCAAGTCAACTTGATTTCAAGTAGGTTCTTTTTACTATGACTTAAATTTAGAGATGGCAATTGGTCATTTGGATCGGGTTCGGGTGAACCCATTCGGATTTGGGTCATTTCGGGTTTATAATAAACTCGGCTCAGGTCGGGCTCTGGTCACTTTCGGGTTTTACTGTACTCGGGTTGGGTTGGGTCTAGGTCAAGTTATTTCAGGTTTGGGTCAATTTAATTTTGAGTGCTCTCGGGTTCGGATCAATCTTGAGTCAAGTTGTACAGGTTTCGGATCTTCATAATCCTACTATTTAGTGCCTTAGTAGTATGGACCAGTTACAAAAGTTTAAATTATACCAAATAATTTATATTTTTACCAATATATTTATTATATTTTTAATATAGGTGCTTATTAATATGTTGTTGTTGTTGTTGTTGTTGTTGTTGTTGTTGTTGTGCTTATTAATATGTTATGAAGTTCAATTGTACTTCTGACAACTAACAATTCTCATTGAATTTAAAGACATTGGGTAAATTTAACTTTCAAGTCAGGTTGGGTTCAGGTTCAGGTCAGTTTGGGTCGTGTTGATTCAGGGCAATGGTGGGTCAGGTTAGGTCAAATTGGTATCGGGTTATTTTAAGGTCAGACAAAGAACGGGTCGGGTTAGTTGCAGGTTAGGTCATTTCAGTTTCGGGTTCAATTATTTACGACATATTTTCGGTTTGGGTCGGATCGGTCTATGGGTTTTTCAAGTCAATTTTTCGTGTCGCGTTGAATTTGCCACCTCTAGTTAAATTATTTAAGTAAAAATTTTGACTTTAGTAGGTTATGTTAAAAAATCAAATATCCCAAAATTTTAAACTGATAGGTAAAGATCCAAAATAATTTAATACTTTAACATGTCCTCTCACATGAAATCTCGTTGGATTTGAAGTGTCGATATTGCATAAGTCAACCTTGTATCTGGTGCTTAAATTATGTTAATATTAAAAGTAGGAGCTATCAAATAACTAACTATATCAAAAGTTTAAACTAATAAATAAAAAACTAAAAATAATTTTATACTTCAACAGGCTCAATTCACAAGTTTTTCAGGTCAATTTTTTGAGTCAGATTGGCTTTCTTATTTCAAGTCTTGGCGTATAGACGAGCGTTGACTTGTCCCGCTCCCCATTTCATAATTTGATCGTGCATTCAAGTCTTCTTGACACTAATAAACAAATATAATTTTTTTTATTCTATAATTAGCGACAAAGTCACAATATAAAACGGACAATTAGTACAAACGAGCCATGAGTCAACCCGTATATAGACACGGATCAAAAGAAACAAAAACATTACAAACAGGATCGTAAGTAAAAACAAGCAAAGCTAACATACACTAAAAGCCTTAACCACCACTGAAGAGTACTCGGACTAAGGAACAAATCAGAAGATAAGAAAAGAAAACATAACATAAATAAATTTTTTTTTATAACAAAGTTAAGGAGTAGCAATATTATCGATGTCTTTAATTATATTTAGTACAACTACTTAATACATACATAGAAAGTTGTCAATAGATCATAACATTATTTTATAGAATATTATCATTTATGTGCCATAAAGTTTGACCATTTATCACTTACTTATATATCATGACATTCCAATACATACTGTGAGATACACAGAAGTTTGAATATTATATTATATTACGTTCCCTGTCGGAATTCAATAAATTTTTGTAAAATTCTGATAAATTTTATATGAAAAATGTTGATATAGTATATGATTATCATAATATACACAATCATATCAATATTTCCAATAAAAACGCAACGAATTACTATAAAAAAATTTAAAAATTATATATGTTGTCTATCTATTGCCGAAATCATGTATAACGTCAACATCTGGCAAAAATCATCAAACTCTAGTTAAGATACTTACATTTTGTCGAACATGTTGCACTTTAGTATTTTCTAATAAAAATCTAATGAATTTCTGCAGGAGAGTATTTAATTGATTAGATTTTAGAACTTCATGATACTTAAGTAATAAAAATTTTATACTCCAAGACCATATTATATATTGAAACGTCAAGTTACTTAAATGATAATAGATCAAAGCCCATGATACCCGGTGGTAATTTTCCTTAATTTTATTATAAGATTAATGGATTAAATATTATAATCCCTTCAACATTGACTATAGTCCCCTTCAATTATCATTCTAACCTATAAATACACAAATGTATAGTATTTGCGTTTATACTATCAAGACACATACAAAAATGAAGTTACCCATATACTTCTTCTCTCTGGTTTTCGTAATCTTGACTCTTCGTATCTCTACGATTTCACATGCAGAACAAACTCAAAACTCATCGGTTATAAACAGCTTCCTTGCTTGCCTTAAAAGTCATTCAGATCCTTCGTTTCCGATCTTAAACACAACCTACACTCCTACCAACCCTTCCTTCTCTTCTGTTTTTGAAAACTATGTGAGAAATAGTCGGTTCAACAGATTTACAACCCCAAAACCACAGGTGATCACTGCGGCCTCACATGTTTCTCACGTGCAAGCCGCAATCATTTGCTTCAAGTCTAGTGGGCTACAGGTTTGAATTCAGAGTGGTGGCCATGACTTCGATGGACTATCCTATGTCTCCCTGGTCCCTTTCATTATCCTTGACATGTTCAACCTCCGGGCAGTTGCTGTTGACACCAAAACAGAGACTGTATGGGTCCAAGCTGGGGCATTGCTTGGTGAGCTTTACTCTAGAATCATCAACAAGAGTAAAACCCTTGCCTTCCCTTCGGGAATTTGCCTTAGTCTGGCCAATGGTGGGCACTTTAGCGGCGGTGGCTATGGAAATAGGCTACTACAATTCGGCCTGTCAGTTGACCACATTGTTGATGCACAGGTTAAGCCAATTTTTATTGCTTCCTAGACCAACATAAACACCTAGTTGCTGAGGTTCGCATATAAATCTGAGTGAGTGTCCATTCTGAATTCAATTGGAATAAGGCGGAGCGAGCCCACTAGGTTTATATGTCGACACCTTTCTTCTCAAAATCTAGTGTAGAACTCTTTACTAAGACTGACATATGAATTTCTTAACAATGCACAGGTTGTGGATGCCAAATGGCAAATTGCTCAACAGAGCAAACATGGGGGAAGACCTTTTTGGGCCATTAGAGGTGGCGGGGCAGCTAGCTTCTGTGTCATCCTTGCATGGAAGATTCAACTGGTGTCTTTTCCATATCTTTTGTTGTTCTTCTTACGGCTTTTTTACACACTCAATGAAATATTATCATCATAAATTTTTATAAATTTGTATCAGGTTCGAATTCCAGAAACGGTGATAGTGTTCAACATCCCACGAACATTAGAGCAACAAGCCACTGACATCGTCCTGGAATGGCAAAAAGTAGCACCCACAACAGATAGGAAGTTTTTGTTAAGGGTGCAACCACAAGCCTTAAACAAGATGGTCCAAGTTTCATTTATAGGACTTTATCTAGGGCAGGCCAATGACCTGCTCAGATTAACAAACAAGAGCTTTCCCCTATTGGGTCTACGTCAAAACGACTGCATTGAGATGAGCTAGGGAGAATCAACTCTGTATTGGAATAATAACTCGCCAAAAGGTATGTGAAATTATTTCATAGGCCCAAGCCTTGCCATATGGCTAGCACATGAGATCCACATTTAAGCCCAAGTGATCTTCAAAGTCCCTGCCAATTTGCATTAGTTCCTGAAGTGGCTCATTAGACCCTTTATATCTTTATCTTCGTTCGCACAAACTCAACATAAGATTTACACCTGCACTGGCATATTGTATCCTTAACAGGTACCCCACTCAGCATTCTCCTACAACAGAGGATTCCAACAGGGCCTCACAGTTACCATAAACACAGATCAAACTACATAAAAAAAACCCATCCCTAGAGAAGGGCTAGAGGCACTATGGAAGAAGATGCTGGACTTGGATCAACCACTATTGCTCATGCAATGGAACCCATACGGAGGAAGGATGAGTGAGATCCCAGCCGTAGCGATCCCATTTCCGCATAGATACGGGAACCTATTGAAGACCCAATACATTGTAAATTGGCAAGATGACAACAAAGAGGCAGAGGACAAGAAACTCAAGGCGATAAACAAACTTTACGAGACATTTATTCCGTATGTGTCAAGGAATCCAAGGGAGGCATTTTTGAACTATAGAGATATTGATATTAGAACCAAAGAGGACACCAACAAGTCGTCACCGGATCCCATTAGAACTCCGAAGTTAAGCGTGCTTGGGCGAGAGTAGTACCAGGATGGGTGACCTCCTGAGAAGTCATCACCCTCAGGTTGGGGGCACTAGGAAACAGTCTCTCTTCAGGTTGACACCTTGAAGGGGGAAGGCTGCGTACATCCGCCCGCCCCCCCCCCCCCCCCCCCCCCCCCCCCCCCTCTGAGGCACTGGGTATGTTCCTTTTAGGGATATTGATATTGGAACAAATGTGAATGGGAACTTGAGTTTTGCATTTGATTATTTCAAAGGTAATGTGAAGAGGCTACAAGAGGTGAAGGCTAAAGTTGACCCAGGAAATTTTTGCATGTACCAACAAAGCATACCTCTTGTTTCTTAATTGTTGAATTTTTGAAGGCTTTTTGAATAACTTATATTTATGAGGTTCATTTATTTCCATTTAAATTTAATAAAAAAAAATGTTTCTCTCATGACAGGAAATCATATGTGTATTAAGGTTAAGTATACTTTAAACGGGGGCATAACCTTTAGGATAAGAATCAATAAATGTATTATGTCTGCTATGTGTATAGTAAGAGTAAAATGTTCCGAAAAAGGAGGTCAAAGGGGGTATTCAAACATGCGGTCGTATTGAAAAATTATTTGCGATGAACATTTTTTCGATGGGTTTGAGGCAGATTTTCTCTGATCCGTCTCTAATCACATTTTATGACTAATTAAAGAAGGATAGAGACGGATTCTTCCTTCTGTAAACTGTTGTTTGCTAGTAGTTTCGATTAATAAAACATTGGCAATTGCAAAATTTCGAACATAAATTTTAATTTCATCAAACTCTATAGTCAATCATTTTTTCTCTTACATACAGTAAGAAAGTTATGGGTTAAACAAGGAGTATATCACCCAAAAAAAAAAAAAAAAAAAAACCCTAAACTGCATTCTCTATGATAAAGAAATATGTTAAAAGTATAACCCATTCAATGGTCTTCCCCTGACAGTTTAAGCTTTTTGGATAGTTGATTTCTTAACACAATTTTTTTTTAAGTGATAATTAGCGACATGGTCGCAATACATAACAGGCAACTCGAATAAACCGAGGCCTAGGACATGCCATATAAATACGAGGATCAAAAAAAGGAAAAAAGCAAAATGGTATCATAGCCTTGTTGACAAGAGGTCACAAATTCGAATCCCAACAACCCCTACTCTAAATATTAACGTAATTAGAGCACAAGGTATGAGGTGAGTTTGTGCAACATCCACCCTTCAAACCCAATATGCATTTGCGTTGAGGGTGCATATTAGAGTATAAAACAAATCTTAGGCCTTCAATCATCTGCTTAACCTTTTGGGAAAGTTAGTTACTTATCATGGTATTACAGCATGTTGCCCGAGAGGTCACGAGTACGAATCACAATTCCCCAACTTTCAAAATTAACATAATTTAAGTACAAGTTATGAGGTGGGCCTGTGCAATAACCACTTTCAAATCTAGATATTCCCGTGATGGGGCATGCACAAGTACTAAACCATTCTTGGGTCTTCTTCTGTCAGCTTAAGCTTTTCGAACGGTTGGTTTCTTGACATGGTATTGAAAAAAACTCACATGTGAGGGGAGTGTTAAGACCCCACATGTGAATCTAGTTGTATACCACATTGAAGTTCAAAAAAAAAAAAAAAAAGAGACCAATATATAAGCCTAGTAGGTTATTCCATCTGATGTCAACTGGTTTTAGAATAGAATCATTTGGGCTTATATACCTCATATACTCCAACTCTATAGATCGAGCCTAAAGACCCAGAGAAATTTAACATAATACCAAAGCAGATAGATGATCTCAGGCTTTTATTTGATGCATCATGTTCTCGAAAAGAGGGGTGTGTCTGAATTTGTTGTGTCGAGGGTCTCATATGTGAGAAGGGGTGTTAAAGACTCACATTTAAGCATCCCATATTGGACTTGTGATAAAAAAAAGATCAATATATAAGTTTTGTCCTACTCCACCTAGTACTAATTAGTTTTAAGATAGATCCTCACTTGAGCTTAAATGTAAATCACATTATGTCAATTCAGTTCCAAGTCTTAAACACCACATCCCATGAACTTTACCAACTGAATTAGTAGACATTTTCTGGTTTATATGCCAATCAATTGATTCCCCATTACTACAAGTTTTCACTTGATAGCTTATTGATCCAAGTTTGAGCAAGCTCAATAAGCTTAACGAGCCGAGTTTAAATAGGGTTGTGCTCGGCTCGTTAACATTCACGAATAGTTTGATAATAACTCGCTATAGGCCCAGTAAGAACTCGTTAAAAGCTTAATAAAAACTAGTTAAGAGCTCTTAAAAGACTCGTTAAAAGTTAATATTAGCTCAAAAAAGATTCCATAATTACTCGATAGTAACTCGACACGGCTCGGCAGCAAGCTCGACCAAGAATAAGTCCAGCTTAGTTATGAGTTCGGTTTGCCTCGATAACGAGCTCAAATCGGCTCAATATAGACCTTGAATCAGCTCGATTAGCCTAACGATATCGCCAAGCCTAACGGAGTATCAAACAAACTAAAACCTTATCGAAACGAGCTCAAACAAAGATTCAAAAATACGATAAAAGCTCAGCTCGAACTTGTACTCGAACTTAATAAGGCTTATCAAGTTTAAACAAAGGGGCTCCTCAACTCAGCTCAATTAAACCCGTAGTTGTTGCGCTTGGAGCGCAAGCCGCAAGGCATCTGAAACGATGCCTTTTAGTTCACGTGTGTAGTAGCGGTGGTGGGGGAGAAAGAGACGTCTAAAATGAGTGCCACCTCACAATGTGAATCTGAGCTGTCATTTTATATACAGTTGTCTTCCCACTGGCCACGTTCCCTTTTTTATTGTAAAATTAGGATTATTTATATTTTACTATCTCAATTTTTTTGGTAATTATAAAAATAATTATAATATTTTAAAATTATTAAAAATGATCCCGTGGTTTTATTGTATTAATAAAAAGGATCTTCTCCAACAAATAAGGGAAAATGACTTCCTTTTCAAAACGGGAAAATCATAATTCTGAGCGGCCTAAAAACATTTACGGTAATTATCATGTAAATTTAGATCGAATTGAAATAAATCAGATGGCCCAAAAACCTTTTAAAATGGCATCAGATGGCCGGAGAGGGTCTTTTTTATTAATACAATAAAATCTCGAGGTCCTTTTAATAATTCCAAAACGTCAAGGTCCTTTTATAATTACCAAAAAGATCAGGATAGTAAAATGTAAATAACTCATAAAATTATTAGGATTTTTTTATTTCTAAATAGGTAAATTGAAAGTCAGGCCTATTACAAACAGGTAGTAAAGTCTAGCGACTCATTTAATAATAAACTAAGAAGTGACGAATAAAATTTTGATTTATCCCTCGCTTGGGCAAGACCTAAAGCTGCAACTCTGTCTGCCGTTTTATTATCCTCACCATAGACATGAGTTATCTGAAACTCCACAAATTGCTGAAGAAGAATCCAAATATCTTCAACAATTGTTCCTAACTGGCAAACACACTGAAAATCCTTAGTTGAAGTCCGAATGACAGTCATATAGTCTCTTTCTATATGACGATGGGTAATGCCTAGAACAATACATTTTTTTTTAATTCCTTCTATATTAAGATGTGAAATTATTTAAGGATTCGGGTAATTATTATTCAAAATAACCTAAAATAAGAAATATATATTTTTTAAAAATATATTTTTTGAATTGGCACCCAACTGTTTGATGTGGGTCTCACGTCATTGTTTTCGTTTTCAAAAAATTTTAAAGATACTTAAGCTTTTAGCCGTTATAAGGTATTCTTTTGTATACAATATATATATATATATATACTTTTTTTTTTTAATCAGAAAAGGCCTGAAGGCTCAATCATGTATTACTGTCCAAAGATAAACCCCTCAAAATCGAGAAGGGAGGAGAAACAACCCAATCGTGCGTACATAAACTAGAATTATGCAATAACGCCACCTCGTGAGCTACAACGTTAGCATTCCGAGGGACCCAAAAAAAGGAGAAAGAACTTAAACCAGAACATAAAATCTTAATGTCATCAACAATAGCCGCTATCTCCCACAGGGGCCTCCCCGTTGACTTCACTGCTTGTATGACTTCAAGAGAGTCCGATTCGAAGACAAACGTTATTAAACCTTGTCGTTGAGCTAAAAAGCAAGCTGCTCGCAGAGCACAACATTCCGCAACTAAAGGGGACGAAGCAAAAACAGATCCACACCAACCATCCACCACCACTCCCAATGAATTACGAGCTACCATAGCAAGAGAGGTCAGGTGTCGAATATTAGACCAGCTGGCATCAACATTTAGTTTGAGCACACCAAGAGGAGGGGGAACCCACCGAACAACAGCTCGGACCGAGGCAGGAGTGTCACCCAGAGAAAGGGGTGAAAACAAAGAGGCTTCGGTTTCCGCTTGACGAGCAACCCATAAAGGATCATCCTTCAAGCCCTGCAAAACAAACTGGCACCTCACCTTCCATATCCACCAACAAAGATAAATAATCTCAGTAACAAAATCAGCATTCTGCGTAAACGAGGCCATAAAAGTCACCCACCACTTAGGGAACCTAGGAAACCCGGTCAAATCTGGCTTATAACCCGCACTCGAGCAAAACCAAACTGCTTTCGCAAAAGGACATATAAAGAGGATATGATCAATAGTTTCAGGATGTTGTTCACACCTGGGGCATGAACTTGAGATAGAAACCCCTCGATGCACAAGATTAACATTACATGCCAAGGTATTATTAAGTACTCTCCACAAAAAGACCCGAACTTTAGGAGGAACAGGCACCTTCCAAAGAACTTTCAAAAACTGTCGGTCTGGGACATAGGAAGATGAAGCCCGAGACCGCATAACATCAGTCTCAGTATCAAGACACCACCGCGCATAACCCTGTTTGACATTAAAGACCCCCTTTTTGTTCCATGCCCAAATGAGTTTATCATTGGAATCTGGGTGAGAAAGTGGAATTCCTCTAATAGATGGGACCGGCGTCCCAAATAAACGAAACAAAGCAATAGAATTCCAAGAGCGCATCCCTGGAAGGAAGAGATCCGCAACCCTAACCAACCCCAGCTGTATCGCCTCCCTTTGTGAGGGAGGAGAAAGACCCGTCGGGACCCATCTCTCATCCCATGTGTAGATAGACTGGCCATTACTGACCTGCCAATGTAATCCTTTAGCTAAAAAGTCCAGCCCCACTAAACAGCTTCGCCACCACCAGGAGGGTCGCGAACCCGTCCTAGCGCATAGTAAATCACCGTCCGAAAAATAAATACCTCTCACAACTCTAACCCAAAAAGCATTCGGACTATCCAACATACGCCACACCTGGTTTGCTAACATAGAAATATTAACCCCTTCTAAATCTCGGAAACCCATTCCACCACGCCCCTTGGGACGAGCCAAAAGATTCCACCCCACCCAATGTATGTGCGCCCCATCATCATACCGACCCCTCCACTAGAACTTTGCTATTAAGCCATTAATCTTTCTACACGTAGTTGTCGGGATTTTGAAATGGTGAAATATATATTGAGGAATAGCACTAAAAACTGACTTTATGAGGACCTCCCTACCTGCTTAAGACAACAGAGACGACTTCCAAGATTGCACTTTTATTTTATTTTATCGAACAAAAAACTAACTAGACTTTGCTTGTTTCGACCCCACAACATGCGCAATCCCAAATATTTCTCATCCGGATCAAGTGGTTTAACCCCAAGGAAATCCATGCAAGCACAGCACAGCTCCCTAGGAGAATTACTGGAAAAGAAAGCACTAGACTTGACGAAATTAACACTTTGCCCTGATGCCTCACAGAAAGACTCCAATGACACGTTTAACCTCCCTGATTACACCGAGATTAGCCTCACATACAAATAGACAATCATCCGCAAAGAAAAGGTGAGAAAGGAGAGGAGAATGTGGGGAAATGATAAACAGACGCCACCTAAGGTCAGTCACCCCCCTATCGATAAGTATGGAAAGCACTTCCATAACTATAATAAAGAGATAAGGTGACAGTGGATCCCCCTGTCTCAGTCCACGCCCTAATTGGATCGATGAAAGGCGTGTCCCATTGACCGCGGGATTGACCGATACTGATCTCACACAAGTCATAATGCGATGAATGAAAGACCCCGACATCCCAAGTTTTACCAGAACCCCCTCCAGAAAATCCCAGTTGACTTGGTCAGAAGCTTTAGTAAAGATCAATCTTAAGGGCCATATATGCTTTTTTCCCAGACTTTTTACGTTTAAGGGCATGAAAAATCTCATGAGCTATGATAATATTATCCTGGATTCTTCTACCCTGTACAAAGGCCATTTGAACAGGAGAAATGACACCCGGAAGAAGGGGCTTAAGACGATTGGCCAAAATTTTTGAGATGATCTTATATGAAAAATTACATAAACTTATGGGGCGAAATTGAGTTACTGTTTCCGGATTTGGAACTTTCGGGACAAGGGTTAGGTCAGTAGTGTTAATGTTGTCAGGTAGAATACCAGATGCAAAAAAAGATTTGACCATGTGACACACATCCCCAGATATCATACCCCAAAACCCCTTATAAAAAATACCTGGAAAGCCATCAGGGCCCGACACTTTAAGGCTTCCAAGTTGATCAACCGCAGCTTTAATCTCGAGATCTGTAACAGGTGCGTCCAAACTCATGTTCTGGGCATAGGTAAAACGACTTGGAATGGTAGCCAAGACCTGATCAAGCCCCCGATACTGCCTAGCCGCAAACAGAATAGCGTAGTGGTGCTGAAACAAGTTCTGATTCCCTCGTTCATCATCCACCCACCTACCCACATCATCTTTTAATCTTCGAATCTGATTCTAAGCTCTTCGGACACTAGTAGAGCAGTGAAAAAAATGGGTATTCATGTCACTTGCCTGTAACCAGTCGACCCTAGAACGTTGTTTCCAGTACAATTCCTCCTCCTTCTAGATTTTATCCAATTGAGCCTGAAGCGCACATTCCTCCTAAGTGGTCGTTGCGAAGAGCACACATACCCACTGCATGCGATCTCGCGATTAAATGGTATTCTATGAATAGGGCCTATAAGATATGTTAAATTTCAACGGGACTTTTTTTTTTAGGCCCGACCCACAGAGTTGGAGCGTACAAGATCCACATATAAGCCCAAGTGAGGTTACATCCTAAAACCAATTGGCAATAGGTGGAGTAATCTACTAGGTTTATAAGGTGATCTTTTCTTTCTCTCAACCCCGATGTGGGATTCCACAAGACTCACATGTGAAGTCTTCAACACTCCCCCTCACATGTGAGTCGATGACAAACATACCCCTCACCTTCTCCGATCTAATTGGATCCAACATAATGGAGAGGACCTTGGCGCACCAAACACAAACGCACCTCCTCTTCATGAGGACAAGGTGCGACAAACACGAGATCGGGATCAACAAACCGCTCTGATACCACGTTAAATTTCACCGGGCCGACCCACGGAGTTGGAACTAACGAGATCCACATATAAGCCCAAGTGGGGTTCCATCCTAAAACCAATTGGCAATAGGTGGAATAACTCACTAGGCTTATAAGGTGATCTCTTCTTTCTCTCGACTCCGATGTGGGATTCCACAAGACTCACATGTGGAGTCTTCAACACTCCCCCTAGCAAGTGAGTATGTGACAAATGTACCTCTCGCCTTCTCTGATCCAATGGGATCCAATATACTGGAGAGGCCCTTGGCGCACCAAACACAAATGCACCTCCTCTTCATGAGGACAAGGTGCGACAAACACGAGATCGGGATCAACAAACCGCTCTGATACCATGTTAAATTTCACCGGGTCTTTAGGCCCAACCCACGGAGTTGGAACACATAAGATCTACATATAAGCCCAAGTGGGGTTCCAGCCTAAAACAAATTGACTATAGGTGGAGTAATCCACTAGACTTATAAGGTAATCTTTTCTTTTTCTCAACTCCGATATGGGATTACACAAGACTCACATGTGGAGTCTTCAACAAGATCCCTTAAAACAATCACGTAAATGGGTACTGAGGAATACTCTAGAGAGTAATGCTCTAAATAGAGGGTGATTTTCGATGGTGAGTTCATTAAGTGTGATGCCTCACATCATTATTTTTAGGCTATGGACTTCATTAGGAACATTTGAGCTTAACCTCGATGTCATGACAGTAATGTCAAGGCCAAATAAATCAACTATATGGGCTTGATTGGCAATATCATGTCTTTCCTAATCCATAACTTCGTTTGACCCATTAAACTCGAGAATAACTCACAAGATGGGTATCCTTCAAGATCAGGATAAATAAATCGGCTTAAGCCGCATTCTTTTTCTTTTCTTTTTTTTTTGTATCATGCCTCGCCTTTCTTAAAATGCATTTCGATAGAAGATCTACGAAGTAGTTTCACTCAATACAAACTTGAGTGAGATCACATCATTATCAATTACGTGTCTCACCACACCACATCTGAGTCAAATAGGCCTTCCGCTTTAGCAAACCCATTAGGTATGCAGTTCCTATGCCATACTTGACGGACAGCGGGGTAGGTTAAAAACAACAAGCTCAACCTTTATACACATTGCAACACTGAATTAAAATAAAGCGGTACTTGGCCACTACCACCACCACCACCGCCAACAACAACAACAGACCCAGTGCCTCAAGGGCTCCCATATAAGCGGGGTCTGGGAGGGGTGGATGTACGCAGCCTTACCCCTTCAAGATGTAACCCTATCGAGAGGCTATTTTTTAGGACCCCCAACCTTATGGGGTTGGCAATACGAAGACTTCCAAGGAAGTCACCCATCCTGGTATTACTCTTGCCCAAGCACGCTTAAATTTGGAGTTCTAATGAGATCTGGTGCCTTAGTACCCGGTAAATGAATCCTACTTGGCCACTGTCAACATCAATCAAAAATTGCTCTTACCCCCAAAATGAGGCATCTACAACATGTTATTTATCAACCAACATCATAGTCTATAAATTCAATAACAACAAGTACAATATAATAGTGGAGCGTACATTAAATTACATTAAATTACTTCTCCGCCTCAAACATGCACATTGTACGTAATGCACGATATGTCTTTCATTATTTCAAAAAATAAATCAGAACGGCTACATACATCTTATCTTCCAAATCTTATTTTGGCGGAGCCTTTTTAAGACACTGGCTGATTGTTGCTATTGTTCTTAGTATTATAATAATAATAAGTGTTATTTACATTTTAATATTCCGACGTTTGTGGAATAATAAAAAGCCCATGACCTTTTTGATTTATGCTTTTTTTTTTAACGCAATTGATTTATGTTTTTGTACCTTAGATTTTTTTTTTTTATTAATAAATACAATTCTCTCCGGCGTGATTATATCATATTTTGGGGAGAAAGCTGACATGACAAATTATTTTGAATACCAACTATAGCATATTAACTAAAATACTCCTCTTGACCGTTTGTTTTTTTTTTCAAAAAAGGGAAAAACCCGCATTCCCAATCATTAATGTCCTTCAATTTAGTAGGCTATTAAAGTGACCTATCACATTAAGAGAGGTATTTCATCAATATACTGTTACAGTTAAATTGACCTGTTATTTCAGCTTTCTCTCCAAAATATGACGTCATCAAGCAGAAAAGGGTTATCTTTCTGTCTATAATAGAGGAGTACCCCCATCCCCAAAGCACAAAAAATTCCAAATCCTCAATTTCTAATAGGGTGCCGGTTACACTTCCAAAAACCATAAATAAAAAAAGAAAAAAAGGCAATAAATATCCAATTGAACACTTTTCGTATTCCCACCCCAAATTGCACCTAAACCCAGGGTGCCAATTTAACTTCCACGAACCCAAATAAATAAATAAATAAATTTTTAATTTAAGACTTTTTACAATTAATCCATAAAAGAAAAAAGTTAGACTTCCAAAAATAAGGTACCCGTTAGACCTTCAGGAATCAAAAATAAGAAAAAGATAAAAAATCAATAAATTTCGGGTTAGAACTCCAAGAACCAAATAAAAAAATTTCAATTTAAGACTTTTTGTATTTAATCTATAAAAGGAAAAAAAAAGTTAGCCCTCCAAGAATAGGGTGCCTGATAAACCTCCAAGATCCAAAAATAAAAAACTTTTAATTCAAGACTTTTTGTATTTAATTTATAAAAGAAAAATTAAAAAAAGACCTCCAAGAACTGAAAATAAAAAAAGGCAATAAATTTTTATGTTAAGACTTTTCTTATTTAATCCAAGAACAGGATGTGGTTAGAACTCCAAAAACCAAAAATAAAAAGAGAACAAAAATTTCAATTTAAAACTTTTCGTATTTAATCCATAAAAGAAAAAAAAAAGTTAGTCCTCCAAAAATCAAAAAATAAATAAAGAAAAAAAAGCAACAAATTTCTAATTTAAGACTTTTCATATTTAATTGACAAAAGAAAAAAAAAAGCAAAAAAATTTCCAATTAGACCTCTAAGAACCAAAAATAAAAAAATAAATTTTTAATTTAAAACTTTTTGTATTTAATCCATTAAAAAAAAGCAAACAAATTTTCAGTTAGACCTCCATGAACCAAAAAATAAATTTTCAAGTTAAGACTTTTCATATTTAATCTATAAAAGAAAGAAAAAGTTAGACCTTCAAGAACTGGGTAACTATTAGACCTTCAAGAACCAAAAAGAAAAAAATTAAATTTCCAATTTAATATTTTTTTGTATTTAATTCATTAAAAAAAAAGTTAGACCTCCCAGAACAAAAAAAATTAATAAATTTTTATTTTAAAACTTTTCGTATTTAATCCATAAGAGAAAAAAAAAGGAAATAAATTTATAATTAAAGACTTGAAGTAGGAAATATATTTTGTCATTTTCTTATTGAAAACTTTGACAATTACTGTAGAAATTATATAAATTGAATAAGATTATAAACATCTGATCAAATAAAAAGTTATTTCAATGCAAAAAATTTCGTCTATAAAATACAGTGACCAATAAATACCACCTATATATCGCAAGAGAACAAACCAAGTGTTTATTAATACAAAAAGAAATTAAGGTATTAAAAAAAATAAATCAAAAAGATCAAATATTTTTTTATTATTTCCACAAATATCACACTACTAAAATATAAATAACTCTATAATAATAATAACAACAATAATATTGATAATTAATTATTATTATTATTACTATTATTATTATTATTATTATTATTATTAAAATAATATAAAAGAAAGACCTTTATAGCCAATGATTGCAAGTTGGGGCCATTGCGGCTAGTAGGTAACTTATTTTTTCACACTTGAAATTCTGACATCCCCTTCTTAGTAAATAAATTGTGAAGAGAGAGAGATATTGTTGGAAATTATGGAAATAATTAAGAATATTCATCGGTTCTTGTGCGATGTATTGATAATATTTATATAGTAAAAAAATTATCACTTAGATATCCTAAGTAGGAATGGCAATGGGGTGATGTGGGTATGGGGGATGCCTCTTCCATACCCGTACCTGCCACCAAAATTCATACTCATACCCGCCCTATTACCTACCACGGGTATAAAGTGGATACCCATACTCGCCTCAGCGGGTACAAATCCATACCAGTACCCATCCCATTACCTGTAAATATCTAATGGTATGGATTATCCTCCACTTACCCGCCCTTATGTGTGTAGAAAATAATTATATATACCCGTTTATATTAATTATTTAATATTATTTTTAAAGATCCACTTGTATTTTCTTATAACTTTGATAAAAAAATTTAGGTTATTGAATTTAAGTAAGTATTTTTTATTTGAAAGTTAATTATGTACAAAATGGAATGGGTATGGCAGGTATAAGATGGGGCAAGGCGGGTATGGACCAGGGCAGGGCGGGTGCAACACTATACATGTACTCGTCCCATACCCGTGGCGGGTAGTACACCAAACCTTGCCCACTACCCGCCCCACTTATACTTGTACCCGCCCCATGGGTAGCGGTTTTTACCTGCCCCATTGCCATCCCTAATCCTGAGATTTGAGAATTTATTATTTAGGTATCCTGATATTTCAATATATACAATAGGGTATCCTGAAGTTTGAAAAATTTATCACTTAGGTATCCTATATCGAAATTTGATGAATTCTGTAAGAATTTGACCAATTTTATATAAAAAATGTTATGTAATATATTTATTACGATAATATATATGAGCTATACCAATGTTTTCACTAAAGAAATCAACGAATTGAGATAAAATATTCACCGGATATAGATATAAACTACCTAACTATTGCCCCAATCATTTGTAATTTTTGCATTTTTGGGCCAAAAAAATTCTAATTAATATACTAATATATTATCAAAATCGTGTTTAATTTTAGAATTTTCCAACGAAATCTATCTATTTTTCGACAAAAGGATATCTAATTGATAAAATTTTAAAACTTCAAAGTGGCTAAGTGACAAAATGTTTAAAACTCAAGCTACACGGGCGGTCACATCCATGAATGGAAGGGTTGTGGGTGTTAAGCTTAGAGTCCAATGGGCCAACCCAAGTAGAAGAAAAATACCTCCATCCGCGTGAAGCCGACCGCAGCAAAGGGAGGACCAGCAGCACAGAAGCGTGTAGTAATCATGATCAGGGGAATACACCACCTAATCGGAGTGGGAATGCTAAGAATACAGATATTCCGAGGATTGTACCGTCAAGTACCAATAAAAGTGTGGAAGCATGACTTAAGCGGTCAATCACTGCACACTCGCCTAATGAGGCCAGCCATGATGACGTCCTCACTTTTATCACAGAAAACGATCTCTACGGGTTAAGCCCTAAAGGGCTAAGCAACACAGAATTTATCCTAGTATGTAACTCTGTTGACACCATGGAATCTTACCTTGGCCCACGTAAGGAGACTCTGCTAAGGAAATTCAACGATGTGTATAAGTACTCCAGTGAGACCCTTGGATCCCTTAATAGAAGAGTGTGGCTTGAGGTCCATGGTCTTCCTGTCCAATGCTGGTCCAATGACTGTTTTGCTGACATCGCCAGAGTATGGGGGAAGTTCGTTAGGGTGGATCCGAGAACGTCCGCTATGAGGTCTGTTGATGTTGCTAGGATCTTAATTGAGACTTGCCACACAGTATGCATCCTTCAGATAGCTGAGGTTCAGTATAACGGGGGATCCCGTCTGGATCTCATTAAAGAAGGTAGCTCTGTGATGATCCCTGACTATTCTCCCAGAGTTGTTGCTCTCGCGGTCTCCGTAAGATTGGCGAGGGAGGAGTCATCTTTTTCAACGCAGTCCTATTGCACCACAGCAGCTTGGTAAACGGCACGGGTTCAACCTACTTTTGAGCGGATAACGGATGTTGTGGCTATTTGTGAGGAGCGGAGAACTCCGGTTACAAGGGCAACGAATGAAGGGTTGGGTGCCGAATGGCAGATGTTAGGACAGGTCTCCTTCCATTTCAATGGCCGGATATTTGGGAGGTGGCCTCTGGGATGCCTCTACCCCCACGCCATATTGACCCTTACGGTCCACAGCCTATGGCCCAACTTTCATTTCAGGACGTACGAGAAAATCAGCATCGGCCTCTTCTGCTACCGTGGGTCGAGAGTGATAAAGCTGTATAAGCACAATCTCATACCGAGATAACACATCAAAAGAATGAAGATCCTAGAAACACTAGTGATCATGACTTCGCTGCCTCTGGTCCAGAATTCCCTCCAGGCTTTGAGCCCCCTGTATTGATCAGTCACTTGCATACAAAGGATAGTATACCCGAGAATCATAATGTGATGGCACCAGCTATGGAAGGACCTAGCACAGCTTGGTGGAGGAAGGAAAAACTAATGACGTCAAAGAGGGGCAAGCGAGCGCTGAAGCGCAAGATGAAGGAGAAAAAGAAGCGGGAGCTTCAGGAATTCCTGAAGGACATGTCACCCAGGAATAGTGCAGAAAAATCGACAAAGACAATACGGAAAAAGAAAAAAGGAAAATGGGGAATCAGAATAATAGCGCTAATTATGATGAGAAAATCATGGAAGCGGAGCGAGTAATAAAGATGGGAAAAAGGGTGGGTCTTAATTTTGACGGTTTTGACCCACCTATGATGGTAGGCATACTTGCTAAATGATGTGGATGGGTTATTTTGTCAAGGTAATTGGGCAGCATCAGTCCTGCTCTCGGTTCATGTGCTGGTCTTCTGTTTCAACTTCAGCTAAGGTCCCTGTCTAAGTTGTTCTAGCTCATTGTATGGTCCTGTTTCCATGTGTCGTGTCAGGACTTGTACTCAGTGTCTGCTTTGTCGTGTTTGGGGCGATCGTCTTTACTTGTTGTTCTGTCCTTTTGTTTTGTGCTGTCTGTTTTTGGTCCCCGTCTTGTTACGGTTGGACTCAGGTCTCGCCTAGCGAGTGGTCTACTTATATGGCGACTTTGTGGCAATTTATCAAAAAAATGTATTAATATGTCAAGGTACCTAAACGATAATTTTGTAAAAAAATATATAAAAAGATGTCAATTGATTTTGTTAATAATTGAGATCAATTAATATTCATTGTCTTTTAATATTAGATTTCTTTTTTTTTTTTTAATTTTCTATTATCTAAATACTAAAAGTGACACCCTTAGAATTGTTTATATTGAAGTTTAGAGACTTTAGGAAGTCGGAATACTTGGCTATAATATATAGAAAGATGAGCAAGCGATCACCAACTTGTCAAATAAAGCGAATACAAGAACAAAAAGTCTATTTAATAATGAAAAATTGCTAAATATCCTAAATTTAATTGTCAAATTTAGACCATATCAAGCGTGAATTAAGTCAGAACGATAATAGGTACAACAACAGCAACAACAAATCCAGTACCTCAAGGGTTCGCGTATATGCAGGGTCGGAGAGGGATGGGATGTACACAACCTTACCCTTCAGGGTGCTATCCTAAGGAGAAGCTGTGTCCGAGAACCCCTGACCTGATAAGCATAAAGGCATAAAAAAATAAAAGCATCTAAACAAAAGAATATAAAAATAACGATTCAAAGCAAGCCTATAAAAAGCATACAACAATAATAGACAATAAAAGGACAGAGCGACAGAACGATGATGATAGGTAAATTTTTAAATATAGAAGAGAGGAAAAAATTTGAAAATTAATCGTCCGGTCCGGCCCATTATTGGACCAAATTATTAGTGCATGGCTTTTTTAAGAACTAAAATAATTATATTTTAAAGACTTTTTATTACTTTAAACTTGGATAGTATATATATACTTTTTAAAAAATTAAAAACTACAAACAAAATATGCTATTATAGATTTTTTTTTTATCGGTAATGCCTAAAGGAGATGTCGATTCGAACCAGCATCTCAAGATTGGCCTACTACCACCCATAAAATTGGGACAAACCGAGTGCTAAATTTTCACCCGGCATTTAGACCCAACCCACGAAGTTGGAACATACTAGATCCACATATAAGCGCAAGCGGGGATCCATCTTGAAACCAATTGGTAATAGGTGGAGTAACCCACTACGCTTATAAGGTGATTTCTTCTTCTGCTCAACTCAAAAGCAGGATTCTACAAGACTCACATGTGGAGTCCTCAACACCGAGGGACGACAAATTAATATGCTATTGTATATGCCTTAAAATTCCTTCTTACCTTGCTCTCTAGTATCGTACAAAGTACGGATAGCACAGAGTGGTGAAATATGAGATCAAATAGAAGACGATACCGAACAGTAACTACTTCTTAGCCCTTTTCATCTTTCGCTATTTTGTTTCATGTTTGTTTGTGGTTATTCTGTTGTGATCTTCATTTTTCTGTATTTGTTTTATACTCTTACCACCCTGTATTTGTACTTTGTTATTCGGCCTGTATCTTGAACTATTAAAAAAGGAAAATTATCACTTAGGTACCCTGAGATTTAATCATTTATCACCTAGGCACCTTGACATTTCAATATATACAATAAGGTAACGTAATTTTTAATACTTTATCACTTAGATACCCTAGGAAGGAATTTTATAAATTTTTGTAAGAATCACACTAATTTTATGCAAAATAAGCTAAGGTAGTGCATGATTATAATAATACATATGAGCCGCATCAATGTTTTTAGCGAATATTCAACAAATTATGATAAAATGTTTACTGAATTTTGATGTAAACTGCCTATATATTACAGAAATCATGTGTTATATCAGTATTTTTGGTTAAAAAATATCAAGTTCTAATCAACATACTTATATATTGTATTATTTTTCTATGAAACTTATAAAATCTTGGAAGTAGGGTACTTGATTGATAAAATTTTAAAATTTCATGGTACCTAACTGAAAAGTTTTAACCTCAAGGTATCTAATTATATATTTTAAAATATTAAAATATCTAGATTATAAATGGTCAAAACTCGGGGTACCTAGTTAAATTCCCTTTAAAAAATATGCATGCCCCAAGTCAAATAAATATGAGATGGCCCATTTCCTTCTTGGGCCCAATCTGCAAGTATGGGCCTTTCATTTTGGAACTATTCCTGGCCCATGCTCATCCATCACTAGCAAAACATCTATTTTGAATCAGTCGACTACAATAACAACAGTCCCAGTGCCTCAAGAGTTCCCGCATAAGTAGGATCAGGGGATGGATGTACGTAGCCTTCCCCCTTCAGGCTGTGTCCGAGGACCCCCAACTTTTGAATCAGTTGACTAGTACTCGGTAAATTTGATCATTATCTCCTTTGAAAAAAGTGATATCATACAATGTAAGGGTGATATCATATACTGAAAAGGTGATGCTATAGGCAGCAGAGGTGATGTAATACTGTAGATTTTGGACCTACAAAATTTTCTCATTGACTGGTAGACTGAAAAATCTAAACAAAAAGTATGTGATCAAAAAAACTAATTTACTAAAACACGAACTAAAAAATGCTGACTAGATTGGCTTATTTGGCCTAGGACTACACACTCGAAGTATCAAGGTATTAGCCTAGTTAGAAGGACGGAATGGATTGGGTTATGTCTAACTAGATCAATTATATTCAGTATAGTCAGTTAAAACTCTATTGGTCTTTGGTCCCTTTAAGTTCAGACTGATTGTCACTAATCTTACAAAAACGGTTTGGCAAATGACAGATACATGTAACCTTAACTTACTTTCAGTAAATGATCGCATTTGTACTTAAATCCCTAACGTTTGAATTACAATCCAACAACCTTACTAACTGTATGAAGACTCATTATGATAGAATCATTTGGAAGTCCGCTAATCAGTATGGAACATACACATATGATATTGTTTTCGTCTTGCTGTGTCTCGAATTTAAATCTTGATTTCGAAGCGGAATTTTGTGGTGGAGCGGAGGAATGGGCCCTTCAGTTAGGGGAGTTTTTCCCCTCGAGATATGGACCTTATTTATATGGTCGGTCCTGTATATCCATTGCTAAGGTTTCAGTCTCCCCTCTATATATGCCTGCATTGTAGGGCTTTTCTGCCGCAACTGCTTGTATCTATATTTAGATTCATAGTGAAACTTCCTACCTTCACCCATGGTTTTTTTTCATTCGATGATTTTTCATACAAAATCTCTGTATTATTGATTCTCTTTTCGGCTTCTCTTCTGTTTTTCATTCATAAATATTTTGATATACAATTCAAACTTAGTTCTTGGGTATTATCCTAATAGTTTTCAACAGGTAGAATGCATACATATGTCGTTGTTTCTAACTAGAACGTTATATGTCACAATAAACAAAATTCACAGAGAGCCAAACTGCATGTTGTGGGAGCGGTTCCTACAACGGACAATTCACATGCCAAAAGAAAGACACCGGGTTTAGCCTATGCTCGAACCCCACTGACCACTTGTGGTTTAACGCTGCACATCCGACAGATAAAGCCAACCAACAATTCGCCCTCTAGTTCTGGAGTGGTGGACCCAATATTACTGGCCCTTACAATTTAAAGGCTCTCTTTTCCATGAATTGATCGCATCTACATTATACAAGTCCTTATACTCGTTTCATAGCGGTTTTTTTATATCTAGCTGATTAGTGATTTGTTTCAAGTGTTCGTTTCATTCATTATTTCTTTGTAATTTTTTTTTTAATTTTCGAATTTTGTGAAGTTTATATTGAGAGGTAAATGTGAATGGGTTTGGAAATTTAGGTTGGCAACTTCTTCAATTTGTCTGTTTCATTTCCTCATTTTTGCCTATTTCTTTGTTTTTTTTTTATTTTTCAATAGAAAAATAAATATATCTGTGTTGGGGTAAATTACGTATTAGTAACTTGAAGTTTAATGTAATAATGTTTGGGTCCACAAACCTTATGAAATAACTTTTTATTCTAAAAGTTATTTATATTTTATAACATATTCTAAATGACGATGTGAAAGAGCGTAAAATTTGTTGTAATTTATTGGTAAACATACAACTGCTCGCTCGTTATTTCTCTCATCCCACACTCGAACTGCCATGTTGTGAAATCACTAATGAAAAAGAGTTGGATGAGAGGCCTAGTTTAGACCCATATGCATCGTTGTTTGGACTATTTTATTGAATACATGTAGCTTTTGGTAAATTAGAGTGTGATAGCTACTCACCTTACCTCTCTTTACGTCTCCCCTGTTTACCTCGTCTACCCAATTACCGAACAGGGTGGGGTGTTTTCAGTTAATTACATCGTTTAATTCATAGATTTGGTAACTGTTTATTAATAACTGTAATTTCCCATTTAAAATCAGTTGATCATTAATTTAAATATTAATTTTTTTTCTGTTTGTTTAGCCGGTAAAACTTTATGAAAACTCTATATCAAATATAACATTAACAAAATATATAGGGTATATTGCCCGGACAAAACTATTATTTGTTATTGTAAAAGTTATACTTATTTTATAACATAGTCGAATTGACGGTGTAAAAGGAGATAAAATTTATTGTTATTTATTGGTAATCACACTATTCACTCGTTATTTCCCTCATCCCACACACAAACCGTAATTTTTTTCGATAATTAGCGACATAGTCGCGAACAAAATAGGTAACTCGACCAAGCAAGACCTGAGTCCACCTGTAAAAGAACAGGGACCAAAAGAGATAACAGAGAAGACAAAAAAAGGAAGACAAACAAAAACAGGCAAACACGTGCCTCAAAGCACGACAACGCATGACATCGACTACATGATTCTACCAAATGACAGGAAATTGGAGCATCGGAGCGCTACAACTGATGAAGCACGGGATTCAGCGAAATTGGATCAAAGCCATTGCCATCATTCAGATCAACGTCGCCTCGTGTCTCACTGCAGAGCACCTAATGATTAGTGTCGGTCCCTCACATCCTACTATAGAGCATAGCACTCACCATTAGCAGATCGAAACCATCAAAATTCAGACCTAGTCTTTTACCCATCTCGATTGCTCACCTAGCCAAACCACAATTGTTTTGACTCTAGTAATGAAAAGGAGTTGGATGAGAGATCTAGTTTAGACCCTAATACACTGTTATTTGGACTATTTTGTTAAATGCATGTGACATTTAGACTAAAATATTATTTTACAATGTTTACCGACAAAAAATTTAATATACCAAACTTCAGGGTATTAATGTATGAATTATCCATTTTTTCATTCCCCGAGTTTTCAGACCAACTCTTACGTACTTGTGTTAGTTTCTAGTTGCAGGCATCTCCAATAAGAAGTTTCTATATGTACAATAGGATAAATACGAGTCCAAATTGATCAAGTAGGTGGTAGAAGGTATTCAGAAAAACGTAATACCGAAAAAACCAAATCAAAATCAAAAATTCTGAACCAAAAGTTCGTCCACTATACGAACCGAACAAAATAAGTTAACCGAGCAGCTACTAATATTTTAGTTTTTATCAAATTGGTGAACTAAATAAGTAGATAATATAACTTAAGTAAAAATATTTCGCACCTTGCATAGTTTGGTCTATTGGTGACGATCGTCAAGCGCAAAAAATGCCACCCCGGATTGTATCCTGGTAATAGCAAAATACTCCAGACCCCCTCCTTAAAAACCGAAAAAAGTAAGATTATATGTTAATTTTTGACACTATACATAGCTAATTGTTTTCTAAATTAAAATCCATAGCCGATAAAGAAACTTCTTAACGAAAGAAAAATAAAATTCTTTGCAAAAATTAGCAGCTTTTTCAATAATATATGACATATACTCGTATTAACAAAGTAATTATGTGAATTATAAACAATTAGAGCCACAAAATTATCTTAAAAATAACAGTATTGTCCGAGCAATATACCCTATATATTTTGTTAATATTATAGTTGATATAGAGTTTTCATAAAGTTTTACCGGCTAAACAAACAGAAAAAATTAATAATTAGATTAACGATCAATTGATTTTAAATGGGAAATTATGGTTTTTAATAGACAATTACCAAATCTATGAATTAAACAACGTAATTACCTAAAAACACCCCACCCTGTTCAGTAATTGGGTAGACGAGGTAAACAGGGGAGAAGTAAAGAGAGGTAATAAGGTGAGTAGCTATCACGCTCTAATTTATCAAAAGTTTAAATGTATTTAATAAAATAGTCCAAACAACGATGCATATGAGTCCAAACTAAGCCTCTCATCCAACTCTTTTTCATCAGTGATGTCCACAACATTGCAGTTCGAGTATGGGATGAAGGAAATAACGAGTGATCAATGATGTGCTTACCAATAAATAACAGCAAATTTAATCTACACCCTTTCACACCAGCATTTGAACTATGTTATAAGATACGAATAACTGTTAGAATAAAAAGTAATTTCAAAAAATTATTACATCACAATTCAAGTTACTATTACGTAATTTACCCCAACACAGATATATATGAAAAAAAACAAAGAAAGACTAAGAAATAGACAAATTGAAGAAGTTTCCAACCAAAGTGGCTATTATTAGAATGTAGTTGATGTGTTACATCTTTGCATTTTGTAGGAAAAAAAACTTTGCTTATTTGATACCAAACCCATTCACATTTACCTCTCAATATAAACTTGACTAAATTCGGAAAAAAAAAAAAAAAAAACCCCGAAAATTACAAACGAATAATGAATGAAACGAACAGTTGAAACAAATCACTGATCAACTAGACATCAAAAACCGCTATGGAACAAGTAAAAGGACGTGTATAATGCAGATGCGATCAATCCATGGAAAAGAGAGCCTTTAAATTGTAAGGGCCAGCAATATTGGGTCCACCACTCCAGAACTGGAGAGCGAATTGTTGGTTGGCTTTATCTGTTGGATGCGCGGCATCAAACCATAAGTGGTCAATGGGGTTCGAGCATAGGCTAAACCCGGTGTCTTTCTTTTGACATGTGAATTCTCCGTTGTAGGATCCGCTCCCACAACATGCAGTTTGGCTCTCTGGAAATCCTGTTAATTGTGACACATGACGTTCTAGTTAGAAACAATGATATATTATCTATATTTTTTGTTGAAAACTACTAGGCAAAATACCCAAGAATTGAGTTTGAGTCAGCTGTCAAAACTACATCTGAACGAAAACGAGAAGAGCAGCGAGAAAGAGAATCAATAAGACAGGGATTTTACATGAAAAATTATCCATTGAAGAAAAACCGTGGGCAAAGGTAGGACATTCAAGTAGGAATCTAAATATGAACGATACAAGCAGTTTGTGG
Organism: Simmondsia chinensis; assembly: GCA_018398585.1. NCBI lineage: Eukaryota > Viridiplantae > Streptophyta > Magnoliopsida > Caryophyllales > Simmondsiaceae > Simmondsia > Simmondsia chinensis. The sequence goes on from JAGTTD010000021.1 coordinate 1,218,808, forward strand.
CGGAAAAGTCCTACAATGCATATATATATATATATATATATATATATATATATATATATGGGAGATTGAAATCTTAGCAATCGGTATAATGGACCAACCTTATAAATAAGGTCCATATTGCAGGGGCCAAAGCACCCCACATTGAAGGGCCCGATTCTATCGCTCCACCACAAAACTCCACTTTGAAATCAAGACTTAAATTTCTAGACAACAAGCCGAATCCATTCCGACCTTCTATTAGGTTGATACTTTGACACTTTGAGTGCGTAGTCCTATGCGTAAGGTGATCTAGCCAACACTTTTTTAGTCTGTGTTCTAGTAAAATAATTTTTTTGTCCACAAACTTTTTGTATAAATTTTTCAGTCCACCGGTCAAGGCGAAAATCTTTTTAGTCGAAAAGCCATAATATGACATCCTGTGCACAGCATCACTTTTTTGGTGTATAATCACTTTTTTGTAAAATTCAATCAAGAAATAACCAAATGTTGGACTGAAATTTATTTCACAATAATCCCGATATTGAAAACCTTAAAACCCAAAATTTACAAATTAAAAAATCATTCGCATTCATTTCATGTTATTAAAGTACAATAAAAACAGCAAATCTAGTGCCTCAAAAAGGCTCTTGCCAAGGCAAGGTCTGAAGAGGATGAGATATACGTAATCTTACCCTTACAAGATGCTACCCTATAGAGAGACTATTTCCAAAAGACCCCCAATCCTAAAAAGCAGAATTGAAACAAATATTTATAAAAACCAAGTAAAACAAAACAGTACCAGACATACAAGTTGTTCATATTATTGAAGATTTTTTTTTATATTTTGCAAACGAGGAACCCGGTAAACCCCGGCCCATATGCTGCGATCCACCAACCACATGAGCCAATTAAGTCAAAAATTCTCGGGAGAGGTTCAAGCGTATGAAAGAATAATTTACCTGAAAGAAAACTTACCGGATAAATCTAGCATATTCATAGCGACACTAAAATTATTCCTCGAGGGATAGCGACGCAGGACAAATAACGTGCAAACAACACCTAAAGTGACGCTAAATAAACGTGTTTCCACAATAATTCATTTTAAGGCGACAAAGTCCAAAGGTGTCGCTATCAAAACAAATCAAATGAAGATTATACTATACTAATATCTATTTATTTTGAATATATATAATAATAATGTTAGAAAGGTTATCAGAATCTTACCATATCGCTTGCCGTAATAGACGCGTACTTCACAGGCAGAATAGAAGTCATAGACAGAGTACTTGAACCCGGGCAGCTCAGCTTGGAGTTTCTTGGCGACGGCGAGGAAGCCAGCGTTGTGGAGCCGAGCTAGCTCTTGGGGCTCCCTCATGCAAGTGCCTTTGTAGTTTGCCATGTATTTCATGGATGGCATGCACCCTATTGGCCCTATGTTTTGGAACGAGAATTTCCTCGCTCCCATGCTATACATTGTCTGTAATTGACCCAAAATTCAAAAATAGACGGTTAGGTAAGTTTACGATCAGATTACATTCATAAATCATTGGTTAGGGAGTCAAATTTGTGATTGAATTTGAAACCCTGAACTAGACACGACTTATTCTTATTAGTCCGGTTTCCAATTTCTAACACAAACCTTTATTAGTCTTTAATCTCATCGGTGTTTGAAGTTGTAAACATATTTAAATGCTAAAATATTCATTCACAAAACGGAATTTAATAAGATCTTTGTCCAAGAACATATCAAATTATATTTTGCACTCGTATCCTTAATCCAATGTTCAATTGAAACTTAACCAATCTAATCGAGGATTAAACCAATCCTTGTTAGGTCCAATCTTTGATCTTATACTTCCATTTTCAAATTTTTGAGTATTCGACATAAAATTAGACCGTCACCCATTAGCTTAAACTTTTGAGATAATTGGTTTCTTGGCATTGAGTTTTCCATCCAGTCAAACTCGCTTCTCAATGCAGTCTTTGATCCAATGTTTAAAATCATACCGATTAGGGGGTAAGTAAGCTGCTCGCAAGCGGGCTTGTCATAAAGCTCGTAAGCTCACAGGCCTAAACAAACCTAAGCAAGCCTTATTCTAATCTAATTTGTTAGCTTAAATATGTTGAATCGAGCCAAGTTCAAGCCTAAATGAGCGAAGCCTGAGACAAAACAAGCCTAGATTGAGCTTGAATCAGCCGAAAACTTGAACATTTAGGTCGAAGCTCACCGAGCCGGATTCGAGCTCAACCGAGCCTCAATAAGGGTAGAATAGTAAATGACATACCCGGATGTCGGTGGTGAGGTTGCCAAGGACCATGTTCATATAGTGACGCTTGACAGAGGGAGAAAGGGGAAGCCTTTTGAGATTCTTTTGGATAAGGGTAACATAGTCATTTCCACCGATGTTGAACATGTAAACCCCCTTTGAAACCACTCTGTTTGCCTCTGCTGCTCCCACTTGATTCTTTAGCTTTCGTATCATTTTCCCAAAGTAATTCAACTGCTTCTTTATGTTTATCTGCCCACAAAAAGGAAAACCCGAGATCGGTTAGCTCGAGCTGTAAGACACTTGGATTTGACGTAAAAGAAATGACAAAGTTTAGGGTTTGAATCGTACTATTGGGTGTTGGCGATTTATGGAATGACGAGTTTAGGGTTTGAAACGTGATGTTGGGTGCTAACTATTTGCTGCTGATGTTTGTTGGCTCTGTCGACTCTACTTAGTATGTTACTTGTAGAGAAACTCAAATGGGTTGGCTTGATCAATAAGACACTAGGACTTGACGTTTTATGGAATGACGAGTTTAGGGTTTGGTTTGTATCGTGCTGTTGGGTGCTGACAATTTCTTGCAGCTAGTCGCTCGGTCTGTTGACTCTATTTACTATGTTACTCATAGAAAACCTTTCAAGTTAGTATTGTCTACCATCCAAGGATTACTGGAGGTCTGCTTAAGCTAGCCTGGCGGCACGATTCACAGAGTTTTTGGCCTGACTAACGTCTACATTGCACATAGAGAAACTTTTGAATGAACAGTGTATATAACCAAAAGACTAGTTTGTCCTCGCTATTTAGTTTTGGGCCTGACTAACGTCTATATTGTCTTGAGTTGCTTGCCTTTTCTTTGGTGTTTGGTGCTGCTGGTTAGAGGTTATTTTTCGTTTGCTCTGTTTTTGTTCTTTTCGCTGTTTTGGTGTTGTTTTAAGGGTTGGGCTTGTCTCTCTTATTTTACAGGCTTTCGTATTATGAGTTTATTCTCGCTAATTATAGAAAAAACAAAAAAAAAAAACAGAAGACTAGTCAAAGCCTACATCACTTTTTATTTAAAAAAATAAAGTTAAAATCCTGAGTAGATCTTATGTTGGATATTGATTTCGACCCTGATCTCCCATCGATTTCAAATTTACTTTATATTAAACAACATTTTAAATTATAAAATAAATCATAAATTTTCACCCGTCAACTTAATCTTTTACAATAGTTAATTTTTTAGCATGGTAACAAAGTCTTTTAAATCTCAACAGTCCTTACAAGGTCTAAAATAGGCCTGTGAAATATCTACATTTTAAGCCCAATAAAATTGTTCTAGTATAAAATTACTCTTAAATCTTTACCCATCAGTTTAAACTTTTGAAATGATTAGCTCCTTACAGTGGCAGGACGAGCATCGACGAGAACACAAGCACCAGCGGAAGCGAAGTTGACACCATTCTTGAAATTGGTAAGGCCTGGCTGTAGATACGGCGGAACAAATGGCACATTCGCGAATTGTGCTGCAAAAAATTACGTATAAGAAATTTACTCCCACAATCCCAAAAATAATTTTTATTACAAAATAATCCCAGAATTATTGTCTCAGAATTTCCAAATATTTTATAAAAAATATTTTTTTTTTTCATTTTATAATAGAAAAATAAAGTTAGTTGCTCACAAGTAATTACCAACAAGCTCTTTTTTATTGACATCGAATTAATTTTTTTCAAAAGTTTAAGCTGATGGATGAAGATTTAGAACGTTTATTTTATTAAAACAAATTAGTTAATTTCTTCCAAATAGTTTTCTACAAAAAAAAACGTGAAACTAGCTCGAATGAAGAAAACTTTATTCAAAGTCATCCGAGTTGATAACTTTGAACCACTAGCGAGTCTGATCTCGAGCTTTTTGGTTTGAATTTGGGTTTAACTGCACTCGTTTACACCGATAATGCAATCTTGATCTGGATAAAAGAATCGTTTTCTTGAAATTTGGGTTGACACGTTCTGTATACATACGACATGGGTAAACAGAGAGATGGACAAAGTCTGTATAATCTTCATAGTAACCAAAACAAAAGCATCAAAATACAAGACTGATCTTGAATAGAAAGATGGTCAAAGTTCGCAAATCGCCCAAAACAACTGAAAAAACCATCAGACGGGTTATTTATCGATGACTATAAATCAAGAAACTCGACAAAAAGAATAGAAAACCCGTACCAATAAAATCAGGGATAAGACGGCCATCAGAGTAACGACCAGCAGGTTTCTTGAAATAGGTCTCGCCGTAGGGAGGGAACTCGGCGCCAGCGCCCTTGACACCGTTATAGAGTGTCATCCCGGAGTCGTAGAGGGAGTCACCGAAGATGAATAAGGGAGTCTGAGACTGAGCATCGACGGGGAACGTCGGAGAGAGAATGAAGAGAAGCAAAGTGGCATAGAGAAAGAGACCCATTGATGCAATGTAGAGAGAACTTGGTGACTTAGTAGACATGTGAGTTTGATTCGTTCTGGTTTTGGTTTTGGTGTATTTATATAAGGAAAAGTTGTGGGCAATTATTTTAGTTCTTGTTTACATTTTAATACTCGATATTTTTAAAAATAATAAAAAAGACTCTGACCTTTTTTAATTATTAAAAATGTCTCTAAGCTTTTATCGCATTAGTAAAAAGGCTTTTGTCTGACGTAATGATGTCATTTTTACTCGACATAACCGATGTGACAGCTGTATTTTTATTAATGCTACAGTAAAATGACAAAAATATCCTTTAATAACTACATTTTTAAATAAATTAGGTGAAAATAGATAGATTTTACATAACACGACATTTCGAATTTTGTGTTATAAAGTAATAATAAGGGTGTTGAAGCATACTATTGGTCATTTTATTATAGCATTAATCAAAAACAATTGTCACTTTAGCTCTGTCGATGGAAATGATGTCATCACGCTTGAGAGGGGCCTTTTTATTATTACGACAAAAACTTAGAGGCCTTTTTAATAATTAAAAAAGGTCAGGGTCCTTTTTATTATTTTCAAAAATGTCGGGGTTCTAAAATGTAAACAACTCTTTATATTATGTTATGGTCGGTACACAATGGATGTAATTTGTTTATGTAATATGAAGGAGATTTTTTTTTCGGTTTTTTTTTACTAAAAACTACCTAAATTTTTTGCACGGTTTTAAAAATTCACCTAGATCTTTTAACTTTTTAATATTACATCTAAATTTTCTAAATATTTTTGATGTCATACTATAATGTGATGCCGTTAACATCTATTTGTTTTGCTGATGTGGCATTTAAAAAAATATATAAATTATTTTTAAAATATTTATAAATTTTTTAGATATTTGAAATATTTTTTAAATATTAAAAAAAATTAAATTATTTTAAATGTATTATTGCAATTGTATTTTACATCCACGTTTTCTAATGACAATTCGCGAAATTCAAGTAGAATTTAGTTAATGGGTAAAATTTTCAAATTTTAAGATACTTAAGTAATGAAACATTTCAATGTAGATGATTTTAAACTCTCATGCTTCTATTATCATCAGTATTATTATTCGATCATATATTATATTTGTATATAAAACAACAACAACAGCAGCAGCAGCAGCAGCAGCAATAGTGCCACGAAGGCTCCCACAAAAGAAGGGTCGGGGAGGTGGATGTACGCATCCTTCCCCCTTTAGCATGCTACCCTGAAGAGAGGCTGATTTCGAAGACCTCCAACCTGAAGAACGTGTCGCCATGGAAGCATTTAACCTAAAAATATGAGAGCAACATAGAATTAGAAACAAACAAAACACAAATCCAGCGATACCAAGCAAAAACTTAAGGAAGATCACTGCAGGCCCGCAAGTACACAAGTGAACTAGAACTCTTACACACAAATAGGAGCTGTAATACCTGTGCTAAGAGAAGATGTTAAGACGCCTAGAAACACTAGTGCGGACTATAGAACAAGCACTACTCTAGGCCCCTACCTCTGCTACCCTTATGCTAGAGCTCCTATATCATATTTGTATATGTGTTATCTAAACCCGAGAATTACTGTAACTGTGATTGCCAATAAAATTGTCAATAAACATCAAATATGCCGATACTCTTATATATGATTGTCAATAAATAGAGTAAAAGCCAGAGTAATCTTCTATTGTAAAATTGTCAATAAATAGAGTACTGCGCTAACTTTATATATCTGTCACTTCTTCCGTTACTCTTATACATGATTTCTTACTAGATTCAGATTTACATATTTTAACCAATCCGTTCACACGTGGGTCTCATTCTATCACAACACACTTTCAGCAGTCTAATTAGGAATTGTAGCCAACAAGATGCAACATTTATTTTACGGACCTGAATTCATCAATTTGGAGAGTATCTTGTTAAACTTATATATTAGCCTCCTTTTTCACTTAATTTTAGTTAAGATTTATTAGAGTCGCCTGTGAAGTTTTTAACAGATTCTTAGGCAGACATTACCTCAAGTGTAGCACTTATAGGTTAGCTTAGTCTCTGATCATGCTTCTTCTTCTTCTTCTTCTTCTCCTCCTCCTTCTTCTTCTTCTTCCTTTCTTCTCCTTTTTCCTCAAAATGCATTGGTAATTGATTGGCGGTTTATCTGCAGGCACTCAACTACTTCAGATTGGGGGTCCCCGGAAACAGTCTCCTTTCCAGCCGGAAGGGGTAAGGCTGCGTACATCACCCCCCCAGACCCTGCTTTCTGCGGGAGCCGCGAGGCACTGGGACTATTGTTGTTGTTGTTGTTGTAGATGCAATTAAATTATAATTAAAAAAAGTTTAATAATAATTTAGGAGGATAATGATTGATTTGACATTGAATTTGAAAATAAATAATAACGCGAGGCCATGTGGAAATTGATAAAGGCATTATTATTGAAGTTTTTAAATAATAGTATCCCGATATTTTTCGTAATAATAAAAAGAATTTTAATCCTTTTGAATTAATAAAATAATATTTAAATTTTTATTATTATAATAAAAAGATCTATCTTTAATGTAATAATGCTATTTTCTAGCGACAGATCTAACGTACAATTGCCTTTTTTAACTAATTCTATAGTAAAGTAACAAAAGTATTCTGTAATACCCTTACTCTTAGTTTATAAGTATAAAATTTAAGATATTATATTATTTAAAAATTATCTATTTTTACTTAATTTTGTTAAAAATATAGTTACTGAAGGGTATTTTAGTTATTTTACTGTAAAATTACTAAAAATATAGGTATCATATCACCTTTGTCAATTGAAAAATGACGTCATCAAATCGAAAAGGATTTTTTTATTAATAGAACAAAAAATTAAAAAAATTATTAATTTAAAAAAATTAGAGTAAAAAAAAATGTGGGGCGTGGTAAAATTTAGCGGTCATATTCATTCTATCACCGGCAAACACCTGTGAACTATTAACATTTGCCGGTTGCCAGTTGCCACTTGCCGCGTTGGCTCCTGCTTTCTTCCCGTTGCTTCCTTTCTTTTTTTTTTTAATTCTTTCTTAAAGGTAAATCTTATTTTATTCATTATTTTATTTAAGAAAAATAATTATTATGAGATTTTTTTTTTTTTTTGAACTTTCTTACTGGTTACCTAGTATATATCTTTAAAATAATAAATTAAATATATTACTACCCGTGATTTTGATACGTTAATTTTTTTTAATTTATAAAATTTGTAAAAGTTATATGTATTTAATAAAATAATTTATACAGACACGTTTAAAATGTAAAATAAGGGTGGTTTTAATTTGATAACATGGTTTAAAAGTTATTTCTTAAAATTTAATATGCAAAGGGTGAGTTGTGTTTAATTGTACGAGTTCACCGCGTGAGTTGTGTCCGTTAAACAGCGCACATGTGAATCTAGTAGAATTTCAAATAGGTAAATATAGTAGAATCTCATGTAAGATTTATGAGAGAGAAAAGATTAATATATAAGAGTACAGTTTCGAGAAAGCACAGAAGTGCAAGACCAGACCTGAAGGCAAACAATCCGGACAACAAAACATCCGAGGCAGTAGAGTGCCGACAAACAAAACTCCAGTGAAGCAAAAAAAAAAAAAAAACCTAAAAAAGGCTAGGATGGCAGAAAGGAGCTACACCAAAGGATACACACGTGAAAAGAAACCACTAACGACAAAACACCCGACTAGGCCACGAAATAGAACACCACCTAAGCGAACGCACAACATGACAACAACTACTTATAATAGTACTAAATTAAAAACATAAAAAACCTTAGACAGGTAATAAATAAGACAAAGATAAAGACAAAGACAATGGAAAAAAAAATACATAAATGATAAAACTTCTAAGGATTATTTATGCTAAAGATCCATGTACTTCTTTCATTGTATCAATTTAATTTATATACTTTTAATTGTGTCAATTCAGTCCCTTTCCCATTTATATTGTATCAGTTTAACAGGACGATCACGTTAGATGCAAATAATTTACTATAAATCCATCCATTGACTAAATTTAACCAAATCCATTGCGGAAACATTAGAATTTTCATTAAAACCTTAACAAAAATTTGACTCTAGGAACCTAATTAACATAATATAAATTATACAGGAACCAAATTGACATAATTAAAGATAGAATGACGGAATTGACACAATTGATAAAATATAGGGGCCTTTGGTGTTAATAACCCAACCTTTAATTTTCAAAACATATATTAAATATTAAAATATTGAAACTTTTGGGTAATAATCTCCCAACCTGATCCTAGCACTTCACGTTCTATTTTCAGTTATTTTAGCCTTCTAGCGTCTGTTGGCCTTGCTTGTATTTCGTTCTCCAATCCTGTTTCTTATTTTGATATGTTTCTTTGTTTCTTTGTCCTTTTCTGGCCCCAATTTCTTTACAGATGTCCTAAGCCTTGCTTTGATCGAGTGGTCTCTTTATATCCCGACTTTGTCGCTGATTATAGGAAGGGAAAAAGAACCCACAAGACAAATATCTTCACTTGATTATTCTATATTCTCTGTATTTTAAAGGGGAATCATATTATAATATAAAAGATTCCTTTATTCTTTCTAATCAGTTTCATCATTGGATGCTCAAATATATGATAGCAATAGCATTATAATTTATTAAGCAAGCTTGGGGACCATAGATTCGAAAACGATCTGTTTGATAAAATTTTTTTTTTTCAGAAAAAAAAAAGATTTTATCAGAAAAGGCAACAATTTTAGGATTTACGAGTGTTCAGTCTTGAATGAAAAGCACTTATAAATAAAATGGGATACTAGTTTCTTTTTGCATTTAATCAGAAATGAGAAAAAACAATGCACAGTAGAAGCAAAATTTAGAAACTTTTCTGCTAAAAAGTATTTATTCAAAAGTGTTCATGAGAAAATTGTTTTTAACAGCTTGTTCAAACAGACCCATTAATAATTAAATGGATTCCACCAAAACAAACATATTATAAATAACATCGTGATAAGTGCATCCATTGTACTACAAAGAATTCAAAATAAGTTTGACCAATTGAGTTTTTATGTATGTTTTTTTAATTGGTAAAGACATACAGCTTTAGAATCGCCTACGATGGACGAGATAGCCTAAAGCATCGGCAAGAATGAGAGATAAAAGGGTTATGTCCGGCAGATACTCCCACAGTAGTAGCCCGGAGTCCCTATATCCAAAGTTCACTAACCATTCAGCAGGTCTATTAGTTTCCCGAAAGTAATGACTGAACTTTACCTGGACGTAACACTGACAAATTACATACCTAAATTAGCTTTGATGACCACTTCATTATTATTGATTTCCGGAGCTTCAATTTCTCGTGGATTAAATAGAAGACTGGTTTGACAAAAGAGATCGAAGTACTAAAAATCTTAAGCAGATAACAGATTAAAACCTTAAAAAGTAACCTTATTGTAAATAGGGCATTAAAGTTATATGTACCTAACGTAACCCACAACATATTTCAACAAGAGTTTATATAGAATATATATTGCTCTTGACATCTCTGAAAACTCGACTAATTAAGCATTTTTCACCTAACATGATCGCTTTTATTACTAATTTTATTCTCTTTCAGTCAAATGTTTGAAAGAGTAGGCCGAGTTTTTTAAAGGTGTCTAGCCGTAACCGACTTTTCAAGACTTCCCGTGGTGAAAAGGGTCATGTAGGGTTTGAGGATGTGTTGCGAGTTCACTTCTCGTGGGATACATAGGATTCAGTTAGGATCCCATAGGAAGACAGTTCTTGCAAATCACCTTCCAAAACCGGGCTTCTCTAGATGCCTAGCTTCGATCTTCTTGTGCAATTCAATTTCGAAATATCAGTGAGCTTCTTTTTGTTTTGGTTTTTCTTTTGTATGCATTTTTTTTTTGAAGATAACTATTTTTCTTATACTTTATTTATTTATTTTACATATTGCATTTAGTGTTAGGTATTTAGTGTCATGATCCTTATCGTTAATTACTAGTAACTCCCACTCCCCTCATTTTCTTTCGTTATGGCCGGTTATGGCATTTGTGGCACCAATGAATGGTGCCTTAACTGTCATGTTTATTAGCTAAGCTTAGGATTCCGTTGTAAGAAATTAGATCTTTTGCAGTCGAATCTTTTGTTTAATTCAAGATGTTCTTAAATTATCTTAATTTCAATTTTATATTTTTAACATAATTTGTATTTTTCAGAGGCTTTTTTCCTCCCTTTAATTATCTGAAAAAAGTTATATATATATATATATATATATACTTTTACTGTATAAAATTACACATGTCATCATTACAGAGAAACGTGAACATTTAAAATTTTAGGGCGGAAAGTGGAAAAAATGAGGAGCCAAAATCAAATGAAACATGCAAATATGAATATGAAAATAATATTATAATATATAGTTAGTTTAAGTAGGGACCAAGGATACTATTAAAATAATTAAATATAAAACCATATATAGAGAATACAGCCATATACAGGCTTTGTTTGCATGTAATGCAAGCATGTGTTCATTATTAATCTTATCTATTTATTTTTTTTATTTATCTTATTATTATTATTACCAAAGAGGGCACCAACACGCCGTCACCGGATCCCACTAGAACCCCAAAGTTAAGCGTGCTTGGGCGAGAGTAGTACCAGGATGGGTGACCTACCCTCAGGTTGGGGGCACTGGGAAACAGCCTCTCTTCAGGTTAACACCCTGAAGGGGGAAGGCTGCGTACATCCCCCCCGACCCTGAGTAAGCGGGAGCCCTTGAGGCACTGGGTATGTTCCTTATCTTATTATTATTATTATCATTATTATTATTTCTAACGAGCAACCCGATTACCCAGTTTACCCGTGCTGCGATCCACGCATCACAGAAGTCAGCTAAGTCAGGAATTTCTCGAGGAGATGTTCAAGGAGAAATCGAACTCCAGACTTTTTGGTCTAAAACAACACTATATCCCCTCACTTGCCTCCTACCATTAAGGCAACGTCCTGGAGGGTTATTATTATTATGATTATTATTATTATTATTATTAAATGATTGATGTAGAAGTTTGACCAATTATGATGGATACCATCTTGGTGAAGCTCATGGTGTGGGGACAAGCTGCATGGCATTATTCACTTCATGATTGCTCCATTTTTGGATTCATTTCTTTCCTCTAATCTTCATTTAAAATCTGACGTATAATTTACATGATTGATCATGTTTTTAAATGAAGAGGTTGGTTACATTTTAATATGTTTTGGATTCAATGAATTGAACTTTTAGTTGCTTAGATTTTGTTTTTATCTGTTAAACGTTAAGGATTTCACATCTGAGTCTGTTAAAAATCGTATATAAGAGTTGTGAGAGTGAAGAGATCGGTTTATAAGTTTAGTGGGTTACTCCATCTAATGTCAATTGGTTTTCGGATAGAACCTTACTTTGGCTTCTATGTGGACCTCGTATATTCCAACTACAAGGGTTGGGCCTAAAAAGGCCCGATCAAGTTTAATATCATGTTAGCGGTTTATGCTGATTCTCTTAGTGTTTTTTGTTTGGGGAGTTGGTATATAGGTATAGATAGCTCGATGTTTTAGGGTATGTTTTTGTACTTTAAAGGTTGGCGTGCTGGTAAGTGTCTAGGGGTTTTGGGGTCTATTGTTTTGTTTCTTCCCCCCGCTCCTGTAGCCTTCTTCGGCCTCCACTTCTGTGGATGCGTCGGTTTTGCACTGACAGTTATTTCTTTAATTACCCAAAAAACAATAGCTACAACATTATATCCAAACCTACCCTGTACTTGTAGAATGTATTGTCATGTGTACCCAACTCGTATCCTCCACCCGCCTCACTAGCACCTATACCCGTTCCAAACATTGCATGTCCCCGTAGATAACGGAATTTACCCGCTCCATTGTCATCCCCGTGTTAGAGGAGCGGAGGGGGTCACATGGAGCAATGCAGATGACCAAGGAGTCACGTGAGGGGAAACGTTAGAAAGAGCAGGGATAATTTTAGTATACTTAAACTGTGACTGAAATTAAGAAAATTTGAAGAGAAGAAAATACGAAGGAAAGAAAATGAAAGAAAACACAAAATAAGAAGAATCTAACGATTCTTTCCTCCGAATGGAAGTTGAATAAAGTTTAATGAAAAACTATGATAAATTACGACAAAGACAAAGACAGGGCTACATGTAGTGTTACTGAAAACCTACAAGTTGTAGGTTAATATTGAGGAGAAAGAATCAGTTTCACACTAGTATTCAACTAAAATTTTAGTCTAATTAAATCAGAAAATTGTTATCTAATTAAGCCTTGGTTGTTAGAACCTTTATCAGTTTTTGATTCATTCTGGTCCATGTTGGTATTCTACTGAATCCTTGCTCCTTGATATGAGCTTTTATTAGTCATTGTTGTGGTTCGATTAAGATTTAAACAGTGAAAATATTTAAATGTTAAAACGTAGGTCTACAAATATTAAAAACTTTGATGTAGGACCAAATTGAATCGATAATTGTTCTATCTGGTCTTTGATCCTTGATTTGCACATTTATCAATTGCATGTTTAGACTAAATAAAGAAACTCGATTTAAGACTAAACTAAACTACATTAGTTCTTACCCGATCTAGTCTTCAATCCTTGATTAATTTGGATCAATATTGATACTTAGTACAGACTACAATGGAACTTCAGACTCAAACAAAATTAGACATGACCAGATATTGCTCAACCCGATCCTTAGCTCTTGATTTGAGTCTTTTATCATTTGAGTTTAGTCCAGCTCGGGTTTGGAGTAATTTGTATTTTTAAGATGTTAACATATTAGTCTAGATTAGGCCGAAAACCTCAATCGAAGATCGAAATAGCTATTATTGAGTAGAGTAAAACTCCCAAAAGTAATTACTTTTTTTTTTTTTTTTGTTTCCCTAAGGTATCTGAATTCCAAACAGAGCCTTAAAAATTTAAATAAAAAGATATTATCATATATCGTAAAGGTGACGTCACAAGTAGCATTTTGTAGTAAATAATGATTTGGCCCTTACCGACTAACTAAAAAAAATTCAAACAAAAAGTTTATGGACTAAAAATGAATTCACCACACCTTACGTTACTAAGTGTAATTAATCCTCGGGTCCTGTTTGGCCCATGAAATTAGAGTCTAGAGTTGGTATTAAGACTAGAACAGAAGCTCATGATTCCAATTTTGTTGTTTGGTTTGCTTGCTGGAATTGAAAGTATAATTTCACTGCCTAATTTCATGAAATTGGGTTTTAAGCTGAAAATCGTACATTTCAATTCCTTAGGGAGAGGTAAGAAACTATAATTCCATATCAACTCCACTGACCTGAAACCCAAAATGACCTTACTCGTTTAACCCAAACCCAAGATGACTCAAAACCAATGATGACCTAAATTTGATCAAAACCTCAAGTCACTCAACTCGAATTAATTGAACCTGAAATGACCATAATCAACTTAACTAGAAGTCTGAAATGACCTACCTGGTTGACATGAAACTCAAGATGACTCGAATCTAAAAACTAAAACTACCTGACTTGAATGTGACGTAACCATATTGAGCCTAAAGTAAAAATAACCAACCAAAATGATCCAAAACCTAATAAACCCAAAATGACCCGACCCACCTCACCTTCAACCTTTATTTGACCTACCTCGAGATAGCCCGAAATTTGATTTGATGCATCCCGTTTGACCCAAAACCAAGAAGACTTGAGCTCGAAATAACTTATATCTGTTGGAAAAATTATGCATTTTAATGATTTAAAAAATTATTTATTGTGAAGTAAATTTTTATAAAAATAAAAATTTACTATAATTACTAATTGTCATAAATTATAGGTTATCAAAATCTTTCAATAATACTATGGCTGTTACTAGCCGTTGCTTGGCATTGAAGAAGAAATTAACATGGTCATTTATGAATTTAATCATGGACTTAAAAGCTTGAGTATTTCTCACTATTGGAATTCATACATTGAACATGAAATTTATTGCCAGACCAAATTTGTGGGTGCTTTGATAAAGAAATTAAATATACGGTTTTGTGTATATATAAGCATGAATTTGGTGGAAAAAATATATGTACAAGATCAAATGTTTTACTCTTTCAATTTCCCATATTCTTGCAAAAATAGTGAGCTTGGTAGTTATACTTCGGGGATCTTTCATTGCTGCACTGATAAGAGTCCGACGGGTTGTTGAATCCTGGGAAAGGAACGCGTTTAGGCCTAAAAGCAATACTCGTGCAGGAGGGGCGTTTCCTTTCTAAGGAGAGCGTTCTCACGTGCCTCAACCCAAAGATATGTTTTCCTAAACTCCGTTCTTTGTTTAATTTGCCTAAACATTCTTGTTATTATTTACATAGTATTATTGGTCTTGAATTTGACAGTGTTTGATTGGTGTTGTATTGTATTTTTTGTTTGTATAAGTATCCAACTTTTTATGTTAGTCTCAAATTGAGATGTGTTAATATGTATTGTTTCTTAATATATATTTTAAATGATGAATACTACAAATATTTTTCAACAGTATCAACTTAAACTTAACCTATTCTAGCCTGGATTCCGTAAAGACTCAACCCAATTAACTAAGAATATGAGATGTCTTGAACACAAAATGATCCGATGCAACTAAAATTTGACCCGATTTGATTTAAAGCTCGATAACTTGAATTCAAAATGATTTGATTTGACTGAAATCCAACCATAAATGATTTAAGCTCAAAATGCTCCGATTCGATTAACCAAAAATCCATGATGACTCAAATCATTATGGACTTACAATTCCAACTGCTAATTCCTTTGATTAACCAAAAAATGAAATTTCAATTCCATCAGAATTCAAATTTCATTTGCCGAACAAAGCAAAGCAAAAGTAAAAGCAACATTCCCAGTGCTCCAAGACCTCCCGCCTCAGCAGGTCGAGGTGTAAACAAGCTGAGCTGAGCAGAGCACCCCCTTGCTCGAGCTCAAGTTCGATAAGGCTTATCGAGCTCGAGTTCGAGCCCAGCTCTTATCAAGTATTTCTAACCCTTGTTCGAACTCGGTTCGGTAAGAATATAGTGTGTTCAATACTCGGCTCGTTAGGCTTATCAAGCTAAGTCGAGCTTGTTATCGAGTCGAGTCGAGCTTGTTATTGAGTCGAGTCGAGCTCATTATCGAGCCCAATCGAGTTTAAAACCGAGCTAAGCTTACAATTGAATTGAGCTCATTAACGAGCTGAGCTTTTTAAGTTATTATCGAACCATTTTTAAACTAATACCAACTATTATCGAGCTCAAAACGAGCAGTTAACGAGTCTATATCGAGCCCTTATCAAAATGTTCGTGAACATTAGCAAGCCGAGCACCCCTCTGTTCGAACTCGGCTCATTAAGCTTATCGAGCGTGCTCGAACTAGGCTCGATAAGCTATCAAGCCCTCCTAATGAACACATACGAGCCCTAATCAATTTCGAACACGAGTAGTTCGTCGAGTGCTCTATTCGTTTACACCCCTATCAGCAGGGTTTGGGGGGTGGATGTACGCAACCTTCCCTCTTCAGAATGATACCTTGAAGAGAGGCTATTTCCGAGTACCCCCAACCTGAGGGGTGCAACACAAGGACTTCCCAGGAGGTCACTCATCTTAGTACTATTCTCACCCAAGCACGCTTAACTTCGGAGTTCTAATGGGATCCTGTACTTGCGAGTTAGTATCCCCTTAGAAATTTGACGAACAAAGCGTAAAAGAAAATATGTGAACAAATTATTTTAAAGCAAATGAATTAGAAATAATGACCATGTTGTATCGTGTCTACAAGTAATTAATTATTTAACATTCATATTTGCTTAAATTATGACAAAATATAACAAATATGTTAAATAATTTAATTTGTTTAAAAAAAATATAGCGTTGGAAAATTTCTCATTTGGTTGTGTTCCAGCCATGTGAAAGGTTACCAAAGAGGGGTTGACTCAAATTAATCCGTTTATTAAATGGGTCGGGATTTCTAAATGCTAGCTTCATTTAATATGTAAGCAGGTTGTCTATTTAATTATGTTAGTGGCTTTTTATTGCATCTACAGAAATAATATACTTCTGACAAAAATTAATAATCGACACATTCGGAACTATCTTATACAACGAAGGCAATACATATTAGGAGCATCAAAATATAACTCGCCAAAACTCTGTTTGTGCAAATCTAAATTCAAGTGAAATACTTAACGTGCATGCATCTTTTTCTTACTTACATAACATCGTGGAATTTTTGGGCTGCTAGGGATCACTCTCATTTACCCAAAGAAGCTCAAAAATCTATTTCAACAATGACAATCTGTATTTCTCAAAGACTCAACTAAGAAAGTCTGGCTCGTGTTCTTTTTTGCCGTAGTCAGCATTATTTGGGATTCAAGAAACAACTTTATCTTCCAAAACTCTGTTCCAGACTAGCCACACTTCATCGACATTGTAAAACTGAGGGTCACCTACCTGGTTCCAAACACTAGTTGGTTGCACTGACATAACCATACATCATTGCATGGAAGACTCCCGGAATTAAATTTCAATACTACTCTCAAATCCAGACTCAGATTCGCTATTCCACATGCTCTACAGTTACCTTCCTAGCTAACACCTTTAGCTACATGGGCAAAGCCAGATGATTTTAGCGGCCACCTAGCTTAGGGATTTTGATTTCTCTATTCTCTTATTCTTTCTTTCGTTTCTATCTTATTTCGCTCTTGAATCATTGGACGACTATCTCTGTACTCTGTTGAGCATTCTCTTCCTCATAATTATCAAAAAAAAAAAAAAAACTAGATTCTAGATTAATGATTCTAGAAACCTTAACTCGAACCCGCTATCTTCTTATCCTATTTTTGTCATATAATCATATTGTGTTTAATTTTATCGACAGTCCTAAAATGCTAAATTTTGTGAAATTAGAGTTGAGTTATTTTTTGGACAAGTTTTCATCGATAATTTAATATCAACGTTAAGATAATAAACAAAAAGAAACTAATTGTTGGTGTTGCTTTATTATTGCTTGCATATCGAATATTACTTTATTTGACTTGAATTTTGTAAATGTTATTCCTTCTTCCTTTTAGGATCGTAGACCCTACGAAAAAAGTATCTCTAAAGAGTAACATCCTATAGGAATAAAGCTATGTACATCTTACCCTCCTCAAACTCTGCCTTCGCAGTATGTTTTTTGAGACACGGGATATATTGTTGTTATTGTTGTTGTTGTTGTACACAACATGCAAGCATCGGATTCCATTAGAACTCCGAAGTTAAGCATGCGTTGGCGAGAGTAGTACCAAGATGGGGGACCTCCTAGGAAGTCCTAGTGTTGCACCCCTTAGGTTGGGGTTCTCGAAAACAGCCTCTATTCAGGGTAGCACCCTGAAGGGGAAGGCTGTGTACGTCCACCCCCCAAACCTTCCTTATACGGAAGTCCTTGAGGCACTGAAAATACTGCTATTATTGTTGTTGTTATCAGAAAAGCGATTCTAAAATTTTCATTTTGATAATTAGTTAATTTGTGATATAACGTTCTAACTAATTTCATGTGGGTTCAATTTTAATATAAAGTAAATGAATAAATATTTTATCTTGTGTTAGTTGTAAAAATGAATACCATTTTATTTCATTGACTAAGACATGTATTAATATTTTACCAAAGTAAAACAAAGAACATGCATCATATTTGGCTGGTGGACTTATTTCAATACATTAATCCATTTAAATTTTTTTTCTATAATTAGCGATAAAATCGAGATACAAAAACTGACATCCCACGAAGGTGCAGCCCGAGACCACCCACGGGTGGATAAAGATCAAAGCAAAAATACAGCCATATCCCAGGATATAGATCAACACCTTCTACAATAAAAAATGCAAAACAGACACCAAAGAAAACGCCACACTGAAAATAATCCATTTAGATTATTTGAGCAGAATTTAGATTTGGGTTCGTTTTCAATACTTTTAATCGGTTTATGTATTTCTGTTAGATCATGTTTGGAGCATGGAATCGGAGCTTAAAATTGGGATTGAGACTGGAATTGGGGCCCTGAATTCTAATTATGTTGCTTGCTTCACCGGCTGGAATTAGAATTACAATTCCACTGCTCAATTTTATGAAATTGGATTTTAACTAAAAAATAGACTTTCTAATTTTTTGGACTGGGGTAAGGAATTGCAATCCGTGTGAACTCCATTGACCTGAAAACCAAAGTGACACCCGTTGATTAACCCAAATCTAAGATGACACAAAACTAAAAGATTTAGATACAACAACAACAACTACCCAGTGCCTCAAAGGGCTCCCGCATCAGCAGGGTCAAAACTAAAAGATTTAAATACAACCTAAAATTTTGACTCGAACCTCGAATTCATCCAACTTGAATTATTTGAACTTGAGATGTTCGAAATCAACTTAACTCAAAGTTCGAAGTAACCCAATCCGATTAACCCGAAACTCAGGATGACTCAAATCCAAAAAAATGAAACTACTCGGCTTGAATGTAATGTAAACTAGCTCAGTCAAAGGAAATGATCCAACCTAATTGACCTAAAACTTAATATGACCCAAACCTAAAATGACCCTACCCATCTCGAACTCCGCCTAAGATGACTCGAAATTTGAAACGATACAACTCATTTGTCCCAAAAGTAAGAAGACTCGAGCTCGAAATGACGTAATTCAAGTCAAACTCGATTGATTCTAGTTTGAATCCTGGAAAGACCTAACCCGATTAACTAAAAATCTAAGATAACTTGAATATCAAATGATTTTGACACGATACTCGACTCGATTTCACTCGAAACTCAAATAACTCAAGCTCAAAGTGAATACTCTGACTTATTTAAAACTCAGAATACTCCAACTTTATTGACCGAAAACCCGTGATAACTCGAATCATTATGGAATTATAATTCCAACGTCTATTCCTTTGATAAACCAAACAATGGAATTTTAATTCCATCAGAATTCCAATTCCACTAGATATATTGGAATTAAAATTACAATTCTATAGTCCAATTCCAACTTCATATTCAACACAAAGCGTTAGATTTTTCAGGAGATACACTATTGCAATCCTATATATATTTGTGTTAAAATATATCTTGTTGTCAATTAAGTCAAGCAATACTCTTTCAAATGATCATTGGCTTAGTTCATAAAACGAAAAAATTTCTCTAATGGAAAATGTCCCTTCCGCGCTCCATCGCCACGCAACCAACGTTTGGCCTTGTCGTGGCCAAAACGTCGCTTGCATCTCTCCCGACGGTGTTTTGGCCAATCGATCTTGACCATACCATGCACTGTCAGCCCCATCTATTGAACCTCGAGAGACGATCAATGCAACCTCTTGTGACAATGATCAACTTCTTCGAGTAACCGCCAACCACTATGATCCACCTCATCCACCATATCTTTTCTCTTTTCCGAAAAAAGAAAATATTTTCCTAAAAAATTTAAAAAAAAAAAATTTGCCACCAACCAATAAAAGGTAAAGTTCTATCTCATTTTAGTAAAGATGCCAAACAATGTTATATTCATTGAATACTGTTACGGCCACCCACGAACTGTCAAATCCTAAATCGAAACAGCAAACACAAATTGAAAGGGATTGAGGGAATTATTAAACGTCAGAATTCACGTGGTTCAGGCAAAGCCTACATCCACGGAGGGGAAGCAACATTATTCACTACAGAGAAACAGAAGTATTACAACAGAGTTTTTCATGCACACTGTATCTCCCATTGTTACTCTATATCTTTGCCCCTTTGGCTTTTACCCCTTCCAAGCAATAGCAAAGAGGTCTCTGTAACTGCCGAGAGTCAAAGGGTCACCATCATTGGCTCCAGCCATGAATTGACAGTCTTGAAATACCGTTAGTCTCCAATCTTAACAGTTACGACTTACACAGATACTGTAAAAATTAACTGTGACGCTTTAAAGAGTAAAGGAAAAAAAAAAAAGAGAGGGAATAAAGGAAGAAGAACATGCAACTCATCTTTTGCTTCTTCATTCTTCGCTGGCAAATTTTTTTTTTTATAAATTTTCAAATTACTATTATAATAAAATAATTATTAATAAATAAATAAATATTTTAAAATAATAAATAATAAAGTCAAGGCGGCTAGTCAAACTTGTAGAATGCTGACTCCCCATGGGCCGTGTGGGTCCCACTTTTTAAGGGGATGTTAACCTCACTACAAGAGAATGTTTTCAAAAAATAAAAAATAAAAAAAAAATAAATATGACGTGTTAGTGGTTTATTATCATGATAAAATTATTATTGTCAAAAAAATATTATACTTTTAAAGATAATTTTATAATTCTTATTATTTATAAATTATATTATTGCTCTGGTAATAACACTTGGGATTATTTACGGCAAAGGTTCCTCTACTTTGTCTATTATGTCAATTTGATCCATGTACTTTTAATTGTATCAATTTATTCCCTGAATAATTTAAAATGTATTAATTTAATCCTTTAGATAAATTTAGGTTTACTGTCGTAGTAAATTTATTATTGTCAAAAAAATATCGTACTTCTAAAAGTAATTTTATAATTTTCATTGTTTATAAGTTATGTTATTACGCTGATAATAACACTTTTTTATCCTGACAATAGTAATCCATTAAATCTGACTTATTTATTAAAAGTGGTTGTTATTATGGTAAAAATATTAATAACATTGTAAAATCTTACCACTCTAGTCATTTCAAGTTACATTTTTGCTGTGATAATAATAATTAGTATCCAGAAAATATCTTTTTGAATGTTTTTATTTATTATTCAACTGTAAGTACGATGTGGGTTATTTATTTCATTATTTTTTCCGATAATTAGCAACAATGTCGTAGTATAAAACCAACAGCTCAGCCCGCAAATAAGCGATTTTATTTAGTTATATATGGGACTTTTTCGACTAAATAATAATTTATAACATAATATGGTAATGTTAATAGTAATAATGAATATATGGAATATATGGGACTTTTTCGGTATGTGGTTGCTTCTATTTATTAGTCTTGGTTTATTTCAGGTGCTGGCTCAATTGGCTCAGTGTTTTTTGCCTTTAGACTGAAAAAAAAAAATATTTGTCCCAAAAGCTTAAGTTGATGGGCGAAGGACCGGAATGGATTTATACTCTAACATGCGCCCTCACGCAGATGCCCATTGGGCTTGAAACGTGGATATTGCACATGCCACCTCTTACCTTGTGCTTAAATTATGTTAATATTTAAAGTGGGGGATGTTGGGATTTGAACACGTGGTCTCTTAGTCAACAAGACTCTGATAACATGTCAAGGAATCATCTGTCCCAAAAGCTTAAACTTTTGGGTTAAAGCCCCGGAACGGTTTTATACTCTAACACAAACCCTACCCTGCACGTTTTTGCCTTTTTGAGGTTGTATCCTACATATCGAAAAAAATATATAAGAATATTAACGTGTTTGAATTGTGTTGGTCTAACTTAAATCAAAATTCAAACAAATTGCCTAAGCAAATTCAAAATCAAACAAATTACCTAAGCAAATTTTACTAACTCTATATTTAAGTGAAAATATATCCACCTTTATAACATTAAAAAAAATAATAATAAAAAAAGCAACATATCCAGTGTCCCAAAAGCTCCTACCTAAGCAGGGTCGGGAGGATGGATGTACGCAACCTTCCCCCTTCAGAGTATTGCCCCTAAGAGAGGCTGTTTCCGAGTGCCCTTACCTGAGGGTGAGGACTTCCCAGGAGGTCACCCATCCTGGTACTACTCTTTCCTAAAAATGCTTAACTTTATAACATAATAATATTATATTATGTCATTAGTCATGTATGTTAACAAATTGAGAATAATCAAGGGGGGTAAACCTACTCAACATTCAATGAACTACTCGAATTCAAAATCGATTAGAGCTTTTTCGTGTTTATTATGAGGGCTCGACAGCTTATCGAGCCGAGTTCGAACTAGGGGTGCTCAGCTCGTTGACAGTCGCGAATAGTTTAATAAGGGCTCAATAAAAGCTCTAGATATAAGCTCGTTCAAAGCTCGTTAACAGTTGGTATTAGTTCAAAAATGGTTCAATAATAACTTAAAAAGCTCGGCTCGATAGTGAGCTCGAATCAATAGCAAGCGTGGCTCAGTTTTAAGCTTGGTAATGAGCTCGACTCAGCTCGATAAGCCTAACAAGCCGAGCCAAGTCAAGTATTGAACACACTAAAATCATATCGAACCAAGTTCAAACAAGGGTTTGAAATGCTTGATAAGTGCTCAGCTCGAGCTCGGCTCAACTGGGCTTGTTTGCACCCCTGTATAATAGAGAATTGAAACAATTATTTGTATTCTGTATTACATAATAACATTGGTACAAGGGATTATATACTTGAGGCGAGAGAATAATTAAGATGAAGATATAATTTTGGGAGCATCAAAGGCATGATTTTAGGATCCATCCTTACTAAAATATTACAAGAAATATTACAATCTTTTTATGATTCTAACGATGTAAATTAAATATACGTCAGAAAAGGTGTCATTCATTTGATTTTTTTTGCGTTTTCGGTGTTAAAGTTGGAGACTGATGGTATTCTAAACTGCTAATTCATGACTGAATTTATTGGTGCATAACGATGGTGTCTCTTGGGCTGCCGAGAGAGTGAATGTAGCGGCTTATAAATAGGACCTCTTGTGTTATGGTTTATGTAGGGGTTGAAAGCAGGGGTTAAAAAGTACTCCGAAAAGTGAAAGGTAGAGTGTGAATGTAAGATTCTATTGTAATACCTCTGTTCTATAGTGAAATTACAGTGCTTCCCCTCTGTAGACGTAGGTTTCGACTGAACTACATAAATTCCTATGTCTAGATTATTCCCCCGATCCCTTTATTACCGTTGCTATTTTGGTTTATGGTTTGGTGATTTGTGAGTAATCCTAACAATTGATATCTTAGAAGGTATTAGTTGTTGTGAAATTTCTAACATTCAGGAGTTAGTAAAGGTGTGATCCATTTGGCTTTTTATGTTTCAGTAGTTAGTGTGTGATATAAACTAAAGGAAATTCCATCCCAAAATCAATTGACAATAGATGGAGTAAATCCTTTGGCATATAAATTGGCATTCTATTCACTAACTCACTAATGTGGGATTACATTTGCCTGTATCAATGTGGATACATCTAAACTTTTTAGTGTATGTCGTTGTAATGCAGGAGTTGGCATGGTGGTAGACATCTACGTATTTTGGGGTTTGTTGCAAAAAAATTTTCCCACTTCTTTCAATTTTTTTGAGTTTATTTTACTAAATAATATGTCGATTTATATTGAGAATTATCTATCTACGTATCGGGGGGAAGCATCTTCTGGGCGACGCTCAAACGCAATAATTAAGGGGCCAAGCGCCACCGACAGATTTAGAACGTCAAGTTTGAAAATGTTAAATTTAAATATTAAATATGACATATGAAAAATACACTTAGATTAAAAAAAAAATATAAATGTATGATTGTGAAAGCCATGGAAAATATTCACAATTGGAAAAAAAAAATGTATATATAAATTATTTTTGTACCATCAGAGTGAAACTTTTTTAAATTTCTTTTTTTTTTAATTTCTACTCCTGATTTGGATTGCCAAAATTTAACTGATCTTCTCGAGTTACCCCTGAGTTAGGAGCTATCGATAGTAGCAGGCATCTCCGATTGTTTAGTCTAGAGTGCCTCTGCGACATAAGTAGGGATGGCAATATATCGAGGTAGGTACGGGGGATGCCTC
The DNA here is from genome assembly GCA_018398585.1 of Simmondsia chinensis. Lineage (NCBI taxonomy): Eukaryota > Viridiplantae > Streptophyta > Magnoliopsida > Caryophyllales > Simmondsiaceae > Simmondsia > Simmondsia chinensis. The sequence goes on from JAGTTD010000021.1 coordinate 1,243,304, forward strand.
CTTCATATCCGAATCTGTCACCAAAATTTATACTCATACCCGACTCATTACCCGCCATGGGTATAAATTGAATACTCATACCCGCCTTGTCGGGTATAAACCTATAACCATACCCGCCCCATTACCTGCGGGTATCCAATGGATATCCATTACCCATACCATAACCACCATAACATAGGTTCCAAAGGATTAATCATAACCCCACGCATTAATTACTTAATACTATTTCGAATAATATAATTATATACGGTATAACATTGATAAATAATTTAGGCACGTATTTTTTATTTTGAAAGTAAACTAGATACAAAATAGAACATGTATGACGGGTATAAAGAGGGATGGGGCGGGTATGAAGTAGGGCAAGACGGGGCGGATGGTACACGCAACTCGTACCCCACCTCGCTTATATCCACATCTGCCCCAAACGAGGCGGGTGCCCACGGATAACAGGTTTCACCCACCCCATTGCCATCCCTAGACTTAAGGCTAGGAAGTACGCGTAAGCTTAATGGATTTGTTGTAATTGGAAACAACAATGTTGTGAAATCGTCTACAGACGCTAGGGTGTCATCAGTAAAGGACATATTATTGACCAATACCTTTGAAAAATGCATTACATTTTTCTATATTGGTAACACCTGAGGGAAGAGAGGATGTCAGATTCGAACCCATCTCTCAAGTTTGGCCAATTATCAACAAACCACTAGGACGAACTAGGGACTAGCAAGCACATATACTATTTTTTTCAATAATCAACGGGGAAAAACTCAAGATACAAATCCCGACATCTCCCAACAAAAACCCGAAAGGCACACGCAAAATGTGAAAGGGGGAAAATAACAAATACACCCACAAGAGCAATACTGAATATGCGATCAAAGTAGTCATACTTAGCTCAATACCGCACCACTTTAACCAAAACAATTCGATTAAAAAACAAGAGCAAAAACACACTATAGAAAAGAAACACAACCTCACATTTGCTTGAACCAGTCAAATATGTACATTAAGCAGTTTCTTTCTCAAACATATTTTGCATTTATTAGTTTTTAACAAAAAAATGTTAACGTGACACTTGACTCTACCAAACTTTTGCTAAAAATACGGATATGAATTGATAATCCACAAATTTTTAACTCCCTTAGATCATACACGGTACATGAACTTTTCTTGATGCTGCAAGCGGCACCAAAAAGCCAAAACATTCCAAGGAAAGAAAGTTCACTACAGAAGGCAATTAGTGTTAAATTTCCTCGAGCCAAGCCCAACCCACGTAGTTGGAAGAGACTAGATCCACATATATAAGAAGTCCAGGTGAGGTTTCATTCTAAAACCAATTGATATTAGATGAAGTGACCAACTAAACTTATATACCGGTCTCTTCTTTCCTATAATTTTTATGTGGGATTGATATTTTTACTCACATGTAAAGTTGTTACTCTTAACATTTAGATATGTCAATCCTAATTAATACAAACGAGTCTTATACTGAACTTTATTGTCATATTGTAATTGTATTATGTATAAACATTAGTGCATACAATAAAAATTACGATAGATCTCGAACTTTATTAATTGGTCATAAATATTAGGTTGTTTCATTGTTACGCAATTCTCTTTTGGCCATTGGGACTTAATGAACTTTGGAATTCACATCACTCCATATTTGGGAAAAAAAAAATTATCTTTGAAATTAGCTATCGAAAATTTATCACTTAGATATCCTAAGATTTAAAGATTTATAACTTAGGTATCCTGATTGTTAAATTTCATTGGGCCTTTTAGGCCCGACTCTCAGAGTTGGAACATACAAGGTCCATATATAAGCCCAGGTTGGGTTCCATCTTAAAACTAATTTGCATTAGGTGGAGTAACCCGCTAGACATATAAGATGGCTTCTTCTTTCCCACAATGGGATTCACATTTTAACTCAAATGTAGAGTTCTTACTATTAACACTGATATTTTAATATATACAGTGAAATATCCTAAAATTTAAAAAATTTATCACTTAGGTACCATAAAATTTAAAAATTTTATCAATTAATTTTTATTAAAAGTTTCTAATATAGGACATAGTATATAGGTGTCTTCTATCATAATGATACAATTTTATATCGTGAAATATATATATATATATATCGTGAAATGCTAACATATCACATTATTTCACTAACATGCCGATGTCTTCCGTCATACTTTAGTAACGTTTTTTGTCATATTTTGTATGATATTCATTGAAAAAATTGATATAGCTCATTGTAATCATGTATTGTATCAATATTTTAAGATGAAAAATGTTCGAATTTTTACAAAAATTTGCCAAATTCTCACATAGGGTACCTAAGTGATAAAATTTTGAAACCTCGGGACACCTCATTGTATATATTGATTTTATTGAAATGTCAAGATATCTAAGTGATAAATGATCAAACCTCATGGTACCACGTGATAATTTTCATTAATTATTTTTTACTTAATCACCATAATGTTTCAATTGTACAGAAAACGGCTTTTAAAAATTTAAATATTTTCAATCAACCTTCCCATCGATTTACCCCATAATTAAAACACAAAATATTCTAGCTTAGCTGGAAGCATTATATTATTAAGGTGATCTATACGCAAGTTTTTATCTCTAAGCACACAAGCATATAGTTTAAAAATTAACGATGTCAGCATTAAACGTGACAGTAAAAAAGTTTTGAAAAGTTTAGGTGTAACTTTAAAAAATTACAAAAGTTAGGTAGTCTTCTGATACCTCACCTAAAATATACGTGATTTTTAGTAAAAAAAAAAAAAATTCCTAAAATATTTTTGCATTTTCATTTTATCTCACCTTGGAAGTTCAAGTAGGCTAAGTTGAACCAGTTTTCAAATAGGAAGAGGTGTTTGGGCCAAGTTTTGGGCCCATACTATTGCATGTATGATATCGCGTGGCCCAATATTAAATCTCATTCTTTTTTTTAACATATTAAATATTAGAGTTTAAAAAAAAAAAAAAAAAAAACTAAATTCTTAATCCACGAATTTTGTAAATTTTTTTGCATATATTATTGTCAAGTGTTCCCTTCCTCGAAAGCTCTCAAACCCTAAAGCGTACAGTTCTAAAGCGCCAAATGTAAGTCAAGGCCGGTCCTGATATTTTCAGGGTCTCAAGTGAAATTATCTAAGGAGGCCCTTCATATATAATAAATTATAATAATTTTGACTATAAAATTCACTAATACTAAGAACTGATACTTTAAAAATAACAACTTCAAAAATCTGGGGCTCTAAGCGGGTGCTTGGGTTGCGTGGGATTATATTTGGCCTTGACGTAACTTAACAACTAATACAAAATAAGGAAAAAAAAAATGATGAGTATTCATGATATAATATAAAACTTAAAAAAGAAATACGATTGACAAAATGAAAAGATGCTTAAAATATATAGAATTAAATTGTTTAAATTTAAACACATCCATGCATGGCACAGGATAGTACTAGTTTTTTTTAATTTTAAAAGTTACATAAATTTAATAAAATAATCTAAAGCACAGTGTGTAACTATTCTTCATCAAAAGTGTCACAACATTGTGGTTCATGTGTAGGATGAAAGGAACGGTGAGGGGATGGTGAGGTTACGAATGAATAATGACAAATTTTGCATCCTTTCATACCGTTATTTGAATTATTGTATATAATACATATAACTTTTGAACTAAAAAATTAATTCACAAAGTTTATAAACTAAAAACTTAATGCATCAAACCTTAGGGTACTAACATATAATTTATACATCTTTGATTTTCGGGATTACCTTTGGTTCTCACATTGAATTCTTCAAGAATTCTTCAAAGGCAAGTTCGTTGTATTATAGTTCGGTTGAGACTAAGGGGAGTAAGCGAGCCAAGTCGAGCTCAGCACTCGCATCATTCGCCCAATCAAATTGATTCGAGTTTGCTACCGAGCTGAGCAATTTGAGCCACTATTGAGCCAGTTTTTAGCCAATACTAAAATTTATGCACTCTTATCAAGCTTTTAGCTGCCCTTATTGAATTATTCATGAACATTAATGAGTTGAGCACCCCATGTTTGACTCAGCTAATTAACCTCATTAAGCCTGCTCGAACTTGGCTCTATAAGCTATCGTGTTACCATAACGAACACGAACAAGCCGTAATCGATTTCAAGCACGAGTAGTTCATAAAACTTTCGGTTTGTTTACATCCCTAACTGATACCAGACTAAAGAGTAACAATATCTCAAAAGATCATCCGAAGTTTAAGTTTGTATTTGCACTAAAAAGACAAAAGAAAGTGTTTAGGGAGAAAGAGAGAGCATAAAGAGCATGTAAAAACTGACTTTTTCAAGGATGTCGGGGTAGAACTTTCTTGAATCTCGTTGAGTTTTGCTAATATCTTTGCTATCATCATGTGACTTACAGTATATGTCATCAAATCAATTGCCATGGTAATCAGAGGTATGTGGATGGACTAGCTCTGATGCCAAAATCACGAACCGAAATCAAAATGGTCTAAAATTAAATAAAAAGCAGTAAAACACGGAAATTAAAAAGTAAAGTAATAAGAGAGAATAGCAATGACATATTATTGCATGTTTGGATACTGCCTCTATATGTATACAGTTTGTCCCCTTTTCAGATTGGGCCCGCTCTACTTTTTATTGGACTACCCTATTACTCTAATCTTATATACCTAATTTGGGCACTTATTTATGATACACAGCAAAGGAGGTCCCACCGCCAAACCTAATTGACAATCGAGGAAGTAGCTCCCTTAGTATATATTTTAGTATCTTTCTCTCATCCCCATGGATCCGTATCTAGCATTCACGCGAGTTGATCCCCCATAAAGACTGTGGTATGATGCCATCATCCGATATGATCAGCGGATGGCATCAACCCCCATGAAACTGGATATCCATGGTGCAAGATTGATAGCTTTGATATCAATGTTACGATCTAAAATGAAAAATATACTGAAACTAAATTAAAGCTGTGAAATATTGAAAGTAAAGAGCGATAAAAAAAGACATCTTCCATTGCTTCATTTATAATACTAATAAAAGTCCCAGATCAAGCTCGTCTACTTTCTATTAGACTAACATATTACTATCGGTCCATATGCCTATGCTGGGCATGTATCATATTGGCTCTTGCGATTGACGAATCACAACTAATAGTTCAAGAGTATTTTTGATAGAAGTAGGAGTTGAAGAGTCACACTAATTTAATCAAAAGTTGAAAAAATGTGTGTTCGACAAAATTAAAATATTAGGACGCTCCCAATGGTGCTCTATTTTTGGGGCTCCATAGGGCTTCGGCGTGCAAAACCCATTGTTTTTAATTTAGTCTTGGTTTTTTTTATTTTGTTTTCAACGGTTACGTTTTAAAATTTTTTGCTTTCTTTTAAAATTTTTTACCCTTTAACAGTTATGTAGTTAGTTATTTTTTACTATAATTTTTAAATTATTTTAGCCGTGTATCTTAAAATAATTAAAATAATTAAAATAATAAGAATAACTAAAAAATTATAAAAATTGGGGTAAAAATGGGACTCTCAAGAAGAGAGAGGGGGGGGGGGGGGGGGGGGGGGGGGGGGGGAGGACTTTATTTTAATATCGTTGCTCTAACAATATTAACTTTTGCACAAACAATTAAAGATGGTAATGGGTCAGATTTGGGTTGGTTTGCGTTCAACTAGATCCAACCCATAAAAACCCGATCCAATCCAAATTCAAAAGAAAAAAACTTATTTATTTCATAAAAATTCAATCCAAATTCAAATCCATTGCGTGAAACGGATTTCCAATTCAAATGCATAACTCATGTAATAAATTATAATAAATATACAACAACAATACCAATAAGCCCAGTGCCTCCAAGGGCTCCCGTAAAAGCAGGGTCTGGGGGGTAGATGTACGCAGTCTTCCCCCTTCCGGGGGCTACCCTGAAGAGAGGCTGTTTCCGAGGACCCTCAACCTGAGAAATTATATTAAATATGTATAACAATAATAGTGCGACAATAGTAACTTAAAAATAACTATTTGGACAAATAGCTACATATTTTCCCTCTTTTTCATTTAATACGTATAACAATAGTAATAATGCGATATTAGGTAACCGTTCAAAAACCATTTCACCAATAATTTGTATACATATATCTGTTACATTAGCTTTTACAAAGAATATTATAGTGTCAGAACAAACTTTAAAATATTGGCACATAAACGAAAAATGAAATTTGGTTTGTCATGTTGAAAACTCAAATTTTAGTTTCAAAATTTGGTACAGTCGAGATTATTTTGATTCGATCTCGATTTGCGTGATGATAACTGTCAAGATTTCTGAGTCACTTAGAATCACAATTTTTCCTATTTTGAAAGGGAAGTCAATTTCCCTCGTTTGAGGGAAAAGGTTTTCCGTCGGAAAACCATTTCCTTGAGCTAATGATGAGCCCCAAACAAATTAAAAGGTGAAAACCACTTCCTAGAATGTGGTTTTTCACCGAAACAAACGGAGCCTAAATCCACCATAAATTGATCAAGTTGGATGGACATCCATCGGGTCCGGGTCCAATTGTCGTCCTACTAACAATAACACCTAGGCATGTAAAGGAGTCAAGCGGGCTCACGAGCCCTCCCAAACCAGCTTGTCATATTGCTCGAAAGGCTCTGCTCGCTTTGAGCTCGAGCCGAGCCCGAGCCCGAGCCTAGTGAAGCTTGAGCTCGTAGGCTCGCGAACCTAAACGGGCTTAAGCAAGCCTTTCTCTATATAATATAGTTTCTTAAATATGCCCAACTAAGCCAAAATTGAGACTAAATGAGTCATACCCAAGCTTAGACGAGTTTAAACAAGTCTAAATTGAATTTAAATGAGTCGAAATATTGCAAGCTTAATTCAAAGTTTGCCGAGTTTAAATCGAGCCAAGCCCAAGCTTTTGACAATTAGAGCTCAAGTTTGAACTTTTTAAACTTAGCTCGAAACTCGTCGAGCTTAATGCGAATGAGTCGAGCCTCGAGCCTAACAAGCTCGGACTCGACTCGACTCGACTCGACTCGACTTAAGTACACCCCTGGTTTTACTTGAACTATATGCATTCTTTAAAGAACGAATCACAATGAATGGCTATGAATCAGATTGCCACTCGTTGATTTGATCCTCACACCACCCAAACAAAATCCCCAATTTTCTCATCACTCAAACCCTAAATCTCATCGACCTTCGACAATGGCGGTCGTGATCATCGACGGCTCCACCGTGCGCTCCTTCGTCGACGACGAACCCAACTTCACCAAAGCCCTCGACGACACCTTTGCCTCTCTCGATCTCAACGGCGACGGCACTCTTTCCCGATCCGAGCTCCGTAAAGCCTTCGAAACGCTGCGTTTAATCGAGTCTCACTTCGGCGTCGACGTCGCCACCCCACCGGAGCAGTTAACGAAACTTTACGACTCGATCTTTGATGGGTTCGATGTGGATCACAGCGGGACGGTGGATAAGGAGGAGTTTAGGGCCGAGATGAAGAAGATTTTGCTTGCGATCGCCGATGGGCTCGGCAATTCACCGATTCAGATGGCGCTTGAGGATGGTAATTGTTAAATTTTAATAGGCTTTTAGGCCCGACCTACGAAGTTGAAACGTAAAAGGTCCATATATAAACTCACGTGGAGTTCTATCATAAAACCAATTGACATTAGGTGGAGTAAACTACTAAACTTATATATTGATTTCTTCGCTCTTACAACTCTTATGTGATATTCTACTAGATAGAGTGATGTTGGAAATGATACAAGTTTACGTGTTTTGAAACCTCATTTTTTAATAAGCTCTTTATCTACTACTGGGATAAGGCTGCGTACATCCTACCCTCGACCCCGCGCAAGCGGTAGCTCTTGTGGCACTAGGCATGTTATTGTTGTTGTTGTTTTATCTACTGCTTGTAGGGATGTAAACAAACCAAATGTTCAATGATATACTTGTGTTCGAAATCTATTATGGCTCGTTCATGATCGTTACGGAGGCTCAATAGCTTATCGAGCCAAGTTCGAACAAAGGGGTACTCAGGTCATTGACAATTCGATAAGGGCTCGATTAGAACTAAACTCGTTAAATACTCGTTAAAAGCTCATGAACAATTGGTACTAGCTCAAAAATAGTTTGATAAAGCTCAGCTTGGTAGCGAGCTTGACTCAATAGCAAGCTCAGCTCGACTATGAGCTCGATTCGACTCGATAACGAGCTTAGCTCAACTTGATAACAATTCGAGTCAAACTGAGTATCGAATGCACTATAAGCCTATCGAATTGAGGTCGAAAAAAGGTTCGAATGCTTAGTAAGAGCTCAACTCGAACTCGATAAGCATTATTGAGCTCGAGTTCAAACAAGGGGTGCTCGGCTCAGCTCGTTTACACCCTTACCACGAGGACGATATTCATTGTTTGTTTCTCTAATAAAATCATTTCCTTTTTATCTTCCGTGCTACGACTGATTTTTCTCCGATATATGCTTAATTTTGTAACAGATAAGGGGAACTTTCTCAAGCAGGCTGCAGATCTTGAGGCCTCCAAGATTCAGCAGCAGGGTAATTCAGGTTGAAAACTCTAAAAATTTGCTGATAGAATAATTAATGTTCGGTAATGTTATTATCGAGCAAAAATTGTTATTGTCAGAGCAAAATCGTTATTTAAGATAGTTTTGTGACTCTCATTTTCTATATCTAACACCGTTTCTTGAGAATAACAATTTTTGTCCAGTAATAACGACTCCCTTAATATTTCATTGCTTCCTTGTGCAAAAATAATTGTCATAGTTGTAGTGTAAATTTTCTAGTGAGTTGTTTGGGTACTAAAACTCATGTTTCGAGTTACGGTTCCTAAGTTTGGTATAATAACGAGGGTCTTGTAATTCCTGAATTCGTGAGGATATAGGAAGGGGTAGGGCTGCGTACATCTCATACCCCCAGACCCTGCTTTGGTGTGAGCCTTTGTGGCGTTCGGACTATTGTTATTGTTGTTGTTAAGTTCGTGAGAATATATGAAATCATCTGTGGCTATTTTTGTGGACGTTGGTTCCTTTTATGGTAGCGTTATCTCGTTGTCTGCAGGCTAGCATCTGTTTCAGACACGGTCTTGGGAGGAGCCTCTTTGAAGCATTGAGTTGTTGCTATCGTGTTGTCACCTTGTCTAAGTGATGTCGAATTTAAGTTCTAGCAGGGCAGTCATCGCTCTAGTTTGGCGCATTTGGAAGGATATGAATGAAAGGTTGTTCAGGGGGAGAGAAGTCGAGGCCCTTTTTATTCTTGTCGAGCATTTGTTACTAGATTGAGAGCGTTGTAATCTTTTGGATAAGGAGTCTAGGATTACGAAAGGGAACTCTTGGTCGAAGGGTCCAGTCGAGAGACTGATGGGTGAGCTAGGAGCCTCCTCTCGTAAGCTATGTCAAGGGCAATTTTGGTTGATCGAAACGGGATGATTCTGCAGCTATATGATTGATCGTTCATCATCGGAGTATTATTGCCAAGGCAATTTAATTGAAATTTTTTTTATGAGTATTCGCTACAAGTCACATCATTATCCTTATTGCCCTAAAAATAACAATAATCAATACAGTAGCTTGGTTCTCAATCTCGTATGCTTAACCAAAGAACAATCAAAGAGGCTCATTGTCTCGGTTTTCTGTCGCCGTGCTTCTATGTTGTCAGGGTTTCAGCAGCAACCGTAGTTCTCCTTGATGTATTTACTTTTTCGCTTTCTCCTACACTTTTGTGCGTCTTAAAGGATTGTCTCGGTTATAAAAATGAAAAAAAGAAAACTGGAGATGCCTATTTCGCATTCCATACATACAAGGAAGAATAATAAACAACAATTGAAATTCTTTAGGCCAAAAAGTCTGTAGTTTAATTCCTCCTCTGAACCTTTCATTAAAGAATCCTTGACATAACTGACTCTTGTGGAGTGTGAGTCGCCGCATGGAACGGGATTTACCTAGATTCCTCGTTAGTAAAACGAGAAAAGAAAATAATTCGAATTCTTGTTTTTAAAGATGCCATGAGAAGATGCTGTGGGTTCACAAGCAAAGGGCGAAGGAACATGATTTTGTCATGTTCAGAAATTGCGTTGACATCGATGCCTGTATCCACCAAAAATAACATATTTAAATTAGTAAAATGATTCTTAAATTTTTATCGAATTAATAAAATGGTCCTTCTCTTACGTAACGATAACAATTTTTTGTTAACAAATTCTTTTACTAATGATACAGTAAAATGACAAAAGTATCATTTTATACTACAATAACAACAATATTCCCGGTGTCCCAAAGGCTTCTGCCTAAGCAGGGTCCCGGGGGGGGGGGAGGATGGATGTACGCAGCCTTCTTTGTTTCCAAGATCCCTCAACCTGAGGGGTGCAACACGAGGACTTCCCGGGAGGTCACCCATCTTGGTACTACTCTCGCCCACGTACACTTAATTTCGGAGTTCTAGTGGATATTGTATAGACATTCGAGATGTTATATTGCGTAGAAATTATATGTTTCCGCTTAATTTTTTTAAAACTATGGTTATTTAAGGGGCTTTTTTATTATTACCAAATATATCGGGGTATTAAATGTAAATAACGCTTTTTTTATCATGCTTAAAATTTTCTCTTAAAAATATTTTGCAATTATAAGTACTGGTATTTTTATATTTTTTTAGTTATTTATATTTTAATACCCGACTTTTTTTAAAATAATAAAAAGGGCCCTCACCTTTTTCAATTATTAAAAAAGCCCCTAAATTTTTGTCGTATTAACAAAAAGGCTCTTAAATTTTTGTCGCATTAATAAAAAGGCTTCTCTCTGACGTGATGATGTCATTTTTAGTCGACAGATCTGATGTCATAGCTGTGTTTTTATTAATGCTATAGTAAAATGATAAAAATACTTCTTCATAACCATATTTTAAAATAAATTAAGCAAAAATAGATAGTTTCTATATAACACAACTCGAATTTTGTGTTTATAAAATAATAATAAGGGAGTTGAATTGTATTTTAGGTTATTTTATTGTAGCATTAATACAAAGCAATTACCAAGTCGATAAAAAATGGTGTCATTATGCTTGAGAGGGGCCTTTTTATTGATACAATAAAAACTTAGGGGCTTTTTTAATAATTCAAAAAAGTCAGGGTTCTTTTTATTATTTTCAAAAATATCGGGATAATAAAATGTAAATAACTTTTTTTTTTGTTTGTTTAAAAGAAAGTATTATTTTTTGCTTTCTCTGTAAATGTAGGAAAATAAATATTGATCTAATTTTAAAATGTTTTTACGTGTGGGCTGAGTATCTTGAAAAATTCAATAACATATTTGTTGACCGAACAACAATTATTATTTTCAAAGTAATGACGTAATTTGTAAAAAAATATAGCCCAAAATCGTTCTGGTAACAATAATATTGCTTCGGTAATAATATTGTCGTACTTTTTGTTAAAAGATATTTTTTACTATAAAACAATACGATCAAACAGATACTTAGGGAAGAAAAGAAAGAATGAATCTTACATTGTGATTCTTGTCAAGTTTGATTGCAAAATTTCTGTAGCTAACTCCTACTTCGCAGTCTATTGCAACCTATAAATATTACGAAATCGTATCATTTTTACGATAATTACAAGAGAATTTGCAATATATACCTGGTGAACTCGCGAAGGTAAGGCCCGAGCTGACATGTAAAACATATAATGTAGAAGATGAATACAGTAAAATAAAATAGAAGTAGCCCGATTATATAAGAAACACCTCATCAAAAATAGACACCTCTAAACGAGATACCTTGCCAAGAAATTGTATCACATTCATTCATCCAAATTTTTTTAACTTTTTAACCTAAATTTATAAAAAAACGAAACATATATAAAACCATCTCTGTAACTAAAAGTTTTCATGTTCAGATTTTATAAACAACCATAAGCCAAAATCTTTAACAAGCGTCTTTTCAACAGTTTAAGCTTTCAAAACGATTCGTTCTACAATGATTAGGTGACAATTAGGGACCGCAATAATTCAAGCAAAACTAGTTATCCCACACTGTCTGTACTGTATAAATTTTAATTTGAGCATGGGACTTACACCTATTTTCTAATCTAGTATGAATTGAATTACAAAAAATAATATTAATGTGAGGGTATGGGGAGGTACGAAGCAAGTAATAGAGACCTGTTGGATCTCCGCAAGTAATCAAGTGGGTACGAGAATTGGTTTTGTGCTCACAACGAGCAAATATAGGTATCATTTCATACCAGCATAGAAGTTTGCCATCTCTCAATATATATATATATATCAAGAGTTGGGCGGGCACTCGATACTCGCCTGGCCCATTACCATCTACAGGCTACATGGATAAGAATAGCTCACCTTAATTTTGGGCAAAGTGAAATGTGGGAGGAGCAAATGCACTCTAACATCCCCGAAAACCCTAACTTGCACCCTGCCCTTGTTTGATCCCTCTTTCAACGGAACTCCACTGATAAACTCTGTCACGTTTATACAGTAAAACAATGCATGCGCCTTTATACTAACGTTCTCACTATGTTTGCTCTGCAAGAACCCAGGAACCTTAATCTCTCCTATATTGAGACCATCGTATAGTATATAGAACCTCAGTGGTCTATACACGATGCCAAATTTGTTACTATTTTGGGCGCTCAAATTTGCTGAGATAACAGCATCAAGGTACAAAGTTGGATAAGAAGAAGAATCGAGCTCGTAGTAATCTAACCTCAACGCATGGAGGGAGAAGGCTGGTTTCTGTGGCCTCAAAACGAAGAGAACAATTAATATTACTAACCCCACCACAGCAACAAATAGAAAGACCATGACAAAGAGGAAAATAGCGCATTTCTTGAACAAGAAAACGCGATGATCTTCCATGAAACCGAAACTTTCATCTTGGACAAGGGATGAAAACCGACGTCGGGATTGATATGAAGAAATAGTTATGCTAAGATTGTGATGGGAAAACTGTCAATGCTTTGAGATGAAGTAGGAATGAGATGTTTTGCTTTCATAATCATCATTCTAGTCATATTCTTTTCTTGATCCTTAGGCTTAACTATTATGGCTATAAAATAAGCAAATATTTTATGATCATATTTAATTCGGTTTTATTATGTCATTATGTATATGTTAGTTTTTCTTTTGGCGATAAAATAATGATCGTGTCTTTATAGATGAGAAAGGGTACGTTAAGAAAGTTGATAAAGTCCGTCCACAATTCCACAGCGGATAAGAACATGAGAAATGTTTTTGTGTCGTTTTATCTGTAGGTAAACTATAACACAATTCGCCCCTCAAAACACCTTACCCGTAGGTCGAAAACTACCCATGGACAGAAACATTACGACCACGATGCACCTTGATGGTCCATAATGTCTTTGAACTCGTACCGCCAACTAAGACCTACAAACCACCTAACACGAACACCAAAAACCCGATGAACCAAACCCGAAATGGCCACACACAATCATCAAAGGCCACCGAACATGACCTGACCAGCGGCTTCTAAAAACCCATGTAGTATGTGTTACTGGACTGGACACTAGGACAAATAAAATCTATCACCCTTAGGTACTTGCCCCGAATTCGATGTTTGAGGCGGGTCACAAATTCAAGTAGTGGTACACAGCGCATTAACGCATATCACTTGACAATAGATGGAATAGCTCATTTAGTATATATGTGGGTCTTTCCTCATGGTATTTCCTCTTCATATATTTGAACTGTGTCCCACCACTACGCTCTACATCTGCCGCTCATGCTAGTTAGATTCCCTAGTAAATGCTGCAATGTCGGCATCACCATTTCTTATAATGTGACACCACACAAATATGTCGAGCATGGCCCAAAGCTTTGTATTAGGCTAAAATAAACTCACTTAGCTTTCTCATAAGTCCGAGACTAAGCTCCTTAAATACGGAAGTCAACTCTACAACATGCCACACAAGGACGCCAATGAGACAGTGAAATGACATCGATCTCTAAGCCCAGTGAACAGCATCAGTCAACTTGTAAAACCCGCAATCCACAATGCACTAATACTGTTTAATGTACAATAAAAAGCAAGTTTTATCCTAAAACTAATTTGCAACTGATAGAATAATTTCCTCGATATATATACATATATATATATAGTGGTATTTTCCCTTTTATACTCTAATGGGCTAGCTTCGATACAAGGGTGCACATAGGTTAGGTTTGGGTGGGTTAAGTTTACGACTATTACAACCCATCCAATATTTGACCCAAACCCAGGAACATAGGAACATACCCAATGCCTCAAGGGCTCCCGTCTACTCAGGGTTTGGGGGGGCGGATGTACGCAGCCTTCCCCCTTCAGGGTGTTAACCTGAAGAGAGGCTGTTTTCCAGTGCCCCCAACCTGAGGGTGAGGACTTCCCAGGAGGTCACCCATCCTGGTACTACTCTCGCCCAAGCACGCTTAACTTCGGAGTTCTAATGGGATCAATGATAAGATAATGCTTTTGGGTTGGGTCGGGGTTCAGTTGAGTTGAGTCGAGTCGGGTCATGTTGGGTAAATGTATAAACATTCATCTAAATTTCGATTTTCACCAATTCTAATTCGGATTTACTGTAATTGACCAATATATGGTCTAAACGCACTAATCCCTCTTCTTTATCATGTCATGTGGTGAATTTTTTCCGATAATTTTTCGTGTGGTGAGCTAGTTCGAATTTTACTTAGTCCTCCCGGATTCATTTAGAGATCCTTTCGACTAATGGACCTCGCTTTTTATGAAAGGCAAACTTCAAAAAAAAAAGTGTGGATTTACATGTTCTGCTTAACCACTCGGGTTATTTGGAACGAGAGGAATAAGATGAACTTCGAATAAATGAGAGGTGGAGGGAAAGATGACACCTTTTGGACATTTCAATGAGGGTCGGTTTTCGGGTCGCGACTGACTTAGTATCTAAGATTGTGAATTTTATTTATAAAATTAAAAATACGAGGAGTAAGTTGTTTTAAATTAAAAGTAAGAAGGTTATTTGTTTTTTATAAGAAAGTTCTACAAATATCACATTAATTTGCTCCAGTATTTTTGTTAAACATTTTATTTGTTTAGTGAAAGAAAGTGATTTCATTTTATTAATTAACATAACTTTAATTAATAGTGAAGCATATAATATGAAATTAATGCGAAAATTAATTTTTTAAAAAGCCATCTAAACTTTCAAACATTTTTTAATGTCACACTTCAATATTAACGCCACTAACATCCGTTAGTTTTTTCTTACATGGCATTTAAAAACTAATTTTAAAAATATAAACAGTATTTTTAAAAATAGATACAAAATTTTAATATATTTAAAATATATTTTTAAATATTTAGAATTATTTTAAATATAAAATCAAAATTTTAAAATTTTTTCTCTTTTTTAATCTAGCAAAAACTATTGGATTAGCAGTTTTAACATTAAAGCATGATATCGAAAATTTTGAAAAACTTAGGTAATTTTTTGAAAAATAAAAAAAATATAGGTAATTTTTAGTAAAATCTAAAATAATAATTACTATGAATTTGTAAAAAACTTAATATGAATACAATTTTTTTTTAAAAAAAAGTTTTTGGCTATGTTTGGTTGTATCCGCTAGCTATTCACGTTTAGTTGTTGGATGTTAGCTTATTGATAGTTGTTAACTGTTAACTGATGAGTAATGTGTTTAGTAAATTAAGATAAAAAGGAGGGACAAAATGACAAATATAATTTTATTACATATTTAAAAAGCTAAAAACAAAATTGTTTAGCTTTTGAAATATGAAAAACGCTAACAACAAAATTTTAACTAAACAGCGCTACTAGTTTTTTGACTGGTAAAAATGGTAAATGCTATAAAAAATTGCTTGCCAAACGTAGTCTTTATAACGAACTTTTATTTTAATTTTGGCTCACCTTTCAAAGCACCGACCAGTTAATAACAATCCTTCATGATCGGTCCATATCATAAACCTACACATTTCACACTTGTAATTTATTATATATAATATTATTATCCAGGTAAAATTATTATTATCAGAGTAAAATTATAATTTTTAATGTAATTTTATAACTCTTATTGTTTATAAATTATATTATTGCTCTGACAATAACACTTTTTGACCTAACAATAACAGCTCTCTTTGGCCTCGTTTGGTTGCCGTATGAATAGAATTCATGTGGGAAATTGTGTTTTTCGGTAATTCAATTCCTGTGTCAACTTACCAAGAAGTAGGAAAAACATGTTTGGTTGCCACGATAGGAACTAAGGCTCAGTTTGTTTTGACGGAAAAGTAGAATCTAGAAATTGATTTTTCTTCGGAAAAGGTTTTCTAAGGAAATATAAATTCCGAGTAGGGTTTTTCATTGTTTGTTTCAGAGGAAAACTTAATTCTCCGTAGTGATATCTTCGTGTGTGTTTTAAAAAAAAATATTTTTTACCAGTCATTTTATATCTTTTTATAAATAATACAACATATATGAAGTAATAAAATAAAAAGTTAACTATTAAAGCTGTATAAATTAGAAAAATTGTTTCTTAGGTATTCTAAGATTTGAGCATTTATCATCTAAATACTTTGTTATTTTATTGTATATAATGAGGTGTCAAGAGATAAAAAATTTTATCACTTGTGTATATACTATGTTAAAATCTGATGAATTTTCATTAAAATTCGGCTAATTTTTGCCAAAAAATTAATGTGGTATAAATATCATATTACGAAATGGTTGTCCAAATTCTAACAAAAATTACTTATACATTATCAAAAAATGTGTCATAGTAGCATTTTCGGACGAAAGAAATTATTGCACTAAGATATAGGATACATATAGATTGTTATTTTCATTTAAAATATACTAAATTTTGGCAAAAGATACCTGATTCATGAGAAAAATTTTAAACTTCTGGGTATATCATTATATATTACTAAAATATCACAATACCTATGTAATAAATGCTCAAATATTACCTAAATAATTTTTTTCTATAATATTATATAACAATTCAACTTGATTAAAGTTGTTCTATAGCAACAATAATAAAATAATATCCAAGCTGCTTTTAATTATTCAGTATAATTCTTGTCCAATGTTAACGTGAAATGTCTATAGTGCAGTCTAGTTTATTTTAATTCGATCTCGATTTGCATGATGATAATCGTGAAGGTTTTTGAGCCACTTAGAATCACGACTTCCCTCATTTTGAAAGGGAAGTCATTTTCCCTCATTTGAAGGGAAAGCTTTTCCGTTAGAAACCTTTTTTCTTGAGCTAATGACGCGCCAAACAAAGAAAAAGGGGAAAACCACTTCCTAGAACGTTGTTTTCCCCCGAAACAAACGGAGCCTAAAACTTTCTTCAAAAGGCTAATTAGAAACTAGAACTTACGTAGGGGGCTGCGGTTTGAAGAAATTAAAAATTGATTAACAATTTTCATTTCTCTCATTCGGCCTACTTCCTGCATATACAAAATAAGAGCTAATATCTGTACTGCCCATGAAATTTTACTTGCCGCATCTACTTACTGCATACCAAACGAGGCCTTTGTATATTGGGTTACATTATTCTGTAATAATTGTATTATATTAAATTTCAATCTAAGTTTAGGTTACTTAAAAAATAATAAATTGAAGAATTATATTTATCATAAATTTTTATGTTATAAATTATATCAATTTAGTGTTCAAAAAAAAAATTATATCAATTTAATTCATATTCTAGTTATATCAGTTATTATTTTAAATGTTATCAATCCAGGTGAAACTTGTGGCTTTTATTTTTACTATAACAAGATAATTTTTAAAAAAAAAAAATAATGATCATTTGACATATATTATACAATATAGTTGTATAATTATACCATTTTTAAATTTGATATTTTGAAATTGAAATTTCATATTTTGGCTTACTAAAAAGCCGGAAGTTAGAATTGTATATCTATAATCAAGTGTGTGAAGTTTTGAATTAATCGAGTTACATCATTCTTGATTTTGGATCAACTAGGGTCATGTTTTGTTTGAATTCGAGTTTTGAAACAACTCGGGTCCGGTTTTGGTTGGATTCGATCAAATTCAAATTAGTGTCATTTTGAATTTTAGGTCAACTTGGGTCGGGTTTTTATTGCGTTGAATCATATCATGTTCAAATCATATCAGATTTTGGAGTAATCAAATGGGTTCTTTCTAGGATTCAGGTTAGATTGGGTCGAGTTTGACTTAGGTGGGGGTTTTAGGGCTCGAGCCATCTTAGTTTATCAAGTTGCGTTGTTTTTAGTTATGGTTTATATGGGCTAAGTCAAATTTAAGTCGGACTGAGTTTTATCATGTTTGTTTAATTGAGTGATCACTGGGTTTCAGGCCAATGGGGTTGGGATGTATCGGGTTTTGGATTAGCCCAGTTGGGTCCTGTTTAAGTCAAAGTTGAATTAGATAGGGTCGTTATAGGTTTGAGTCATCTTGAATTTCGCATCTATTGTTAGGGGATTTCAAAGTTTGAGTTGATCGGGTCAGGTTCAGGTCAGGTCATATTGATTCTGGTTCAACTCATTCAAGTAGCATTGTTGTCACTTTTGATCAAATTTATATTGGGTTGGGTGTTTCGGTTTTCAGTCATCTTAGGGTTCGTGTTTATTGAGTTGATTATCTCGGATTTCAGGCTAATAAACTTAATATGGAGTCACATTCCCTTCCCCTCCCCACCCCAACCCAACCCAACCCAATCCAAAAATTAAAAAGTATGATTTTCAGTTAAAACTTAATTCCATGAAATTGGACAGTGAAACTGATTTTTTTTAGATAATTGATGGTTCATTAGTAGAAGAAGATGATACAAAGACCACCACACCTTACAAAAACACCACCCCCAAAACACCCAAAGCGCCAACTATACAACGCTAAGGCTAAAATAAAAGAAAAACTGAAAACAAAACAAACACGCCAACCAGAAAACCAACAAACACACCACAACACACGACAACCCAACAAACCAAAGAACCCCCAAAGACAAACGACTCAAGGACACCAACACCATAACCCCAGACAAAGATACTAGAGCACAAACAGCCAAACAACTTTCAATTCTAACAGTTAAACGAAATAATAGAATTAAAATTATGAACCCTAATTTCAATCCAGCTCCGATTTCAAACTTCAATTTCATGCATCAAACAGGACCTAAACAATGTAAAAGAAGAACAAAAGAAACACCAAGGTGAGCGGCTGTTTGTTTTCTTTCTGCTCTATATTCCTATTTTATTGGCCGACTATTGCTTTCTGTTTCTTATTCCTGCTTTTATACGGGATCATTTAGACCTTACTTATACGAGTAACATGTTTCATACTATAACTTTATCGCTACTTATCGAGAAAAAGAGAAACAAGGAGAGCGACCCACATTCACATGGGGAAGATGTGGAAAATGAGGACATACGTTCACATGAACATCTGACGTAATACTCTTATTATTATTATTATTTGTCTCCATTCCTATCAGCCTTGTTTCGAGGAAGCAAATCGGTCAACTGATTTGCTCTCTCTCGAGCCTTTTTTTCTATTTCTGGGATTGAGGTTTTAAAATTTTCTCTCTTGAAAGAACACCCTTAATAAAATTTTGGCCTTGTTAAATTTTATCGGGCCTTTTTTAGGCCACAATCACGGAATTGGCATGCATAAGATCCACATATAAGTACAAGTGGGTTCCATCCTAAAACTAATTGGCAATAGGTGGAGTAACTCATTAGGCTTATAAAGTGATTTCTTATCTATCACAACTCCAATGTGGGATTCTAATTATTAGACGTACATGTGAGTCTATGACAAACACAACACTCGCCTTCTCCGACCCACTTAGATCCGATATTCTCTAGAGGGGCCATCGGTGCAAAAAATTCAAATGCACCCCTCTTTACGAGGACACAATGCGACAAACAAACATCGGGATCATCAACCCACTCTGATACTATGTTAAATTTTACCGGGCCTAAGTTGAAATATACGAGATCCACATATAAGCACAAGTGGAGTTCCATCATAAAACCAATGGGCAATAGGTGGAGTAGCCCATTAAGCTTATAAAATAATCTCTTCTCTCTTCTAACTCTAATATGGGATTCCAATTATTAGACTTAAGGTGCGTTTAGTTCAGCTTATTCCAGCTTGTCTTTTTACAGCTTATCTATTTTACCAAGATCTGTCAATTTAAAATTTGTGTCTTTTTACAATTAAGTGTTTGGTTGTGCAGTGTAGAAAGATATTTTTACATAATAAAGTGTTCAAATACAAGTTTAAAAAAGAAAGTTATCTTCTATAATCACTTGATTAACTTAATAGTATTAATCAATTAATAATAAAAGGTAGGAGAAAATCATAATAATAGTTGGTCATGGTAGTGAAAAGTGGTAAGTGTAGCGAGCCATGGATGTAAAAGGTGTGGTGGTAGGCGGAGCTAGTGATAACAAGTAAAAATAGTTCATAATGGTCAAGATTTAATATAAGTATAGTCTTCTTAAAGTATTAATCCAAAATAAGCTGTGAAAAAGATCCAATTTTGCATCTTTTTCCGTTTAGTAATAAAACAGCTTTTCATCTTTCTAGTTAAGCTGTGAAAAAAAAATGTAAAAAGATCTTTCTGTCAACCAAACACAAGCCTCACAGTCAACTAGATCTTTTTACAGCTTTAAGCTGTTAAAAAGCTTAACCAAATGCAACTTTATATGTGGAGTCTCAGCAGGCTTTATCCTTGGCTTTAAAAAAAAATATTTGGCCCCATTTTTTTTTGAGCAACTATTATATTATATAATATATATTTTTGAACAAACATTATATTATATAATATATACTTTTTTATTTGAAGTCATCTCTCAATTCCCAAGGATTAATAAAAATGACCACTTGCCACAACGTGATAAATGCAAATACCATAATTAAACTTCCGATCCAAATCTTATAATCTTACGATACTACGATTCCGCAATCTTTAGCTAATCCGAATCCTAAATAGAATCTTACGATCCATTCATATTAAATAAAACTAATAGACAGGATCATAATACGATTTTACAATTCTATCGATCCTACTTTGATCCTACTAACGCCTACACAAAATGCTAAAAAAAAAATTGAAACATATATTATAAACGAATGTACTTTCTTATCCTGAATTAAGTGAAAGTTCAATTAAGTTTTTATATACTTTCGAAACTTAAATTAAGTTTAGTTTGAAGTTGTAACCTTAATATAAAGTTTTATTATGAGCATATATCTTTAAAACTATCATAATCATTTGAGCATATAATCACATATCTATATCATATGGCAAAATACAATCGTATTTGATTACATTTCTTATACATATATCCTTGCAAGTTAAGGTCTTATACAAAATTTTCAAAACGTAAGTAACTAATTTCAATATTGAAAATTATTACACTATACATGTAGTAGACTCTTACAATTTTCGATTCGATCCTACGATTCCGATTCTATAAGCCTCTAACTATCCTAAGCAGGGCCGGCCTTGATATTTTTGGGGCCTCAAGCAAAATTCTCAAAGGGGGCCCTTCATATATAGCAAATTATAATAATTTTGACTATAAAATTTACTAGCGCTAAGAATTAAAACTTTAAAAACCACAATTTCAAAAATCTAGGGCCCTGAAATGCCTCACATATATTTTCATAATGCCAGAATACAATAAACTTTTACTACAATATGTTGGATATTTTTAAAAACACTGAAATGACTCACATATATTCTCATAATCACGTATAGGGATGGCAATGGGGCGGGTAGTGGGTACGGGTTCGGTGTACCCGCCCCGTACCCATCACGGGTATAGTTTTGTACCCGCCCCGCCCCACTCCACCTCATACCCGTCATACCCACTTTATTTTGTGCATAATTAACCTTTAAATTAAAAAAAATACGTGTTTAAATTCAATAACTCAAATTATTTATCAATGTTATAAAAAAATATAATTAATTTTTAAAAGTAGTATTAAATAACTAATATGACCCTGTATAGATAATCGTTTTCTACTCACATTAGAAAGGGTACGGGGCGGGTAATGCATACCCGTTGGATACCCGCGGGTAATGGGGCGGGTACAGGTATAGGATTTGGATGGCGGGTACGGGTATGGAGGAGACACCCCCCGTACCCGGCCCGCCCCATTGCCATCCCTAATCACGTATCACCTTAACATTTTTTTGGTAAAAATTGTGGATTCTAACAGAAATCATCAAATTCCAACATCGGATATCTAATTTATGAAGTTTATACAGTTATGTCAAATGATTTGAGTTGTGTACAACAACAACAATAAACCCAGTGCCTCAAAAGCTCCTGCATATATCGTTTTAGCATATTTATTAAATTATTCTATGTATTTCTTGCCAGTATCAACTATTAAGAAAAGATTATTAGTATCTTTGTAAATGAATGAACTAATATATAACAAGAATTGATCACCCATATACTTAAATGATTTCTAATTGGATCAGTTAAGAGTTAAGTACCGACTAATTTAATAAACAGATTGGATTCGAACCGATCGCTTTTCTAACCTTCATATATTATGAACACAATCACAACACGTTTTTCAGCCCTACTATTTCTTTAAAGAGAGAATCGACATTTATCTCAACTAATCTTATATTATACATATTGTTCTCTCCGGAGTTTTACCAAACCAAGATTTAAAACTTCGTGATACCGGTATCAAATGCCATATATAAATGTGCTAAAATATAAAATTATTCATATATCTTCGCCTAGTGTCATAGATTTCTGCAACACTTGTTTTCGTGACATAATTTTCTATTAATACAAGCTCGAAAGACACTAGACATGCAGAGTAAAGCCCGATAAAAAAAAAATCAAAACGAAGTAAAAGATGAGTGAGGAACAAAAGTCTACAACGAAACAGGGTTATTTTTGTCACCATCCCTTATACTTTATCGATTGTATTAATATAATTTTTAGACTTTTAATTATGTCAATTTAGCCCCTACACAATTAGAATCGTTTCAATAAAATTCAGTATTAAAAATTAACGCTGATTTTCTACTAAAATTGAAACATACTCACTCTGTGTAAAGATTTACTATTTTTCTAAACACCCCCTTGACGTGAAAAGCAATACTAAAAAATTTCCACTAAAAATTAACATGAATTTTAACATTGGACTTTATTGAAACAATTTCAATTATATGAAAAATATAAGGATTAAATCGACACAATAAATAAAATATAAGCACTGATAGCAACACATAGCCTCTTTAATTTAGAAGTGTCAAGTCCAAATGGTAAGGATCCTGCTTATAATATTAATATAATTCCAGTATAAAATAGAAAGCAGGTTTACGTATGAATCACGCTTCAAACTCGATGAGCATTACTAAACCGTGCTCTAGTAGAAAACCGGAAAGTAATATATGTAGGAAAGTAGACATTACTCAGAAAACAAGCACATTGCTGAAAAGCATAAGGTTTATCTTCATCCAGACACAATCAGTACATAAAGCACAAGAACCCGGTTCTGAAATTATGACATAAAAATGCAAAGTCGAACCATAATTTTACCTGTATACTCCTCTCTCAACTCGACTTCGTCTTCATTTCCTGATAAATTTTGTCCATTGAATTCCGAGCACGCAGTCGATTAGTCACTTCAGAAACAAGAGACGGTAGTCACTTCTTCAGTACCACTCAGCAGAAGTTTTCCTACATGCAACAAGATAAGTTGGAGCATCCAAATCCACTACACTTCATAAGGTGTCGATTACAAATGTCTTACCGCTTAAGGGTTCATTTGGCAACTGGGTAGAGAGAGATAGAGGAAGTAAAGAGGGGGGAGGGTAAGGGATTATCTTACCCTCGTTTGGACATTGTTAAATAAAGTGAACTACGGGTAAAGAGAGGTAAATAGGTTTCTATTGTTTGGCAGTTAGGTAAAAGGACACAGCTCAAGAGAGTAATCGTCAAAATAGGGACAAAATTGTCCAAAAGTTGTGACCTTAACCCCCTTTACACCCCAAATCGAGGGGTTAAAGAAAACAGAGGTAATGGGTTCCCCTCTTTATCCAGCTGCCAAACAGAAGGAAGACAACCCTTCGATCTCGGGAACGAACCTTGAGGCAAGTGCGCAACGTAAAAATCATGACGGTTTGTTTCAAGGGATGAAAATCACTAACATGTTTTGTTATTTACATAATCAGTAAAGGGCTCGCAAGACGACTCAGTAGACTCCCATAACGGGGAGGTCATCAAAGCTCCATAGATCCATCGGATTTGCGCCATCATTAGTTGCTCCACCGCCAAGGAACGCATCCATGGCCCAGTTCTCATCCATATATGGCGTCTGCACAGACTTCATTTGGGTCTCGAAATCAGACCTCTCTTCAACCGACACATTGTTTCTCGTATCAGATTTCAGTTTCTTGTTTGGGTTCTCAAGCTCAAGAGCATCAGAATCATCGCTCTCAAGAATGGCAGAGAAAAACGAGGAAATCTCTGGGGTTTTCGGGCCATTTTCGACCCATCCAAGGTCAGAACAGTCGAATGAGTTACTTCCTTCGTCCGAGTTGAAATACAGAGCACTACCATCAGCAGAGGTAAACCCATACTGTCCAAAACTATTGAATAACTCGTTATCCGGGTTGTTCGTGATATTGAAATTGGAGTCCAGAATCTGAGACAAAGGATCCGGGTTCAGTTTTCCCGAGGGCTTCTGAGCATTCAATCTAACAGCACACCTCGGTGGAGTAGCTGAAGCGTTCTCGGGAAAATTGACCTTGGCCTTCTTACCACGGATTCTCCGTGCCTCAGCATCATATGCTCTGGCAGCTTCTTCAGCAGTATTGAATGTTCCGAGCCAGACACGAACGCCCTTTCTTGGATCACGGATCTCAGCAGCCCATTTACCCCATGGGCGCTGTCGGATTCCCCGATACTGGTTCTTCCTCTTTCGCTTTGCACACTTCTCAGCATGGCTGTTGAATTCTGCAGGCTTCGGCCCTTTTAACAGCATAAGGCAGAGGAAAGTGGTAAATTGAAACTGCACATACTAATATACAAGAACAAAGATAATCGAAAGTAAAATCGTGCATCTTCGCCAACTCCATCAAATTAATACAAAAATTATAATAGAGAAGCTTCAGCAAAGCCGTATCAATACATTAGAGAGTCATATCGTTTACGTCTTTAAAACAGGGAATCGCTAGGAAGAATACAGGGATAAACACTAATTTTTGACGAACCAAGGATACGTTAAAGCAACTATGTATCAAGGAGGAAGAGCAGGAGACCAAAACCATTCTTCAAGCTCGCTTTTCACTAACATCTCGTGGTTCACAAGATCGATCTAGCACAAACTAAGTCGGACTCATAAAAAGGAAACTCGAGGAAGAAGTCTTTGGCAACTCTGAGAGGTTTTCTTATTACAATACGGATAACGCACATTGCAAGAAGAGATCGTTGATGCGTAGAATCTTCAATGAAAGTTAAAACAATCTAGCAATATAAATCAACCAGGAAATGCCATTATATATTCAAGTACAAAGTTAGAGGCGATTTTGCCATGGCCAAATCATTCTAAAAGATTATAACCACAATCTGGATAAATATTATAGAGAGCCCTTTAACTATTGGTCAAAATCAAAGTGATCCCCTGAACTTTTAATGAAATCAGAAATTAAGGGAGTCACATTGATCTTGACTAATAGTTCAAGCGGTGTCTTCGATGAAATTAAATATTCAAAGGATCACTTTAACTACGACTGTTAAGGAACCAACTTTCCCAAAAGCTTAAGCTGATGGGTGAAAGCCTATAACTGGTTTTATACTCTAACATACCCCCTCACGCAAATGCCATCGAGTTAAAGCGTGAATATTATACAGGCCAATCTCATACCTTGTACTTAATTATTTTTAATATTAAAAGTGAAGACTATTGCAATTGGAACGCGTGACCTTTTGGTCATCAAGGCTCTAATACCATGTTAAAGAACCAACTTTCCCAAGAGCTTAAGCTGATGAGTCAAGGCCCGTGATTGATTTTATACTCTAACAACGCCCAATAGTTCGGGGGTCTTTGTCAAGTAAAGCACAAAGTATGCACCACTGACAAGAGAATAAAATTCAATCCCTGCATACAAAATCTAGACTTCACCTACTAGAATCATCTAGGTTACCATATCATCAATCGATTATTGAACCTAATCTCACTAAAAATATACACAAATTCAAACAGCATAATCAACATAATCTACAGTACCAAGACATAAAGATAGTTCAAACTTTTACTTTCAAGTAACTTTCATGTATATCAACCTTAAATATACATAACTGCTATCAATTTCTTGCAGTTAGTTTAAAAGACTCAACTTTTAATTGATCCATTCTATTCATCAAAAGGAAAGCAGAAGTAAAACTATGGTCAGCTAGACTACATTACAGTTATTTAATTTATTTATTTTTTGTTTGCTCTAATTAGTCTCTCATTTTTTCTTTTTATCAAGGACCAACTCACCCAAAAGCTTAAACTGATGGGTGAAAGCCCAGGATTGATTTTATACTCTAATATGCCCCCTCAAGCAAATGCTCGTTTGAGCTTGAAGTGTGGATAATGCACAGACCCACCTCACACCTTGTGCTTAAATTGTTTTAATATTGAAAGTGGGGCTGTTGAGATTCGAACTCCTGACCTCTTAGTCACAAGGCTCTGATACCATATCAAGGACCAACTCACCCAAAAGCTTAAGCTGATGGGTGAAAGCCCAGAATTGATTTTACACTCTTAACACTTTTATTCAAAACGGTCACTAGTATTTGTAATTTTGTTCAAATTTGTCTTTCTATTGATCAAAATGATCCCTAATGCTTCATCTTTTTATTTTTACCTTATTTTTGGATCACTAAAGTGGACTAATTTTACTATAAAACAAAATCTTATGATCATTTTAAATAAAAGAAAAGTTAAATGACTAATTTAAGCAAAGTTATAATCATTAGTAACCATTTTAAAAATTAAAAAAAAAAAAAAAGGATCAAGTTAAACAAAGTAAAAATATAAACTTGCAGCTAGACTAATGTAGGAAATCACTAGAAGAAAACAGCTCATCCCCCAAAAAAGAACCTGATTATCACAAATTAGACATATAAAATCCATGAGGAATATAATACAAAAATGAGTTATTATATTATTTTATGTCTAAAAAAAATTATTTACACTATTGGTCCTTTTTTCCTTTTTTTGTTTAAATTAGTCTCTAATATTTATAAATTTGTTCAAAATAATTTTTTGACTTTTCTTCCGTTTAAAAAGCTCCCTTTTTGTTCCGATTTAGCATTCTTACTGGACTCATATGTAAAATTCTTTAACTGATAAAACAACCATACCATTAAAAGATTTGAGCTTTAAGGACTTGAAATCAAAGGCTTTAACACCCCCAATCTCATCATCATCAGACACTTCATCCTTGAACTCCAAAAAATCAGCCTCTAAATCATCGTCTTTATCAAATTCAACAACCCTAGATCTCACCGACTTCTTGCCAGCGCCGAGATCCGGCCAAATGTAATCGCCGGCGGGGCGGCGGCGGCGACTCGCCGGAATGAAATCCGAGATAATTGCACCTCCACACATGATGGAGAATGTGATCGCAGCAGGAAATTGAAAATTGAAAATTGAAAAATGAAAATTGAAAATTGTTGTAGCTGAGAGCAAGAGAGAGAAAGAGAGAGAAATGGAGAGGGAAAAAGGTGATGACTTTTTAGGGTTTATGTACAGGGGGTTGGTAGTCCGCCTTGTAATAATTTGGGGCAAAATGAATTATATAGTTAATGTTATGGTAAATTATATATTAATATTTTAATATTTAATGTATTAATTTTTTAGTTTATAAATTTTATAAAATAAATTTATAGTTTAAAAAATTACATATAATTAATAAAATAGTTCAAATAATGATATTAAAAAATAAAAGCGAAACCTGTTATGCACCATTATATATCACTATTTGGCTTATTTTATTAAATGTATGTAATTTTTGGGACTAAAAAATTATTTTACAAAGTTTGTAAACTAAAATATTAATACACTAAATCTTGAGGTACTAATATCTAATTCACCCTTAATGTTAAGGTAAATTATATATTAGTACTATGAGATTTAGTATAATTTCTTAATATATAAATTTTATAAAATATTTTTTTAGTTTAAAAAATTATATATAGTGAATAAAATAGTCATAATAACGATATAAAAAATAAAAGTGGGACCTGTTTTGCCACCTTATATATCGCTATTTAAATTATTTTATTAAATACACGTAACCATTTTATAAATTTTGTGAATTACAAAATTAATACATCAAATATTAGGTACTAATATGTAATTTACCTTTAATGTTAATGTGAGGCAAAGTTATTATTGTCAAAGTAAGATTATTATTTTAAGATAATTTTGTATCTCTTATTTTTTAAAAGTCACACATTATTGCTATTTCAATAACGATTTTTGTCATGTCAATAACAATACTCTAAATTAGAAGGTAGAATTGTATATTAGTACCTTAAAATTTGGTATATTAATATTTAGGTAATTTTTTCTCATGGTAAAATTATGATGTTAGAGCAAGATTGTAGTTTTTAACACAATTTTGTGGCTCTTATTATTTGTAAATCACAGCATTACTCTGCCCATAACAATTTTTGTCCTGGCAATAAAAATTTGATAAATTAATTTTTGGGCAATATTATTGTCAGGATAAACTTATTATTATCAGAGCAAGATCATTATTTCCAAAATAATTGTCTAGCTCTTATTTTTTATAAATCACATAATTACTTTGGTAATAATTTTTTTTTTTCCTATACCAATAAAAGCTCCCTAAATTATAAGATAAATTTTATACTAGTACCTTAAAATTTGTTGAATTAATTTTTTAGTTTATAGATTTTATAATTTTTTAATTTAAAAGTTACAGTCTAAATAACAAAGTATAGGGGTGTAAAATAGACCTTTCATCCAACTTTTATTTACTAGCAGTGTCTCAACATTGCGGTTTACGTGTAGGATAAGGCAACAGCAAGGTTATGGTTCGGTTATCAATAAATAATGGCAAATTTTACATCATTTTATAACATTGTTTAGAATATTTTATTAAATATATTTAACTCATATAATCAAAAATTATTTCACAAATTTTGTGAACTTAAAAATTAATGCATCAAAACTCTGAGTACTAATATGTAATTTACCGTAAAATTTATTAGTTTTATTTAGTGTTTACAATTTTTATACTTGCATCTAACATAATTTTTTTCGTTCAAAATTACTTCGTTAACTTAAGTTAAATTTGACTAAATGACTAAATTAACACATTTTGAATTGTTTAGGAACTAAATTGACATAAATAAAAATACAAAAATTAAATTGACACAAATGGATAAAGAACAGGGACCTTTGGCGTAAATAATTCAAAATTATAATAATAAGATGGTTAAATTTAATAATATTATTGCACTAATGATAATATTATCGTAAATAAAAGTGGTCAATGATACTCTCAGGGTAAAAACACTAATGCTTAAAAAAATTTAATGTTATTAAATTATGCATTGCTTTATAAATTGTCCTGATATTAGCGTTTCTGGTACTCGCAATATAAATTTTCAAAAAAGTACTATGTATATGATACAGGATAAATAAGTTAATCACGTGTTAGATATATAATTAAATAATATTTTAATAGGTACCTTTATTTAGTAATAATCTATGTTATTTTCCTTTTTATTATGTAATTATAATATTAGTTAATTATTTCCCCTTCCCATATATATAAAGGGGAGCTTAGGCTTGTACGAAGCTCATAATTTTCAAAATGTTAATAGAACTCTCGTTCTCCCTTACTATTCTCTCTATCTCTCCTTTAATTTTCTCTCTATCTATTTCAATTCTAGATCGATACAGTTTTAATTGTATCATTATGTTTTGATAATAAAATTTAGGATAAACTACAGAAATTTTTCTGTTTTTTGCTTCAAAAATAAAAAACTTCCCTCACAAATAAAAGCACTCACAAAATCTCTTACTTTTAAAATTTTATCACTTAACCCCCATGTAATTTATTTTTGACTATTTTGCCCCTAATGTTTAATTTTATTTTAGAAGAGATTTTTATATTATAGACAAAAATTAAAATTTTATATTTTTATCAAAAGAATTAAGAGGATTTTCTATATTTATAAAAACATAATTATTTTAATTAATTATAGTAATATTATTATAAGTTCAAAAGATAAAAAATATTTTTAAAATTTTCATAGAAAATGTTACGAGATAAAATATAATATTTTTTATTGATATTATAATATTACTACTATAATTAATTAAAACAATATATTTTTATAAATATAAAAAATCCTCCTTTTTAAAAATATAAAAAAAATCCTTATTTATCCTCAAAATTTAAAATTTTTACTTAAAAATAAAATTAAATACTTAATTATTTTATTTTAAGGAATAAAATAGTTTAAAAAAATTGTTTAAAATTTAATATGACGTCAATAAGCGTGTGCCGTTAAAAAATTGTATTCATATAGAAATACAAATGTCTCTTTCTAGCAAGTGGGTGGGAGTTTAGTCTATGAAATTACGACTTTGCCCCTCCTTCATTTTCAACCGTGTCAACGTACAGCTAGCGACAGCTGGTAGGTACTTTAAATCTTTTTATCATTTAGCTGGATCCACGAAATTTGACACAACACGATAATATAAGATAGATATAATATAAAAAATAGTAGATTTAGATTCGGTTTTCAAAGTTGGGTTAAATTTAGGCTGACCTGGTTTGTCTATTTTGGTAATTGGTTTAAACGGTAAAGCGGACGAGGATGTCAGCTACAGGATCAAAGCGGGATGGTATAAGTGGAGGACGGCCTCCGCGGTACTCTGTGATAGGAAGTTCCCCTTGAAGCTAAAGGGAAGATACTATAAGACGGTGGTGAGGCCAGCAATGGCGTATGGGCGAGGAATGCAGGGCGATGAAACAACATCACACACAAAAGATGAAGGTGGCGGAGATGCGAATGCTGAGGTGGATGTACGGACAAACAAGAAAGGACAGGATCAGAAACGACATCATAAGAGGCAAATTAGGCGTAGCCTCCATTAAAGATAAATTAAGGGAGCAACGTCTGAGGTGGTTCAGACATGTCAGAAGGAGACCGGACAATGCTCCACTCAGGAGATGCGAACAGGCCCTTACTACATTAGGCAGAAGAGGCAGAGGCAGACCAAAGAAGAGATGGCTTGAGAAGATCCGACAAGACCTCACCCACCTCAACCTCCGGGAGGAGATGGCCTTAGATAGGGCCATATGGAGGGTTAGTATAGGGGTATTAGATGATCCGGATGGAGTAGGGTAGTCTTGGACTCTACCTTATCTTTGTCTCTACCTTATCTATCCCTATCTCTTTCTCACTTTCTTTCTTTATCTCTTCTACCTCTATCTATAACCCTTTCTTTAAATCCTTTTCTTTATCTCACCTTATCTGTGTTCGATGCCTGTGCACACTCTTTTTATATTTTTTTTTTTTTTTTTTGGGGCCATACTCATGCACTTTTTTATGCTTCTCCTGTTCCCAAGTCTTAGGCTGATTGATGCGGACAAATTTTTTAGGCTGGGGGTCCTCGGAAACAACCTCGCTTCAGGGTAGCCCCCTGAAAGGGGAAGGCTGCGTACATCTACCCTCCCCAGACCCTGCTTTTGCGGGAGCCCTTGGAGGCACTGGGTTTGTTGTTGTTGATTTAACCCATTTAATCCATTTTCGATACATTGATCTATTTATATAGTTATGTTACGCAGTTCAATGGTGTACTGCTATTATATATAGATTTTTGGTACCTTGTCGTTTATGATATAATTTGAACTACATTTAGTAATGTTAATTTGATAGTTTAGTTTAACAATTATCAATGTTATACGTTTATTGTTATTATCAACCACATAAGGTGTATTATAATTATGTCAGCGAGTTGATGAAGTAACATTTAATGAAAAAAATCACTAATCCTGTTTAATAATTAGGTTGAGTAAGGGTTGCGA
Organism: Simmondsia chinensis; assembly: GCA_018398585.1. NCBI lineage: Eukaryota > Viridiplantae > Streptophyta > Magnoliopsida > Caryophyllales > Simmondsiaceae > Simmondsia > Simmondsia chinensis. The sequence goes on from JAGTTD010000021.1 coordinate 1,275,455, forward strand.
GTGTCTAATCCGTTTAGTAAACGGGTTGGGTTTAGGTTGACTTCATTACTAAGACCCTTCGCGTAACAAGAACACGAACACAATACAACAAGACATATTTTCCAACACTATCATTTACAGTTCTTTACTGTTGAGGGTAAAGATGGCAATCGGGTTATTCAAGTTAGGTTATGTTGTGTTCATTTAAGTTCGGGTTATTTCTGGTTTATAATAAATTTAGGACGAGTCATCGGGTCACTTTGGATTTTTACCTATACTTGAATCGGGTTGGATCGAGGTCAAGTTTACTAGTGCATTATTTAAAGTGATTTGTCTAACATTTATTGGATTATATATATATCCTGGTTGTATTAAACTTTGTTTATAAAGTAAAATATTGGGTCAATCAAATTTACGCCTGTGACCAAAAAAAAAAAAAAAAAAAAAGTTCCTAATTTAGGCATATGACACGGTACAGTATTAGTATGAGAGGCTCTAACTATACACTACGGATATATATGTTGATCTTAAGGTTAAAAATCGGTTGAAAGTTGAGACGCCTCATGTAGTAGGCTTCAACTGAAACGCAATAATTTTTGGTGTTCTTAATTTTACTCCCCAATCCCTTTTCATTTGTGATTGCTATTTCGATTTATGGTTTCGGTGTTTACAGGTGATCCTAACAAGTAGTATTAGAGCATAACATTGATATGTAGATGTTGGTAGGTGAGATGGGAGTATAAAAGGCATCACAAAAGACACTTTTGTCCCTCATGAAACAGGCATTTATTTTAAACACACATTAACCTCCAAAATGTGCGCTCAAAGAGACACATTGAATACCAAAGACGGTACCAACATGCTGTCACCGGATCCCATTAGAACTTTGAAGTTAAGCATGCTTGGACGAGAGCAGTACCAGAATGGGTGACCTTTTTGGAAGTCCTCACCTCAAATTGGAGGCACTCGAAACTGCCTCTCTTAGGCAGGAACTCTTAGAACACTTGGTATGTTGCTTTTTGTAAAGAGACACATTGAATGCTTACAAACGTACATCTACCCTAAAAAGAGCAGTAAAAGGGTCATTTACGTAAAACGACGTCCATAAGTAAAAACTGATTACACAAAACGACATCTATAAGTGAAAACTGATCACTTTTGAACGTGATTTTCCGAGAAGGGAGAAAAAAGCTGAAAAAAGAGACTTCTTGCTAAGAAATTAGAGTTTCCATGAGTGTTATAATGCTACATTGATCTAAAATTACATTACAAGTATATACTAAAAATTATCATACATGTTAATTTTTTCTTCCTATATCTCTCCTCAAACCAAAATAATCAACCACCTACAATAATGCAGTATCGTTCATTCTCTCTCTCTCTCTAACCTCCTCCTCTTCTCGGTTTCGAAACAATCGAAATAATCTCTTCCTCCTCTACCATGGCGCCAGCACTCACATCCCTGAAAAATCTATTAAAAAAAAATGAAAATGATCACACGGGTTGAGAATACGTTAGTCCCTCGGAGAACCCGTTTGAGGGTTTCGGGATCTTCTTCTTGAAATTCGCGATGCTGCAAGGCGGGCATATGTATTCTAGCCCATCCGTCTTTGCGTAGTCCTGCGATAATATACATGTAGACATCAATGTTATTCACACCTAACTACAAGCTTTTCCTTTTGAATCAGTACTTCTTTAAAAAACTCTATATGTGAATTTAGTAAGAAATCTGAAATTGGAATTGTGAGACTGAAGTAAGCCTGTCTAATAGATTACTCGACATAATGCCAATTGGTTTTAGAATGGAACCTCACTTGGACTTTAAATGTGGACCTCATATATACCAGCTATACGAGTCGGACATATGCCCAGTGAAATTACACACTTCTCTTGTAATGCAGGAAGTAAATTCAAATTGTTGAGAGCTCGTGCTTCTTTTGTTACAAACCTAACACAAATCTGATTTTCTAAAGAAAGTGTCGTTTAGATAGATGCAGAAGCCGCTTTTCTACTTTTACGTCGAAACAATAATGCTTCTCTTGTAAAGTAAACGTAGTAACGGAAGCAAAAACTAAAACTTTTGTAAACAAACATACCCTATTAATAGAAATTTTTGCAAAAGTGCTTCTACAAAAAGCAGTTTTTCACAGTTTAGCCAAAAGCGCAGTGCGTGGTATACAATACCTTGAAGGCACCGAGACCTTGCCGTCTGTCGCAGCCAAAATGAGCCCACTCGCCACAAATTCCACAGTTCACCCAGTCACCCGCTGCGCTACTGTTAAAACGAAATAAACGCAAAAAAAAGAAAAAAGTAACTAATGACGCCTTCACGTTTAGGGTACTCAGGGGTGACAACCTATTAGAAAAATCGAAAAGCACGAACCTGCGACAAAGCAAGCAACACTCTCCATCAACGTCGTCGTGAGCCAGTTCGTACTCCAGCAGGTATGTTTCGTAATGTCTTTTAAGTGTATTTCCAACGCCCTGCCACACAATCATGTCAAATCAGCTCACTACTACAACTAAATACCTTGAAGTCTGAAGTGGTTCTGAAGTGTGCGTAAAACCGTGCACTCGGAAAATAGGAACATGTATTGTTCATCCACAACGCTGCGTGAAGGGTATTTTTTGTGATGGCCTCCAAAATGAACATGTATTGTTCATCCTTTTCTTAAAGCAAACGTGATTAACATATTTAAAGCTACCAAAAATGTGTCCAAATTGATAGGCTGTTTATTCATATTTCAGCAATAATAGGCTTAAAAACAATTTATATTCGGTTAAAAGAGCTCAATGTCATTGACCATGGAATCAAAAACTAGCCACGAAACTTACGTAACGAGCCACAATGATTGCCTCATACTTTTCAGGAACATAATACGCTTTTAAGCCTTAAGTTTTAAAAAAAAATAGGAATGGAAAGCCATAGAATCATAAATCCAGAGCAATGTTATTGCCAGTGTACGATCAATATTTTCAAGGCAATTTTGTGACTCCCATTGTTCATAAGTCATGTCATTGCTCTGACAGTAGCAATTTTTGCACCGACAATAACAACTCCCTATATCTGAACCCTTAATAGCTTTTAACATGGAAACACATTTATATTCCCACTTTAATGAAATATATATATATGTGTGTGTGTGTATTATGAAGGTTATTGCAGGAGAAAGTTCAAAGACAGGATGAAAGCAGGGTTTGAAAGGGCATACGGTCATCTTATTGGTTGACGTGTAGTTCCGCATCTTCGAGAAAACTTGGCCTTTCCAGTTTATGCCATTCCCTACGTGAAATCCTCCTCTCGAAACAACCTGAAAACGTCGTCTCTTTAGACTCTAATCTTAAAAATGCAAACATGCTGAACCGTCCCGAGCCCTTGTGAGCTAGGCTCGTAATCTAGCTCAAAAGGCCCGTCTTGTTTCAAGCTCGAGCAAAGCAAGTCGGCTCATTTTGCTGAAGCCTCAGTGAGCCAAGCTCTAGCACAAATGAGCCTAAACAACCCTAACTTGAACCAGGTGATCAAAAATAAAAAAAAATAAAAAAAAATAGAACAAATATGATAGTAATCAAGTGAAGCTCGGTTCCAAAGCTCTCCAAGTTGAACTCGAGCACAAGCTCAAAGTCTCCAAGCTCGGGTAGCTTCAAATAATGATGTTGAAGGTGAAGAATGCGGAATGCAAACATACCTCTCTGTACAAGTTGTAAAGGTCAAGACGCTTCGAGTTGAGAATGGCATCAGGGAACTCCGACAGCCCAGATTGAGGAATGAGCCGAGTGTGTCCGCGATGCATCAAAAAGTGCATTACATCCTTCAAAAACTCCTCCTGAATCACAAAATATACGTAAGTGGAGCGAATGTGACGTAAAGGAGAGCCGGTAAAGCTAGGAGTGTAAATAAGCGGAACCAACTTTTAAAAGTCTGTTAATTTCCTTGAAAGGGTCAAGCTGTTTCATACTTGAGAAAGTCCAGCCAACTCATTTAGCTAAACGATCAAAACCAAGCTCAGCCCTGGTGGCTATGAGCCAATCTAAGCTAAACTGTCAGCCTACATGTGTCTAAACAAACAAAGTTCAAATAAGCCAAGCTCAGGCCTAAACGAGCCCAAATCGAGCCTAAACTCTAAGAAAGCTAAAAAGCTAAGCTAGGAGCTTTTCAAACTAATTCAAGATCAACCAATCCAAGCCGGGCTCAAGCTCAAAGACGCTAAACATCAAATCGACTTGGCTCATTTACACACCTAAAAAGACCATTCATCAACAACTAATGGGTACCAAACATCAAATGGATTATCAAGAAACATCAATTTGCCTCTAATGTACAACGATGAATGGCTTTAATGCAATACAACGAACCAAACTAAGTAATTGGGGAAAAGAAATGTAATAAGTACCTCTGTTAATTGCTAAAACACCATATTTATGTTTTATATACGAAATTGTAAAATACAACATATATGCACTATAAAGCTGATAAAAGGTACCAGTATGCAACGATCAATCGCATAACAACTAACACAACATATGTTAATCTTTATATGACTTTATGGTAGGATTGTAGCTACTTTTTTGACAAAAACTCCACAATATTTCAAAAGATTACATAGATATAAATGGCTGAACTTATTCTTTTCATAGTTGCACGAAGCGGACGCAGAAGGGGGAGCAGAAATAGAAGCGGTGCCTCTGACATGTCTACACAATTCAATCATTCTTTAAAATAGGTGATATAACTCACTAACAGATCATTTAATAAGTATCTTCTTAGCAAAATAATTCCATGATTTCCGGAATTGTGTTTTCATCAAGTTTGATATGCGCTGGGAACGTGAATCTAACTTCGAAATGTCGAATCTCGTTCCTAAGTGTGAAATGTTAGCATTTTAGGAGTCTTCTGCAGCTACGACTCGTTTATCATATCAAGGAAGCAATGAAACTCACCTCAGAGCATAACTGTATAGGTGCTCGCCCACAACCATGTTTCTTCAGAGGAATCGGATTCAACGATATAATCTGCTTAGCCTGATACGAGTTCGAAGACAATTTCCGATACGGTATAGGAGTTGATCCCGAACCACCATGCCTCGTGGACGATGGTGCACCTGACAGGTTGGCCTTCACGGGACCCACCTCGTGATTATCTTGTTGGGACACCCCAGTAAAAGGTATCACTTTATGAAGATGCGAATGAGGTATCGGCCTCATAGCCGGTGCCTTCAACTTATGCCGTTCAGGCACCGCTGGGGTCGAAACCCCGTTCATCGATCTAGAATACCTGGTCTCCCGGTCCATGGCAGGTGCGCCCTGGGTGCACCACCGTGGGTGACCTGGTGCAACCCTCTTTCGGCTAGGTTGAGGTGGTCTCAACCAGCTTGGTGATGGAGCACCCAAATGATCAGTTTGTGAATCTTTGCCCGGTCTAGTAGAAAAGAAAAGGAGACGTTCCGCATCCTCTTTCTCAAAGGAAGCGACAGCTAAACCTTGAACGCTGGCAATTCCGAGTGCTACCAGATTGCGATAAGAAGCTTCAGGTGCTAGCTGCCTCAAAACCTGACGATGGAAGAGAGAATTTCCCGGAGAGAGAATAACAAAGTGTTAGATTATTTCCCTCACAGATAAACAAGATTTGACTACCTCACAGAGAATATAGTTCTTATGGCATATTTGACTACGTTGTGAAAACACTGCTTTTTTTAGAAGCACTACTGTAAAAAATGCTTTCAATAGGGGTATTTTTGTCCAAAAATTTTATGCTTTTTGCTTCTGATTCTACTTAAAAGCAGAAAAACACTGTCTACTTCGATTTAAAAGCACTTTTCTTTTCCGAACAAACATCCTCAAATCTCAAAAAAAGAGCTCTTTTCTTAAAAATAGCATTTTTCCCATAAAAGAAGCATGGTCAAGCACGCCCTTAAATTATTCTAATTCTAAATTATTTCCGCCTCGGATACGTCTTCCTATGGTAGATAAGCGATGTTTGGGATTTGAACCAAAAACTACTCATCAAGGAGCCAAAGCAAGGTATATACATCATAAATATTCCGAATTTTGATGTAATCGAAAACTTATTAGGAATAAAATTCAGATTCTTTTAAATTTTCTACAGCAAAGACAGAAGAATCATCCAAAGAGAACTATTAAAATCAGAATTTTAAAGTGACGCAAAGTTGAGGAAGATTTTGAACACAAAATAATAAAAATGAGAAGGAAGACGCAAGTGAAGTTTCAGGTTGAGAGCGAACCTGCAATGCCCAAGAAGGGACTTTCACACATACTTCAAATACTGCTGTATCGCAAGCAATTGAGGCAGATTTTCGAGGCTCGAACAAAGGGGATTTGTTGTCATCAGAGGGGGAAACTGCTTGCACTAACTGATTCCTTTCAACAACCTCCTTCTTTATATGATTTTCAAGTTGCTGCAATCATATCGATTCACAGTCTAGTTAGCATTTTCTGGCAGATTTCTCACTTTCTTGCCCCGCAAACATGTATGCAGGACGGAATCACTATGGCTCTGTTTGATAGAGAGGAATTTCTCTCCCTCTGGAAAGTGTTCTCCTTTGGAAAAGATTTTCCAAGGAAATTCAAAATCAACTTGAGGTATTTCATTGTTTGTTTCAATGAAAAGCATGCTCCCACCTTAAGATGTTTCCTTACTGGTATGAAAGAAAAAAATCTTCTACTAATCAACCTACACCTTATTACAAAACAACATAAGTAGCGATACAACATACATGATCAAGATTCGGTCTCAAGGATACCCTAAAATTTTTTGGGTTGCTTGGCATGATGATTCTCCATTATACAAGGGAAGTCATTTCCCCCTTCATAGAGAAAACCTTTTAAATCGGAATAACTTTTCCATCAAAGAATGCGTGCCAAGCAACAGAAAAGAGGAGCACTAATTCCTAGAATATGGTTTTCTCTTGTAACAAATGGAGACTAACAATTATACTGAGCTGCCCCTTTTGCGATCACCGTCACATTCTAAAATGCATATATATTGTATTTTATTTATTAAAATATATCTATATATTTAAGTTAGAAACTATTAAACGTGTATCATAACAAATGATTGTATAACTACTTATTTCAAATTTGTAAGCATATACTTAGAAAGCAACTTTAATCTCCTTTAAAACCCAACACTCGCTATGAGACAACCGGCTTTTGTGAAACCGCAACTGCAAAACGTCATTTGATTCCATAGTAGAAGGATAAAAGATCACCTGATCGTCAAAACAAGTTTGCGCACTACCGGATACCAGAAGAGAGATATGGGCCGTACTGCCAGTAGACATATCGCATCTCATGGTCAAAAGACCACGGGCAAGTCCACCTGCCTGCAACGGCGGCGGAGGGGCACTGCACAGAATTATGATAGTGACAAAACAATCAACTTACAGTAGATTAATACATAATAATACACCATAAATGTTCCACTTAGAAATCAGAAAATGACTAAAAAGAAGGCTTTTCAATATGCAAACGTACGTAGCAATACTACTAATTTATTTCCACGATTAGGACCCAAGATGTGTACATGCTTGCATAGGGATGGCACTTAAACCTGACAATGTCGAGGTTCAACCTGACCCAGAGTAAAGAAAGGCGACCTGATCCAACCAAAAAATAATCCAGTCTAACAAAAGAAAAACACAACCAAAACCAGCACTGATCAGTTCGTATATGGGTTAAGCTCTGCCTAATCCCCATATGAACCTTGAAGGTACCATCTAGCTTAGCTAGTAAAGTCCTTCAGGGTGGTGTGGTACCCGAGACCTGAGATCAAAACCCGCCTTCATCAGGGTTGAGGAGATTTATGGGGGATTTGGGGAGGGTTACACAAAGGGACTTCTTACCATTTGAAAAAACAAAAAACATTCGGGCCATATCCAACTCAAGTTTCATTTTTACTATTAAATTTTTAAGTCCAGTTTCCATTTAGCAATCAAGTTAATAAGTTTCCATTCCTTGCAATTTGACGACCTTCTTGCCTAAGTAATCCCTTCTCAATTCCCACCTACATTTCGCACCACCCTGCGACATCGCCTCTTGCACCACAAGTGTCATAATTTTTATGTTAATTTCGCACCAAATCACGCAACCTAATCAATTTGTATCTTAATAGCATTAAAATTATTCAACATAAGCGCAAGGTGCGAGTTCATGAATTTATACTATCAAAGACAGTGCCAAGAGGAGGGAAAAAAAACTGTTAGGTCAGCTCGGATTTTCTGTTTTATCCGATATGGATTGACCGTAATTTGACCTATAACCAACCTACTGTCATCCATATGCTTGGATGTTCTACTTCTACACAAACACAAGCATGTCAATATGAATGGTTCTATACGATCTTGCCATACCTGAAGCGGTTATGAAGTTTGCTCCCACGCATCTGTAAACAAATGGATAAGAAACAAGAAACATAATAAGAAAAAATTGGCATCTGAAAAACCCTTATCGATTCTCTTAGTACTACAGAGAGGCAGCCTAAAGGATCAGCCTTGAACATATTATCTATAATGAATAACATGCATTATCAGATGCAAGCTAAATAAACTGAGATACACGGCAAACAACAGGCTATGTTACCCAAACTCTTTCATTAAAGTTAGACACAGGCATATTTAGAGGCCAAAGTCAGGAATTTTCTAAGTTCTGATCTAATGAGTATTCAAGTGTTGAATAGACATCCGAGTATCCCCATCCAACATGGTTACTTCAGGGCAAAATGGAGATCAAAGTAACTAGGACAGATAATTATGCTCCAACTTCACGTCTTCAGTTTAGGCAAGTTTCTTATAGTTTTGCCGAAGAGGCCTCAGTCTAGTGGTGAAAACACTATTAGCATTTGGGCCACCGACAACCGTATCCATGTTCAAATCCTTTCAATCCAACTCCATTCACCTATCCCAAAAACAATGTTCACGTAGTTCATAGACATGAGCAAATCAATTAGATTACTTACTTCGATGCTCAATAGCGCATTGAGGCCATCCTCCAGACACCCCAACAAACACGCATCCTGAAGATACACATTTTCATCAGTGAGTGGTAAAATTTTTAACCCTAAAACAGGAAGGTTATACTCACCGATGAGCATGCCACACCACAGACCAAAAATCTTGCACACACTTCTTCTTCATGGATCTGTATGGCAGAATGGCTACTCTCAGAACTGTCTTCGTCTTTCTCAGCATCAATCTCGGGTAAAGCAACATCAATAGTAGGTGGGTCCCCAAAAAGGGAGGGACCCGACTTGGAATGCACTTTGTTACTGCCACTATGATGCACTAAACTGTTGTCGATGCAATATAATTTGAAGGAAGCGTGTGCTACTTGGAAAGCATCCCACGTATGGCACGGTGAACTGCAAATAATTAATAGATACGATCATGACACTTGAGATAGCTCTGGAAAAGCATTGATGATAACACGTCCACAGTTGTTGCACCATTCTGGTAGTTGGGTGTCTGGCCACCCTATGCACCCCTCGACTAATTTTCACACACCAACATAAGAAATCTCTCTACGTGCAACAAGTAAGTTGGGGCCATAACCACAGACGGTGACCTCGAAGAATTGCTTGCACTCAATAGCAGCATTTCAATCTCCAAATTAATGTTTGAGGCATCAAATCCAAGTGTCTTACTATTTGAGCAAACCCCTTTTGTATTAATTGGGTTGCACTTGTTCATAAGTCAAACAGGAATGCTAAGTTCCGAATACAACACCCAAGATTATCCTAGGGCGGAAATTTCGGAAGGCATTAAGCATGCCCATGGATCGACAAAATGTGAAATATCAACAGGAAATGTGGGAAGGATATATATTCAGGCGAACATTAGTAAAGATTTTAGAATCAGCAAAACATAAGATTTTAGAACTGAGTAATCTCAGCAACCAAAAAGACAAACAAGGTTCCTAATTTGGAAATTTCAAAGGAAACATCCAGATACACTAAAGCATGTTTAGTACCGTTAGCTGTTCTAGGTTTTGGTTTTCAAGAAATCAAAAACTAGGATTAATGAAAAAAAAAAAAATTTCCCTGTTTGTAGTTCTCTTGATCTTATTTTTAAAGAATCAGCAAAAACTGAAATCAGAAAATCCAAGACAAAAAAATTTCATTTTTAAAAACCGGATTTTAATTTCTCAAAAACCAAAGACAGAAAACAAGCGTCTATACCAAACATACACCTACTGGTTTAGGAACTCATGAATTTATATATAGCTAAATCATGCCTAAAAGTAGCATACTATACAAGAACAAACCATATTAAGACAAACCCGACACCTCCCTCCGCCAGAAAATTGAACAAACGTACTAACAACATTACTTCAGGTATAAGCTATTACCTCTGTATAACTGAAAATAATGCCTGACGGAAATGAGCAGCAGCGTAACAAGAAATTGTGTTCTTCCAATAGATTACGTATGGAATTCCCTGCATTAAAAAAATGAGGGGTGATCACAAAAGCCATTCTTCATTAATAAGCACAAGGGCCTTCAGAAAAATGCACAATGTGAGCACCCTGCACCAAAGATCTGGATCTTTCATAGAATAAGTACAGATATAAAATGATTATCAGTGTTTGCTCACCCTAGAATGAATTGCCTCAGCCACCTCTTCACCATTTGGAACCTCCAAATATACCTTCAAAAAGAATGACAATATATCATATAAAACCCTTTTCATTCTAAGGGCGTGTTCGGTAAAGGGTACAAGATATAGCGTTAAATTTCACCAGGCCTTTAGGGCCGATCCACGAAGTTGGCACACATGAGATTCACATGTAAGCCCAAGTGGGGTTCCATCCTAAAACCAATTGACTTTAGGTGAAGTAACTCACTAGGCTTATAAATTGGTATCTTTTTTCATACAACTCCTGTGTGGGATTCAGATTCGACTCACATGATGGTTAGTCATTGTACACCATGAAAGCATTCAAGTTCCATATAGAACTCTTTCCGCACCTATTCAATTACGGGCATTACACTACCTGTTAGGATAAAAACTTTAAAACCGTAAAATTTAAGGGTAAACCAAAGGTTACAAGACAGTTAATGATTACAGGGGTAACCACTAGCACCCAAAATCAAACTTTTCCTAAATCGCAAAGTATCACACCTACCCTCTCGACTATACTGAAGCATGCATATCATTACAAGCAAAACTTTAGTGGGGACTTTCAACTCCTCTGTAAATCAAGATCTAGACATCAATTCATGTGCCTGACATTTTGGAGAACCACACAAAAGCTCAAAACTTTCCCTAAACTAGTTCATCTGACACAGTCGCACAAATCATAGATGCCTGACACAATCCATGTCATATACGATTCATCATCAATTATTTGACACCACATGAATGGAAAAGACTAACCATAATCCCCCAACAAAATACAAACTTTATATGTGAACCCCTTTGTTAACGAACCAAATCTGCCTTAGATGATATATTGAAATGAAATCAACATTGTCAATGCCATGAGACAATGTGTTGAAGCCCTATATCAGTCCTTTTCCATGATATATTGCAAATTCAAAGCAATAAACTCCCAACCACAGAAATTTCTGCAAATGTCAACCATTGAAATTTGTCTTCTCCGTCTATGATATTAGAAATGGGATTGATGGCCATCACTGCCCCCTTCACCCCCTTAGAAGGAAGAAGAATCCCGCGGCCTCTACATCCATAGAAATATGCGTTCTTGAGTTGCAATATTCCACAGTGCAATGACGAAACTATCTCAAGCACTCTTTGATCCTCTTATACCTCGGAAGCAACTTCTAATGTGCCATAGATGTGTTCATTATGCCACTCAACCTTTCTTATGCTCCGGTTGGCACAAAAGACAAGGAAGTTATTCCAGTGTTTTCTTATCCAACCCATAGATATCTCAGCTACCACCTAGCAGCCAACGCACACGCCAATATCTTCTATTCAATTATCTCTATGCATCCCCGTCATGGTTTAGAAACTCTATCAAAAACTCATGTCAGTTTCATCACGCAAGATGGATCATTGAGTACAAAGACTCATACAATATGGGGAAAGAATGCCAAAATAAGATTTACAATAAATGAAATTGAAATGCCGTTGGGACTTCGCAGAAAGAATTACTAAAAAGAGATTTAAATACACACCGTGGTTGGCAATCTAGAACCAAAAAGTCTAGATACTGCTTCGGGTGAGGACAATTCGTAATCTTCCCAAACTAAAGAGCCAACCTCATCACTTGGAAGCTGTTCTCCTTGCAAATATACGACATTTGGCCGAAATGAATCGAGTGCTCTATGGAATTCTTCCACTTTTGGGCTTGTCAAAGACCGAACCTGCAAGGGATCAACACAAATCCCATAAATAAGGCAGTATGACATATCCGATCACAACCTTACTACTATATCTTCGCCAGGAAAGAAACCAACTATCCCAAAAGCTAAAGTTGTTAGGGGAAGGTGCACGAATGGTTTTAGTACTAACACAACCACATAAAAAAGTCATTTGGCTTCAAACATGGATGATGCACAAAACGTGAGGATTGTCGGGATTTCAGCTAGTGCCCTCAAGTCCTAGAAGCTATGATGCTATTCCAAGAAATCAACTATCCCAAAAACACATATTGTTATGTAAATCCCTAGAAATAGTTTCAAACTCTAACAATCTTGAAGAAGCAAAAGGAATAACCCAGAAAAGCAGATAACTCTACCTCTAAACGGCCCGACGATGCTAGTTCAGGGAAAGGGTATCTCCGTTGATCCCCTGCAGCATCCTTTTCTTGCTTGTCTTCATAAGTTCTACCACAAACTGCAAGGAGGCTGCAACTGTTCCTTGAAGCTCCTTGAGTATGAAACATCATTTACATGACAGCTTCAAGCCCAGAACTTAGAATCAACCTTCTCCAATAATGCAGGAACTCAAATCTCTTGAAGAATAACTGTCAACTCCCACAATCTAAAAAACCCATAAAAAATCTTCTATGAGCCTTCATGAAGTCCAAGACATACAGTAAAATCTGATGATTCGAGACCCAACTTGAACTACACAACTTCAAAACGATACAAATCATGGAAAATAACCCGAACCCAGATGGCGAAACACATAAAAATCAACCAAGAACCTCCCCAGATGCAGAAAACAATCAAAATCAACAAAACAACGACCACCCAGATGAGCAAATAAGAAATCAACAATAAAGACACTAAAAACCTCAAAAATCAAAGATTAAGAACCCAAAATCAACGAAATTAACTTACCCAGATGAGAAAATCAGCCAAAATCGAGAGCCAAAGTGAAAGAATGCAAGGTCCGCAGCTTTGTAGAATCACAAACAGACACGAAAAGGAGGAAAGTAAAGTAAGAAAGGGAAACCCTAGGGTCCTTAAAAATCACCCAATCGAATAAAAATCTTAAATAAAAAAGATAAACACTACAAAGAAAAAAAAACCCCCTCTTCCCTCTCTCTCTCTCTCTCACCCACAAAATCAAAGCATAAAAGGATCAGAGAGGTTATTATTCTTATCATCATTTGTTAAATTAAATTAAATAAAGAGGAAAGAGAAGAAAAGAGGGTGGTTGTTGTCAGTTTTGGTGCAGTGACTTTCACATCTTTAATGGTCAAACAAACACAGAACAATCAAAACCCACAAAAACAAACACAAAAAAATTACCCAAAATCTCATAATTAATTTCTTTTTGTTCATCACAGTAACCCAAGACCCAGTACTTTGAAAAACAAAAACCCATTAAAAAAAATTTGAAATTTCCCCAAAAAAAATCCAAATCAATGGTACTGTGTTCAGTGCTGTGCAGGTACGTGTATTAATTAAAGATCTATGATAATCATAATGATAATGATAATGATAAAAATAAAGATAAATTCTTGGATTGGACCCAACAAAAATTGAATTTAATTTGAGCCCAAGAACTTTAGTTTTTGTTTATATATACAAATTTGATCTGAAACTTGTGAGTTCTTGAGTAAAGATTGTATTTTTATTTGCATTTGAGTGGTAATTTATAGGCGTTTGTCTGAGTTTCTTTTTGCTTGGAACTCGTGCTTTTTTTTTATGTCTCCATCACTCTCTCTCTTTCTCTGGGTTCCCAACTAGCCGTCTCAGTCGGACATTGCCTGAGAAAGGTAAAAACTGATACGTCCTGTATCGGTGGAGGTGTAAAATAAATGTCGTTATATGTGTACAGGGAGCTACTTTGTTTATTATCAGTTAATTTTGAGATGAAATGTTCTTCGGTGGGTATCAATGCGTTGCCATTCAAACCCGATCAAGCTAACGAATACAAATCAAGTATCGAAATATGAGTTTATATTATTATATTAACTGTAAAGAAAGAGGGAAGAAGACATAAAAAAGGGGGGCGAATTAGAGAGAATTTAGGGGGAGGGATAGAGATCAACACATACATCACTCGTACATGCTTAAATCTCTAACTAACTATCCCTATTTATACTAATGACCTCAAGGATGAAGGGGCCCCTAAGGCTGATGTGGCGGTTGGGCCGGCTCAAGACTAATTTGGACATGACCATCGGTAATATTCGCATCACAATGGTATCGAAGCCATCCATCTTGCACTGGGGACTGCCGGTCATGCGGGTGACTGATGCTGTTCATGGGTGATATGGGAGACCGGTGTGTGACGTGTTGTACGGTTGATTGCCACTAAAATTATCCAAGCCTCGTGCCTCGAGTCTTCAATGGTGACGTGCCGTGTCGGTATTGTAGTGTTTGCCCGGGACAAGAAGATACTCTAGTATAAAGCCATGTCCTTTTGCAAGGTAACAATGTTAGAATTGCAGTGTTTGCCCGATACTACATAGTACGAAATCCAATCCTCAAAGTGCGGATGATGATGTCGGAATGGAGTGTTCGCCCTCAAGTAGTATCTAGAGCAAAACCAACTTATGCGGATGCGGGATGTGGAGCGTGGTGGATTGATACGTTCAACATCGGTGGGAGTGTGAAACAAATGCCATTATGTATGCCTAGGGGTGTGTATCAAAAACATTTTCATTTGGAAAGTTAAATTTAGGGTCAGTTTGTTTACATGAAGTAATAGAGGAATTCGGTTTACGTGGAAAGTGGGTTTCTGCCCTTTTATTTGGTTATCGGAAAACTAGCAGAACATATAAAGTGGAAATTCCTTTGTTATACAGGAAATAATTGACCCAGGGGACTTAGGTAAGTTTTAATTCCCGGGAAGTTCTATTCCTCATCGTGGCTACCAAACACAAATACGTACTTCCTGGAAAGTTAACAAAAAAAGTTGAATTCATGGAAAATACAACTTCGTGTAAGAATTTAATTATTGTATTAACCAAACAAGGTCCGAGTATGAGAGTTTAAAAGCTACTACTGTGAGAGGAATAAAAGCATAAAAGAATCAAATTTTAGATGAATTACTCATGTTTGAAGTGAATTAGAGCTTGTTTGTGTTCATTTTGGAGGTTTAATAAGTGTAACAATTGAATTCGAACAAAGGGACACTCGACTCGTTAATAAGTTTCATTGAGAACTGGTAAGAACTCATTGCAAGGTTGATTATTAGTTCGAAAGTCAAAGAACAATGGCTCGATTATTTCAGTCTAGTAGTGACCTTGACTCGACGTCAAAATTGATTTAATAACGAGCTTGGCTCAACAACAACAATCCCAGTGCCTCGCGGCTCCCGCAAAAGCAGGGTCTGGGAGGGGTATATGTACGCAGCCATACCCCTTCCGAGTGGAAAGGAGGCTGTTTCCGAGGAAACGAGCTTGGCTCAATTATATTAAATTAATAAGCTAAGTCGAGGAGAGTATTGAGTCTACCGATACTTATCAAATCAAGTTCGAATAAAAAGTTTGAAAAATGTATAAGGGCTTAGCTAAAAATCGAGCTCGTTAAGGTTTATCCAACTCAATTTGAAGCAAAAGGACGCTCAGCTCAGATCGGCTTGTTTACACCCCTAATATGGTTCACTAGTAGTTAAATACCAACCCGATTATTAGACATGTGCCCATGATTGAGTGTAATTGTAACCTGATATTGCTCAAGAAAGTTCAGTACGTGATGTCCAGGGCTACGAACACAAGGTAAACACGTAAGTTAACCGAAAAATAAACAAAATCGAATCACGAAATTAAATGTGCCGCAAGGGTGTAAAATTATACAACAAAAATCATCAACGAGTCAAGCCACAAAATCATGGGATTCAAATAGCCAGTAGCCCACCCTGTAAAATTATGTGAGTTTGCTTCTTTTTGGAGTCTCGATAACACAAAAAAAGAGAATAAGGAAAAGAAAAACACGTGAAGCTGTTGGTTCCCATATTGACATTGTTATAATCCATTTCCGCTTCTCGTTCCTACCTTCTCATGTGTTTTGACCAACTCAAGTGGCAAGAAGAAAAATGCCTCGGGAAAACCCTACCGCATGTGATTTTTATAAATATTCAAGAACTCATCAAATTACTCGAGCCAATCAGTCGATCAATTGGACGTCCAAAAAAGGCAAGGTGCTGCACCAATCGATCGCCTTTGTGGGCTAATAGATTGATCCATTGCTATTCAATCAGTTGGCCTAAGTCGATGGATTGGAAAAATAAAAATGGTCCAAAAGCTCGACATTTATCAAATTACAGACTGATCAATTTATCATGTACGTTATCAGTTCTCCGTTATATGCTTTTCAATAAATGTTTTATTTATGTGTTCTTGATTATATAACATCTCCATGTAAGGAAAAGCATATCCAAATGTGTGCTCGCTATACTTCAAGAAAAGACATTCCATTTATTACAACCTCATAAATTGGTTCCATAATTTGTTTTCTAACATAAAAAATCGGGAAAACTTTATATTAGAATGATAACAATTTTGTACGGTGGTTACACTTTAGTACTTTGATTACCTAAAATATTGGATTATTTATGCCAAAGGTCCATGTACTTTGCTTATTGTATCAATTTAATCTTTGTACTTTTAATTGCGCCAACAGTCCTTGTACAATTCAAAATGTGTCAATTTAATCTTTTGCTCAAATTTCAGTTCAGTTAATGATGTAATTTTGAACAACAAAATTATGTTAGACACAAGTAACTTATCATAAATTCATCATTTTACTTAGTTTAACCCATTCCGTAGCCAAATCATTAAAAATTTGATAAAAAACTTAACATAAAATTTTATCTAATAAGGACCAAATTAACACATTTTAAATTATATAGGGATTAAATTGATACAATTAAAAATATAAAGATTAAATTAACATAATAAACAACGTATAGAGACTTTTGACGTAAATAATCCTAAAATATTTTTAGTTCAATAATTTTAGAAATAATTTATTAGTCTTCTAGGTAACGCAAGATTAATTTTGTTTGTTTAGGAATTTGTTGAATGGCGTCATATTCAAAATTCATAAATAAATATTTAGAAAATGATTTATATATTTATACTATTTTTTTTTTTTTAAACATTTATATTTTTTTTAGATATTAAAAATACTTTTAAATATATAAAGTTTGTAAAATTATTTTTTAAATATTTTAAGGATATTTAAAATACTATATATACATATACACGTGTGTATATATATACATATAGATATATATATCAAATTTTAAAATATAATTTCATATTCTAATTGTTTGTAATGCTAGCCTGGTATTTACCCGATCAGAAAAGGATGCTCAGAGAAGACCAACCAGTGAGTACCGACCTATAATTTTATATAAAGGGGGAGGGACCTTTCATTCTCTCCTCAACCCCATCCAATGAGAGAACACTTTCTTCCACACTCTCTCTTTAGGATAAGACTTCTCTCTCTGTCCTAGGGCAAGCGTCGTCTACGGTAGATCGCCCTATGGCTCATCCTCCCGACATCATGCAATCATCTCTCTATAGCAATAATCACTCCAACCTTCTACTTTTCTCAGGCTAAGCCCTTTATATCTATTGTATGTATTTACTACTTGCTCTCATTATTATTTCATTAGATAAATGCTGATTTGAATGTCGAAGGGGTCCCTGTGGGTTACCCTACGGGTCCCTCTAACAGTTTGTTTGAATTTTGCAGGAAATACCGAGCCGGACATGCAACTATAGCTTGAGTTTAGTTTGTCCTTAAAAACCCCATCTTATATCGAACTCGCATACGCCGAATAAGCATAATAACCAAATTCGTCGTAAACACTAATATTTTAAAAATATATAAATGTATACTTTAAACATATAAAGATTTAAATATTTTCTAAGGCTCCATTTGTTTTAGAAGAAAATGTGATTCTATGAATTGGTTTTCATATTTTCCTTTGTTTGGCACGCTTTTTTTGACGGAAAATATTTTCCCCCAATGGAGGGAAAATGACTTCCCTTGTAAAATAAGGGAAGTCACAATTCCAAGTGACACAAGAGCCTTTGTAGTAATTATCGTGCAGATATGGATCGAACCCAAATTAACCGAATTGGAACGTAAACTTTAACGCCATAATGTCGAATATGAATTAGACTGAATAATCAAACAAAGCAAGATGTTACTTTATCATGGTTTTAAAAGAAATAATTTTCATCATTTTGAATTACTATATAATATTATATAAGGAAGTTATCAATTAGATACCTTGGAATTTGAACGTTTATTACACGGGTACTCTGATGTTTTGTTAATATACAATGATGTACTGTAAAGTTTAAAAGTTTTATAACTCAAGTGCTCTGAAGTTTGAAAAGTTTATAAATAAGGTAAATTTTTTGCCAAAATTGTTGATGTGGAATACAAATTTCAATAATATATACGTGTCCCTATCATAAACTAGTGATTTCTTTTGTAAGAAATGCTAGCCTAGCACGTTAAAGAAAATTTACTAGATTCGAACGCGTGTTATAATTAGGTGATAAAATTTCGTGTCCCATGGTACCTTATTGCATATATTAAAATGACATGATACTTAGGTAATAAATGCTCAAATTTTAGGGTATTTGATAGATACTTTTTCTATTTTATATAGCTTTGATAGTTAATTTTATTTTTCTATTACCTTTTATAAATGTTGGATTACTACTTATATTGTCCTATAATAAGATGTAGGATGATTTATGAAAAATATTTCTTTTAAACTATATACGAAAACATTAATGTGGAAGCAATTTTTCCTTTGAAACAAAAGGAAAACCTCAATCGGATTTCAATTTTCTCGGAAATCCTTTTCCAAACAAAAACATATTCCTAGAATCCACTTTTCCTACAAAACAAACGGAGCCTAAATGTTTAAAATATTGTAAATTTTTTAGTTGAAATTTTAAAAAATTTTAGGCTCTGTTTGAAGCATAGAATTGTAATTTCAATTACAATACTGAAGGAATTGAAGCTGTAATAGAATTGAAATTATATTGTTTGGCTAATAAATGAATTGAAAATTAAAATTGTAATTCTATAACTAATCCGTCTTGAGTTTTAAGTTGATGGGCGGGTGATTTAGGGCTTAAAGCTATCTTAGTTTTAGGTTAACTAGGATTCGGCAAACTTAACGGTTTTCACGCCATTTTTAGTTTTGTAATCTTTAGATTTTGGGTCAATTTGGTTGGGTTATCTCAGTTTTTGGATCAGGTCGGTTAGGTCATGTTCAAGTCAGACCCAAGTTAGGGGGTCATTTTCGCCTTGAGTTGTCTCGAATTTTGGTATGTTGATATATTTGTATTGGGCTAAAATTTGATATCCTAAGTAGGTTTAAATTTGGTCAATGTTTATATTGGAAAGAAAAAGCGCAAACACTATTCTTTCAATAAAAGTTATACCTAATCAACCTATTTTAATTAGGCCAAAATAAAATTAAAATGGACTAATAATAAAAATTTAAAATTATTAAAAATATATCTTTAAGAAAAAAATATTTTATTTATAAAATTGTTATAGGTCGAACAATGATAAGAAAAATATAGAAACTCAAAAATAATTTAAAAAAAAATTTGGTTAGCAAAGAAAATGGAGAAAACCTTAAAATAAAATGAAGTAAATTAATGTTTAAAAATTTATATTTACTCTATTACTTTAGAAGTATATACAATATTTGATGAAAAACAAAAGTTCAGAAAAGGTGTATTGGCAACATAAAAAATAAATTTTCTATAAATAATTTTTTAATAAAAAAATTAGTATCTTTCAAAAAGTCGGTTCCCAAAATAATGCTGAAAAATAAAAAAATACAAAAAATAATGCCAAAAAATAAATAATTACCAATCTACTGTTGAACCGCGTTTAGAAAACGCGGTTCACTCCAAAAATAACCGAATTAATGGAAAAATATTTTTTCCAGTAATAAAACGCGTCTTAAAGACGCGTTTCATGTGAACACAAACCGTTTTGCGGTTCTTTTCAATATAAACCGCGTCTTTAAGAAGCGGTTCATATTGGATTAAAACGTGTCTTTAAGACGCGGTTCATATATTTGTAAAGCCCAATTCTTGAAGTCAAGGACGCCCACGCGCGAAACGAATTCAAACTGAAATGGATGAAATGACTATATACGAAGGGTCACACGTGGGTTCTGTAAGAGAAAATGTCATAATATATTGACATCCAAGATGAAAAAGCAGCACGAGGCTCGGTTAGCAGCTAGTAGCAGTGAAATATATGAAAGTAATATTTATTTATGTTTCATTTTTTTGAACATTTATTTATGTTTTATTTATATTATTTTTTATATAGTAGTTCGTTATTTACATATATCTATTAGTTTGTTATTTATATTATTTTACTCATAAACCTTCATAACCGCGTTTACTAAACGCGGTTCATCAGTAAACCGCATTTTATAAACGCGGTTAATATTATAGTGAACCGCGTTTTATAAACGCGGTTTATGCTTTATATAAATATTTGTTCTTGATGCGGTTATGTTTACATATAACCGCATTTTTTGAACGCGGTTTAATATAACCGCGTTTATAAAACGCGGTTCAACAGTAGATTGGTAAATATTTATTTTTTAGTATGATTTTTTTTATTTTTTTATTTTTCAGCATTATTTTGGGAACCGACTCTCTTTCAAATGGGGCCTTTAGTTTTGATATTAAAATTTTAAAAAATAAAATCAATTAAAGTATAATTAATAATTGGATTCAAAAATTATACTATTAAAATTAAAATTAAATTTAAAATAGAAGTTCAAAATTTGGAAACTTATCCACGTAAAATATTAAAAAAATATTTATTAGGAAAAAAAGAAAAAAGACTAAATAATGATAAACTTGGGTAAAAAAATTAAGAAAATAATAAAAATAAAAGAAGGAGAAAAATAAAAAAAAAATATTTTGCTAAAAATATTTTTGCCAAAGAAGTTTGAAGGAAATTTTTCTGCAAATATTTTTTCCTGACACAAATTTGAAATTTTGTCATATCATGTGATATACTAAAATTTAATAATTATTTTTTAAATCTTTATATATTTCTATCTGTTATTTCTGAATCTTCATTTCTTTAATATTTCTAAAATTTTAAATCTTACAATTCTAAAACACCACATGTAAGTTAGCAAAAATTAAAAAGTAAAAAAAAAGATTCATGATATTTAATCAATTAAATCAAATACAACACCAATACATAAAAATAAAAAATGCAACTAAATTTTTAACAAAATAGATGTTAATTTGGGAAAATTCTAACAAAGTTATAATATGATAATATATAAAATTATAAACTTTAAATATAAATACCCTCCGTACATCGCACGGAGTAACACTAGTAGGAAGTTAACAGAAAGAGAGAAGTAAAAATTGTTTCAATTTTTATTTTTATTTTCAAATTTAGGTGAGTTTCTTTATTTTTAAGAGAAATTATCACTTATGTACTTTGAGTATTATCTTGACATTTTAATCTAAATAATTAGGTATCCTAAGTTTTAGATATTTTATCATCTAAGTACCCTAAATTTTTAAAATTTTATCAATAAGGCACCCTTTTGTCGAAAAATGATAGATTTTCGTTATAAAATGCTAAAATGGAACTTGATTTCAATCGTATACAAGTATTTTTATTAGAATCCGATATATTTTTGCTGAAAAATGCAAAAATAAGACATAATTATGGTAATTTTTAGATGGTCTACATCAACATTCGGTGAATATTTATCACAATTCGTTGAATTTTGAATGAAAACATTGGCACTAACTTATATATATTGTCATATTTATATTTTATATTACCATTTTTTTGTATAAAATTGATCAGATTCTTACAAAAATTTATCAAATTTCATCATAGAGTACGTAGGTGATAAAATTTAAAATCTCAGGGTACCACATTGCATATATTAAATGTCAGAGCATCTAAGTAATAAATGCTCAAATCTCAGAGTACCCAAGTAATAATTTTCCTATTTTTAACTACCCTCCCCAATAAAGTTTTATTTTGCATATCGACAATCAAATACTTTACACCTACTCATTGAAAAGGCAACACAAAAATTAAATTCTCGAAAAATATAACTTTTTTTATAATTTCAATTCATGTGGTAACAAAACATACTCTATAAATTTTTTTTTGGTAACGAGGGACTGGGTTGCCCTAATCAACTCCGATTCATGGAGAGACCCATAATCTCTATAAACAGGTAAGTTATAAATATATCTTTAGCGAAAATCGAACTCCCAGACGACAACATGGCCTATAAATATTGAATAGTAGCCCAAATAACCACGAAGCCCAAACCTCTTTCACCTATTTTTAACAGCGGAAGAAAACCCTAGGAGAGAGAATCAAAATCCCAATAGATCCCGAAACCCTAGCAGGTAATTTCTTCTCAAATTTCGTATTTTTGATCTTCGTTTCCAATTTTTTCATTACGATTTTGCTATTAGAGCTGATTGGCTTGAGAAACGCCAACCCTAGCGGTAGTTTCTGCCGAAATTTCGAAAGTTTATTTTGATTTCCGTTTTGGATTTTGTTTACAGAAAATCATCTTAAATGGTGTTATGTTTTGACTTAATCATAACAACTTATTGATTTTTCAGAAAACTGTCGTCAAAAGTCTAAAAATTTTTCGATTAATCACCTTAAATCAAGTTGATAACTATGCGTTCAATATTAGGTAACTTCCGTGTGGGGCCGGCTCACCTTTTTATATTTTGTAGTCGCATGAAATATAGGTCGGAAGTAGTCAAGCTAATAATGCGTTTACCTGCCCTCCTCCCATTTGATCCCGATGGGTTTTCAAAGAGGCGGAATTCAAGCCTCGGTGGGGCAGGGGGGATGGAAAATGCTTTACACCTCTAAAATATGTACAAAACCAAATGTAACGGATAATTAACCTCGTAGTTGTCAAAAGGGTAACGGGGAGGTAAACCCTAGGGGTGTATTTGAGCTGAGCCGAGCCGAGACGAGCCCACTACGCTCGAGGCTCGGCTCATTAGCTTTAAGCTCGGCTCGAAGCTCGCCGAGCTTTAAAAGTTCTGGCTCTTGCTTGGCTTGTCAAAAGCTCGGGCTCGGCTCAGCTTGATCTAAGCTCGGTGAGCTTCAAATTAGACTTGCAATATTTTGGCTCATTTATGCTCAATATAAGCTCGTTTGGGCTCGTTTAGGCTCGGGTTCGGCTCATTTAGGTTTCAATATGGCTTTATTGGGTAATATTTAAGCAAATATGGCTTTACTAGGCTTGGGCTCAGCTTGGCTCAAGCTCAAAACGAGCTGAGCTTTTCTACCTTTATGACGAGCCGGCTCGCTAAGGGTTGTGAGCCAGCTTGGCTCATTTACATCCCTTACCCCTGTTTGGCAAACTTTTAACCCCCAAATTAGAGGATAAATGGGGAGGGCAAGTATTTAAAAAAATTGGACAATTTTGCCCTTATTTTAAAGATAATTCATTTATCCATTTTTACCCAAATGCTAAACAAGGATAACTCATTCACTCCGTTTTACCCTTAATGCTATTAATCTGGGATGTCCAGACAAATGTAGGATAATAACTTATCCTTCCCCTTTTTACCCCTCTTTAACCCACTTTATCCCGTTATCAAATAAGGCATGAAAGTGTGATTTAAGTTGGTTATCTCAGTATTTTCAGACTTTTGGGGTGGTTTTTTGAAAAATTAAAATGTTGTAGTGATTAAATGAAAAGTGACTAACTGGTTTCTTAAAAAAAACAGTTTCTTTTTCGTTCTTTTCGTTTTCTCTAACTGGAAGGGGGATTGCAGCTGGCCGAGCTGATTGGCTTGAGAAATGCCATGTTCAGTAAGTTGAATACAGCTGCTTACATCAAAATTTCAAGGGCACAATAACCAGCTTTTGGCTGATTTAGTTTCACCAGACCAAGATTGATGGATGCTCTACATAAATTTCACTTCAAAAATGCCCCTTCTTTTCGGTTTTGGTTGAGTTATTTACACTGTTGTTCCCTTACGTTTGCTATTGTTTGCTTGTTGCTTGTATGCTTTATTGTTGCTCTGTTGTTGTTTTGTTGCTTTATTGTTCCGTTTTTTTACTTTTTGCTTTTAGGGTAGTACTCTGAAAGGGTAAGGCTACGTACATCTAACCTCCCAGACCCTGCTTTGGCAAGAACCTTTGTGACACTGGGTTTGTTGTTGTTGTTCCATTGTGTTTTTAGTTTGTTCAAATTGGTCACTTGTTTTTTCTTTTGTTCAAATTGGTTGTTTACCTTTTCTTTTATTCAAATTTGTTCCTCGTCTATGTATCTTTGTTCAAATTAGCCTCTCATCTTTTCTTTTGTTCAAAGTGATCTATAATGTTTTATTTTATGGTAAAATTTGTGCCTTGTCTTTTTAACTTTACCTAGTTTTGGTCACCATAGAGGGTATGAATTGTGTGATAAACTAATATTTGGGACCATTTTGAACAAACTTAAAAACATGAGGGACCAAAGGTGCAAATAGCTTGTTTTAGTTCGGCTAAAGATGACAAAAGCTGTTTTGATGAGTTATTTATACTATTGGTCTCTAATATTTGTAAGTTTATTTAGGTTGGCTCTTTATCTTTCTGTTTGTTCAAAATAATCCATAATGGTAAGTTTGTTCAAATTTGTTCCGTATAATTGCTCATGTTTTATTTCATGATAGAAATGATTCCTTATCCTTTTAATATTTACTTGAGCTTGAAAAGCTCAAGACCAAAGGAGTAAATAACTCCTTCTTCAACTATTACTTGAAACTAAGTGAGTTTATCAGCTTTTAATTTCGTCAAACACAGCTGCAAGTTTTTTGTGTGTATTCATTAGCTTATCTAATGTAATCTTGACAAGCCAAGATCTTGTGTTGATCTGGTATTAATGACTGTGTGCAACTTTGCACTTACAAGCGTAAGAGTTTGTTGTAGCAATCAGTGGGTATACGGGTGTTATGTCCACATGAAATTGTCACTTAGTGAAAGTCAACCTATTTTCAAGGTATTGTGAGTCGGGTCTAGTTCAAGGCAGTTCTAGTTTGACTAAAACTAAATGGAAAGGAGTGAAATTCAAAGGAGAATTAGTCAATCGAGCAGTTTTAAGGAATGACTTTAGGCTCACCAATCTCGGGCCCAGATCATGTGATTCATTTCGAAAATAACTTTAAGAATTTAGGCTGTAAGCTGTAATTCGACTTAACACTCGATTAAAGCGTGGGAAATCGGTTTTGCCTAAAGGTAAAAGCCCATCTAATTATCCTTCTTATTCCAGGTGTTCTATGAATTATTTCAATGGCACTAAAGAATTTCTTTCTAATTCCAAATTTAATGTAAATTCAACTGTAAGATATGCATATAAAAATGAAATACATGCAATCGCCAAAAATATCATTCTGAATGAGGACAACAAGCGTATAAAAATGAGATACATCATGTGTATGTTACGGGACATGATGCTGAGGGCTTGGCGTATAAAGGGCATTGAATCGAATTGTAATACGGGATCTAATTGATACAAACTGATAGTCAATTGGTCTGATGAATTTGAAAGTCGAGGGATTCACTTTGCCACTACTAGCGCAGTGACACCACCTTTATTTCATTGCCTATCTGCATGCATATTACTTGATGCTCACGTGCTTTGTTTTGTGCTATGTGTTTTCAGAAGAAGAGTTGTTGTTGGGTTTGATGCAGCGGTTAGGTTAACCTCATGCGTGAGGCCTCGAGTTTAAAGCTCGTATACCCCATCTCCTGATGTCGGTGTGTTGTACTCTTTATATTGTTTGATTGTGATTTGGTTCCATGGAGTAAGAAAGAGAGACGTTCAGGCACTGGGTTTGTTGTTGCTGCTGCTGCTGCTGCTGCTGTGGCTGTGATGTTATTTTCTTATGTAAAGATTATAATTGTTCGGTTTTTGTGGTTAGAAAAACTTTTGCGAGGAATTTTAATGTTTGATACATTCTTTAGAGTTGAGGGTCCTTCAAAAATAGCCTCCTTAAAAGGTAAAACTTATAGAGGTAAGGTTGCATACATTTTACCCTTCCTAGACGTTGTCTTGGCAAGAGCTTCTTTCAGGCAGGGCCGGACATAACAGCAGCAACCGCTTGAGGTTTTTGGGGTTTCGGTTTTCAAATTATCAATTGATAATATTAATACGTTTTACAATTGAAAATTTTCTAATTTGTTGTATGTGGAGGGTTCTATTTTAACACTAAAAATGGAAAAATAGGTGTGGATGTTAGTTAATTTCAATTATTATTTCGTTTTTAAATGGAAAAATAGGAATATGTGCTAATGATGCATGTTATAAATAATATTAAAAAAATGTATATTTTATTACATATTATTGATAATTATACGTAAATGTATGTTAAACAGTATTGTATTGGACGTGATAAGAGGATTTATAAAGATCTAAATAAACAAATTTAGTAGGCTGACAAAATCTTCTAAAATCTGTTGCTTAGTAGTATAATAGTAAGATTATTTATTTTATGACATAAATATCAATTTCACTTTTCTTCGTAACATTGATAATTGTTTTTAGTAGTTATAGAAAATTTATCACTTAGATACTTTGATGTTTTAATGTATATAATGAGATATTCTGAATTGTTAAAATGTTTTGAAAATTGGGTATCATCTATAAAAGTTCTTTGAATTTTCGACAAAATTTTAACTACTTTTCACTAGGGGGCTGGTGTGGCAATTTCTTTACTCTTTCTCCACTGTGTGTCGAGGCCCAAGCTGTTAGGGTGGCCTATCACTTCTCAAGTTCTCAACATTGGCGCCCCACCATTACTGAATAGGATTGTCAGGAGCTTATCTCGTCCTTAAATTGGGAAGTCTTGTCCATTGGTTGAAGGATTAGTTATTGTTCGTGACATCCTCTCGCACTCTCCTTCGTTTGAATGTATCTCCTTTGTTTGGGCCCCTAGAATGTGTAATAGAGCTGCTTATTTTGTTAATAAGATGCATGACTCGTTATGTTGTTATCATGATTGGTGGCGGTTCCCTCTGCTTGCCCTGAACGCTATTGTACTAGCCGATTTTGTAATATTCTAGCTCTTTCATTCCGATGTTGTTTTGTTTAAAAAAAAAAAAAAAAAAAACTACTTTTCACTGAAAATGATGATATGACACGTGATTTTGACATTATATACATACATCTTTTGCATTTCTTACAAAATTCACTAGATTTTAATAAAAAAATGCGGAATTTTTGTTGAAGGTACTTATATAATTATGCATTACTAAAATCAGGTGCCATTCGACATTGTTTGATAAAAATTTATTCAATCCAAGCTAGGGTGCTAGATTAGTGTCAGAATCATGTTTCATATTAGTATTTTTTAAAGATCACCCACCAAGTTTCGATAAAGGATATGTGAATGATAAAATTTTAAGCATCAACTTACTATGTTATATATATATATTAAAATATTAAGATACATAAATGATAAATAACCACAATATCGAAATTCTATTGAAAACCAAATTGATGTTATGCACAAAGGTTTGGGATTTAAAAGAAAAAGTGGAATTTATTCTGATTGTTATAAAATTAGCTAAATTTTCATTAAAAAATTTATAACTTTTTAACATAAAATATTTAAATGATAAAATATTTAAAACTTAAAATGTCTTATTATATGTAATAAATGGTCAAATCTCATTATATTTACTTTATTAATGGAAGAACGATGAAAAAAAACTAAACTAGGCCTATATGAATTTTTTTAGCACTGTATTTAAGAAGTTAAAAAGATATTGTGCTAGTGTTAATAAATTTTTTCAGTACTGAACTAGGAATGAGCTAACTCTTTTAGCTCTTGTAATGAGGTTTGAAACTCACTTGCCACCTTTGCCAGTACGCAAGAAATGATGAAATTTTAATATATAACAAATAATTAATGAACTATCAAATTATTCTTATGTGAATTTTTTTAGCACTATACCTGTAAAAGTAAAAAAAAGTATTATACTAACAAAAATGAAATTTTTTCAGTGTTACGTTAGATATAAACTAATTTTTCGAAATAATATGGTGTCTAGCACTTGCCCACATATTTGATTGATATCTCTTTCCCAACATTTGATCAGCATGAACATAGAAGAAGGATTCTTAACTATGTTCTCATGTGTTGTTGTGTATTATCTTTAATGTTAATATCTGAATTGTTAATTCAACTCCATGAGTCTAATATTTTATATATTAAGTTTAGGGACATTATGACATGGGTACTTTGAATTTTTTTATTTTAACACAAAAAAGCACAAAGGTGACAACTTTCAGTAACGAGCAAAATCCGAACTCAACTTAGATACAGTAGAGTGCTTAGGACGCTCCCACCACATATGACCACACCTATTTCTACCATAACATTCAGCAATATAGTAAGCGACCTCATTACGGTTCCTATTGACCCACTTACAAGAAAAGGACTCGAAAACGATAACATCCTACGAATATCCACAACAACAGACTCAAGTTCTCATGGGACATTCACACAATCTGAGCACATCAAGACTCCTTCAAATCCTTAACTAATGCTAAGTGAGATCGCGGCTCAAAACGCCATGGCCTACCCCACAACCGAGTCACTTGCGACAGCACGTCCGCACCAGCCTCCGGCTAAATGGCCCTCTAGAGAGGAGCCCACAACGTCAAGCTCCAACACTCAAGAGGTTGAATTCCGTGATGCATCACAGAAATTGTATATAATGCAGGGTCGCCATTGTTTGGACTCTTACTGACAGGCAGAGGGTTACTATCAGCTCACCGAACTAACACAATTGGGTCAAGAGACAATAAAGTATCGTGATGTTTCATTGTTTTGTTATTTAGGTACGCTTCAATTTAATCAAGTTTTTATAAGAGTACGATAAGAAATTGCAAATGTGGCATAAATGGCCATAACTGACTGATTTTACATAGAAATCACTAATGTGACACAGATAACCGTAATATATATTTTTCATGTTACAAATTCATGGCGAAATTTGTTGAACTCCATTAAAATTTACAGAATTAGAACAAAATGCATCTATATATTATTAAAATTATGTTCCATATTGGCATTTTACGAGCAAAATTACATTGAATTATGACAAAGGATACTCATACACATGATTAATTTATTTGTCGTAGAATCAAGTTGCGCAATGAAAAACGGGAAGGAAATATAAAACATCATGTCACCATACACAATTGACAACTAGAATACTCAAAGAAAGTACATTTTCATTGCATGGAAGTTACAATTATCTGAGATTTGTAAGCATATGGAAAAGTGTTAGACATTATATATTGCTTTAAAAAATTAGTTTCTGTCTAATGTAACGCTGAAAGAATTCATTTTGACTAGTATAATACCATTTTTTACTTTTGTAAGTATAGTGCTAGAAAAATCCACATAAGAACAGTTTGATGTTTAATTAAATTTTTTGTTATATATTAAAATTTTCCAATTTCTTCCCCACTTGCAAAGGTAGCAAGTGCGTTTCAAACCTTACCACACCCCACGGGTGCTAAAAAAAAATTAGCTGATTCTAATTTAGTGGCAAAAAAAATTTATAATACTAATACGATACCTTATTTTAACTTTACAACAACAACACCAACAACAGACCCAGTACCTCAAGACGGGATCTAAGGGGTGGATGTAAGCAGCCTTACCCCTTCGGGGTGCAACCTTGTCAAGAGACTATTTCCGAGAACTTCCAATCTTATAGGTTTGGCAACACGAGTACTTTTCAGGAGGTCACTCATCCTTGTACTATTCTTACCCAAGCACGCTTAACTTAAAGTTCTAATAAAATTCGGTATATTAGTATCTGATAAATGAGCTGTTTTAACTTTACAAGTACAGTACTAAAAAAATTTATATAAGCTTAATTTAATTAAACGTAAATAATTATGGGATCTCCGACTGTAACTAAAGCGCCCCGTTGTCCGTTACCAGTTTTACGCGTCGTTTCCTTCTGTAAAAACGACGTCGTTTCATTCTGTACAGCCCATCTCTAAATTTTAAACGAAGAACCGGTGATCAGACGCGCAAAAATCCAAAAATTATAAACCAAAAAAACCCAAAAAAAAAAAAGCAAAATTTGCAAAAGGGACGAAAATAAAATGGATCTAAAAAAATTCTGAAATTCTCCTCAAATTAAAAAAAAAAAATAAAAAAAATCTAATCTTTCATTAAATCCAATGTAAAAATCGAATCTTGCAATTTGGAAAACGAAATGAATTCTTGTGTTGATGTTGACATTGCAGATTTACCAACACACATTAATTTTTATCCTTTTTCTAGAGATTTTAATCCTTGAAAAATTTACCCTTTTAAATAATGTTTCTGTTTGGCCACATTTGGTGTTGGCTGAGATGATTGAATCCATGACAAGGTAATTAAATTAATGTTTCTGATGCCAATTTTATAATGTAATGTTAAAATGTATTTTATTTTTGTTGGGTTTGTTGTTTATTATTGATTTTTCATCATTTGCATGATTGTGCATCAATGTATTATTATCATATTGCTCATGAATCTTGTTAGGGCTTTCCTGATTTGAGAATTTCTGATGACAGATGGGATTATGCTGGTTGTTGCAAGTAAATCTGTTGTTTTCCACATACTTAGCCAATTTGAAGGTGTGTGTTTTTGTAGTGTTTCATGTTTCTAAGTAGTTTCTTGAAGAGTTGGTGATAATATGATAGAAAATTGTCATTGTTGTCTTTATCCGCCGTTTTTTTTTATGCCAAGGTTTTTTGATTTTCTTGTTGAATCTGAGAGTTATGATATCTGGCTATGAAGTTTGGATTAATGTTGAGTACGAAAGAATGTTCTTTTTAGGGTTGGTGCCCTTCAGAAAGGGCCTCTCTACATGGTAGCACCCTATAGGAGTAAGATTACGTGCATTTTACCCGCCCCAGATCCTGCCTCTTAGAGGCATTGGGTTGTTGTTGGGTAAGAAAGCATAGATGGGTAGACATACAAGAGTGGCATTTCAAAATTATTTGATTTCAGTTGTTCTGGGTATTAGTTGTATGTACAATAATTGAATTTTGTTTTGTTTTCCTCGATATTTTTGTTTCCTGCTTCTCTTTTTTGAGTCTGAAAATGACTTGTAACTTTATTATGACCGTCGCTCATTAAAAGACTGCGCTGAATTGAATTGGGCCCATGAATGTAAGAAATAGTGAGAATTCTCGAGCTCTCTCAATGCATTTCGGCTGTTTTTGCTTAGTTTAGTTTCTGAAGACTCTGAAGCTACAATCATAATTACTTGCCGAAAGAATCTATTTGAGCTTTGTGGGTTGTCTTTGATTGCAGGTGATTGTAATGGAGCTCAGGATTGTCATCTTTTGAGAAGTTGACTCATTAGTTTTATAGGGATTCATGTTTCAAAGCAAAATCAAGATTCCGAAGATAAGAATTATACTGTTGGGATATTGTGAGCATCTTGAAGTTACAAAGAACAGTGATTGGTTCTTGAAATTGGGATTTAGTGAACCTAACTGAAGCCTTCTTAGAGCTTCAAACTTATAGAACATTATTTTGGCACTGTTTCATGGTTCTGCTGTGGTTGTCCTTTGCAAATATAAAGTGCTTTGATCGAGGGGACTTTCGTTGATGTGCGTCGTAATGAGCACCGCACAATGAGCGGGAAGGAGGATTTGTTTGTAGATGGACAAATCAAGCACGGCAAATTTTAATCTATTTGGCATTCTGAAGTCCTGGATCCCTTGGCGATCTGAGCCTGATCATGTGTCAAGGGACTTTTGGATGCCTGATCATAGCTGCAGAGTTTGCTATGAATGCGACACCCAGTTCACGATATTTAACCGTAGACACCATTGTCGACATTGTGGTCGAGTTTTTTGTGGAAAGTGCACAGCAAATTCAGTTCCTGCTTCTTATAATGTCCCAAAGAATGGTTGGGAAGAATGGGATAAGATCCGGGTGTGTAACTACTGTTTC
Organism: Simmondsia chinensis; assembly: GCA_018398585.1. Taxonomy (NCBI): domain Eukaryota; kingdom Viridiplantae; phylum Streptophyta; class Magnoliopsida; order Caryophyllales; family Simmondsiaceae; genus Simmondsia; species Simmondsia chinensis. Next base: position 1,307,807 of record JAGTTD010000021.1, read on the forward strand.
AAGCTGTGGGAGCAAGGCCTAGCTAGAGGTGATGATGGGGGGGCACATGAGGCAAGTTCTGATTCTTGTGCTTCGCCTTCACGAGCCAGCTTCGCTAGCGCTGAGTCTAGCAGCAGCGGTCAATTTAGTACAATTTCTCTGGGTTCGGTGTCTTTTTTGCTGGAAGAATGTGAACAAATGTCTGATAATTTCTCGCTCAGTCCATACCAGTCTGCTGTGACGGATTCGTGCAAAAGTGCCGAAGAAGTGGAGGAATCAGGAAAGATCAACAATTCAGTTCCTGATGTAGAGGATTCGTCTCTTCACCACTTTGGATCGGGTACAAACAGGTTCAATCTCTTGTCTGGCCTTACTTCAAAACTTATTAATGTTTCAAAATTAATTATCATATTTCGAGTGTTGTAAACTTACTCCATGTTTCATATATGGTGGAAACTTGACTCCCTGTTTAATTATCATCTCGTGAGCTGCCATGAGTTATGCATAGTTTGCGCTCATATTTATTGCAAGGCTTTATTCACTTAAATGCTATTGCTGTATTCTGTGCTACCATTTTATTTTACTGTATTGTGCCTCCAATATTAGAAAATCTGTACTTAACTCGTTGCGTGGCTGTAACCTGCTTAACTTATGTCTTCAGGAGCAGCAGTGTGGAATTTGACTATAGCCTTTATCAGTTGGATCCGAAATCAGGACAGGGTTCTCAGCAAAATAACTACTACGGTCTAGTTGAATATAATGAGATTCAAACTGACTGCGGTCCACATAATTTTCTTTCCGATGAAGGAAATGCTGTCAGCCAAAGCCTGAGTAGTGGTGTTTTCCAATGTAGATATGATTCTCAGGGGTTAGAGGGAGTACAAGAAGTTGGGAAAAAGGAAGATGGTAATGACATTGGTGTAGAATGCGAAGCGCCTTCCTCTATGTGTGCTGCAATGGATGTTGACATTGAACCTGTTGATTTTGAGAACAATGCGCATCTCTGGTTCCCGCCTGACCCAGAGAACGAAGAGGACGAAAGAGAAGCCAGTTTGTTTGATGACGACGACGATGATATCCAAGATGGTTCAGGAGAGTGGGGTCCTCTGCAATCTTCAGATAGTTTTGGGAGTAGTGAACATCATAGCAGGACCAGCTCAGGAGAAGAGCATAAGATGGCTATGAAGAATGTCGTTGATGGACATTTCAGGGCTCTGGTATCTCAGCTTTTGCAGGTTGAAAACATTCCACTGACTGAAGAAGATGCTCAAGAGAGCTGGTTGGAGATAATTACTACTCTTTCTTGGGAGGCTGCTACACTTCTGAAGCCTGATACAAGCAGAGGCGGAGGAATGGACCCTGGCGGGTATGTGAAGGTGAAGTGCATAGCCAGTGGACACCGTTCTGACAGGTGAGTGCAAAGTTCTTTTTATAGCCTCACATTTTCATATGCTTTTTATATATTCTTGGTCTTCCTTATTTACACGATACAAAATCGTCGTCTCTCCTTAGATTAGATGTGCTTCCTGCTTATACAAACATTTCAGTGTCATTAGCTGCTCTGAGCTCTGTATGGCATGTTTGTTAGTCACATTATGTCCTTTGAGCCACATCTGGATAGTGGTGGCACAACTTGATGCCTATGCTTTTGCTTTTCGATGGCCATATACACATATATAGAATATTGTGCATAATTGTGCTAAGACAATAAAAATAGTCCAGTGCCATAAAGAGGCTCCCGCCAAGTTTAGGTATGGGGAATTAAAGATGTACACAACCTTACCCTGTAGGGTGCTACCCTCTCGTTATGTTGTAGTGTTTTAAATTAGACAAAGGAGTTTGCAGAGGCATTTAGAAGTGAAGTCACGTTTTTCACACCTTCACCACAGTAAATGAAACTGGGACATGCCTTCTTAATTTTGGCTCGCAAATTTTCCTGCATCATTTCGCCAGTTTAGTGCCTGCCTATTTTCAAGTCGTCTTTAGTTTTGGCTTTACAGCATTGGCAACCATGAAAGAGAAACAATTAGGACATGTTGTTCTTACCTTCCCCAGACCTGCCTTGGCAGAAGCGTTTTTGAGGCACTGGGTTGTTGTTGCTATAGGCTATGTTCTTATTATCTTGACTGCTGACTTTTTATGAGCTATATATATAAGGTTAGCACGGTAAAACATGTTTGCGTTCCTACTTGAAGTGAGAAACGGCTTGTGTTGTCTCACTTCAAGCTTGATTTGAATATATGTTTTTTCTTGCATGGTACCAGTAATAGTGAGATTAGGAAATCTTATCCCTTTTCTGCAGCAAATATTCTATTTCTGATGGAAAATCTTTCTGCTTTCCAGTGTGGTTGTCAAGGGAGTTGTATGCAAGAAAAATGTGGCTCACCGACGAATGACAACAAGAATAGAGAAACCTAGCCTGATGATCCTTGGAGGAGCTCTGGAATACCAGCGCGTTTCCAATCTCTTATCAAGTTTTGATACTTTATTGCAGCAGGTTTTACTTCTATCGTATAAATTATATATAGAAGGATGTGGAACTAATAGAACCACATCTCAGTTGCTCTCATGATCAGGTGATAGCATGATGCAGCATACTTAAGTCATTCAAAAAGAATGTACGAAGGGTTAAGAACAAGATGTTGTCAAAAATATAAAATACAACAATAAAAACCATAAACTAATAATATAAAACCCTCCAATCCCTTTGCAAATCAACCAAGGTTATGTCAGTAAGGCCTCCAAAACTTTTTGTCCAAAGAACTTCTAAAAAGACTACCTTCTCCCATAAAAAATTAATTGGTGTATGCTAATTATTAAAAACCGTAGCATTCCTTTCAAGTCAGATCAACTAACAGGAAATCTTAATGTTCTTTTAGCATGATGATTGCTGTTTATATGTCTCCTATCGACGGTTATGGATCTTCATATAATTACCAATGGGTATGGGTATGGGTATTGAGCCTGCTTAAAATATGCTATCTGACATCCACTATTGATCCAAATTTGGTGCATTGGAAACTAGAATTTTCTAGGTACATTTCTTAATATAAAACTTTTTTAACCTTAATCAGGAAATGGATCACTTAAAGATGGCAGTTGCAAAGATAGAGGCGCACCATCCAAATGTTCTGTTGGTGGAGAAATCAGTTTCTCGATATGCACAAGACTACATTCTTGCAAAAGACATCTCGCTTGTTCTTAATATCAAGAGACCACTTCTAGAGCGCATATCGCGCTGCACAGGAGCACAAATAGTTCCATCTATTGATCACCTCTCCGCACAAAAGCTTGGGTATTGTGACTCATTTCATGTCGATAAATTTCTTGAAGAGCATGGTTCTGCTGGCCAAGGTGGGAAGAAATTGACAAAGACCTTGATGTACTTTGAAGGTTGTCCAAAGCCATTGGGGTGCACCGTAAGTCCCTGGATCTGTGGAAAATTGATTGAGGGCTTGTTTGGTATCATTTTCAGTTTTTGGTTGAGAAACTGAAATTGGATATTGGAATCGAATTGCTTTCTCATTTATGATTTCTAGTTTTCAGTTTTTGTCCAAGCCTTTCGAAAACTAAAATACGAAATGAAATACTAAAGAAACTCTTCTCTGTAACTTGGTTTTTGGTTTTTGAAAACAGTAAATGATTACCAAATGAGCCCTGAAGATTTCTCTAGTAGATCTGACTTTGATAAACAAACTTTTTTCCCTCCAAAATGCTTCGTATTTCTTAGTCGACAGGGAGTGCAACGATCACTGAGAAGTTGCACATTTGAAGTGATATTCATGTTGCTAGTTTTGTGCTGTTTCAGATACTTCTTAGGGGGGCTAATGGGGATGAACTGAAGAAAGTGAAGCATGTGCTGCAATACGGTATTTTTGCAGCTTATCACCTGGCTTTGGAGACGTCGTTTCTTGCTGATGAAGGAGCCTCCTTGCCGGAGCTTCCATTGAGGGAACCAATAACTGTTGCACTTCCTAATAAATCATCCTGTATCGCCAGATCCATCTCAACAGTGCCCGGTTTTACAATGCCTGCTAATGAAAAGTTGGAGGGCACCATGGCAGCATATGTAGGGATGTCAGAGTGTTATAACTCCACAAGAAGTTCAGAATTGTCAAAATCATCTTCCTTGCCAGTGACGCTCGATTCTCAAGGTTTGGTACCCGCTTTGAGCTCCAGAGATTCCACGTGTTTCTCTTCCAATGCCAACAGTTTCAAGACTTCTCCTATGTACACGTCTGATGAGACTCTAAAGGGTGATCAGCTTAACGCTGATGATTCTCAGGAAGTACTGATGCGTGCACGTGATTCTATGGCTAATAGCGCTTGGAATACAAATGATTCGACTCTTTCTTCCGAAATCGTCTCTTCAGAGGCCATATCATTGCAACAGAATGTTAATGTTTGTGAAACAAAGGCGGAACTTTTGAAGGAGGAGTTCCCTCCTTCTCCTTCTGACCACCAGAGCATCTTAGTTTCTTTGTCATCCCGGTGTGTATGGAAGGGAACAGTATGTGAAAGGTCCCACCTTTTTAGGATCAAATATTACGGCAGTTTTGATAAACCGTTGGGACGGTTTTTACAAGACCAGTTGTTTGATCAGGTAAGCTTTATGGTTTTTACACGATGGAAAATTGGATCTTTTTCATTGCTTGTTTCAGAAAGATGTTTTAAATAGAATATGTTGGCCTTAAATCTTCACAACCATGATCTAAGACTATGGTTTCTACTGTATAGAACTACCGATGCCGCTCCTGTGACGAGCCATCAGAAGCACATGTTCAGTGCTACACGCATCGACAAGGCACGCTCACGATTTCAGTTAAGAAGCTTCCGGAAATATATTTGCCAGGGGAGAGGGAGGGAAAGATCTGGATGTGGCACAGGTGCCTGCGGTGTCCACGGACAAGTGGCAACCCTCCAGCTACGAGGAGAGTTATAATGTCAGATGCTGCTTGGGGATTATCATTTGGGAAATTTTTGGAACTGAGCTTTTCTAATCATGCTGCAGCAAGCAGGGTGGCTAGCTGTGGCCACTCTCTGCACAGAGATTGTCTTCGGTTTTACGGGTATGTTAAGTAAATTCTGATCATATGACTTGTCTTGGGTTGCAAGCAGTACCTCGGCAAATTTGCACGTTTGATAGTAGACGTCATGCTATCGATACATGACAGATTTTGAGCTTGTCGTCATGTGATTGATGTTTACGTGACACCCAACTTTCATAATGCATATGCATCTTATTTTATTGGGAGATTATCACTTAGGTTTTCTAAGGTGTAAGCATTTATTGCCTCAGTGCATATAATTAGGTAACTTGAGGTTTGGAAATGTTATTACCTAGGTACCCAATGCCATAATCTAGTGAATTTATGTCAAAATTCGTCCAATTTTCACCTTAAAATGTTAAGGTGGTATAAGAGTACGATAATATACATGTGCTATGGTAGTGTTTTTTGTGAAAATCTAGCAAACACAAAAAAAAAATTTAGCTGGGTTTTGGCAAAAGTTAAACATATATTAGCAAAACAATGTGTGATGTTAGCAACTTTCCTATTTCTTCTTGCATGTGCAGGTCTGGGAATATGGTTGCTTGTTTCCGTTACGCATCAATCTACGTTTATTCAGTGTATCTTCCACCCGCAAAAGTCGATTTTAACTGTGAAGTCCAAGAGTGGGTGCAGAAAGAAGCAGATGAGGTGCAAATTATTTTGATTACATATTGCTGTAAATTCACATTTTCAACTCGATTAAGCGAGCTAATCTTCGACTGGCAACAGGTTGTTGTCAGCACAGAACTATTGTTTTCTGAAGTGTTCAAGGCGCTTCGTCAAATTTCAGAAAAAAGATCACTTAACAGCGACAGGAAATCCCCTGAATTCGGGCGTAGCATCATGGATCTAAAGGCGCTTCTGCAGAATGAAAAAGCAGGACTAGAGGTAAGATCTCTATAAATTATGTGCCACTCGACTATACTTATGGTTAGCGAAATTCAATAAAATGGGTACTATAATAAAGAATGGCTTTAAGGCATGTCACGAACCACTATCCTTAAGACATATTTCATCCTTAACGAAATAGTTCTGAGGATACAATGACACCTAATCACAAAAGTGAGAATGAATGTAGAGAGGATGAATTTATGAGATTAGGGTACGGGAGAATGGTAAAATGTTGTTGGATATATAAATCTTGAGAATGAAAGGGGTATTTATAGTTATTTCAATTATTTCTTAGAAGAGACGCACCTCTTCAACAACAACAACAACAGTCCTAGTGCCTTGCGGCTCCCGCTGAACGCAGGGTCTGGGGGGGGTGATGTACGCAGCCTTACCCCTTCCAGCTGGAAAGGAGACTGTTTCCGGGGACCCCTAACCTGAAGTAGTTGAATGCCTGCAGATAAACCACAAATCAATCACATTGCATTCTGATAAAAAAATCAAAGAAGGAGAGAATAAGGAGAAGGAGGAGCAAAAGAAGAAGAAGAATAAGGAGAAGCAGCAGAATGAACAATAAACAATAAATAATAAACAATAAACAATAAACAGGGACTAAGCTAGCCTAAAAGTGCCCCACTCTCTTCACCAAGAGATATTAAATCTTTTTACTTATTTAGAAAATATACCAACACTTATTCTGTCCTAGATCAGAATTATGTGCTTGCTGATCTTTATACACTAGTTCTTGGAGAATCCTCACAAAATTATGTATGGATTTGACTCAAATATTAGAAAATTTGCAGGTCATATTTGTTTTGTCAAAGTTGAGCTAACTATCTTTTGAGGCTTTTTTGCAGGAATTGCTCCATAAAATTCTCAAGAGGGAGGTCAAAACCGGCCAACCTGCCATAGATATCCTCGAAATAAATCAATTGCGCAGGCAGTTACTTGTCCAGTCTTACTTGTGGGATCGCTATCTCGTTGCTGCTAGTTCAGATGACTGCAGCTTTTGCTGGCAAGCGGATGGCTTTATATCAGATTCTGAAGAGAAAATGCTTGTGACGAGTGATTCCAACATGGTCACTACACCAGGCAAAGTGGTCACTGGTATTGAATCTCTTCCTATGGACTCGAATCTTAGTACAAGTTCTGACCATTCGGACATGGCTCATCAAATCAGAGATGCAAATCTGGACCTTACTTGTTTGAAAAACGATCATGGTGACCTCTCCTCATTCACCAGTGTTTCTGAACTGTTGGATCCGTTGGAGACCAGGATAATGGTCCGTAGGGCATTATCTGACAGTCAGTTCATGAACCTGTCAGATACCCTCGATGCTGCATGGACCGGTAAAACTCATCCTGGGGTTGGAACATTTAAAGATAACGGCCTTCCATTATTGGGTTCGGTTTCAGTTGATGTTTCAATGGCTGCCGTGGCTGAAAGGTTGGCTTTTGAGAACCAAATTGAAGAGAGATCAACGATCAAGATACTGTCTTCTAACCTGAAAATCTATGACAATGTCGAAGAGACCCGAAGCTGGTTAGGGATGCCTCTTCTGAACTTGTACCGTTCATGGAATAAAACTTTTCCTGGTAACTCTCAAAAGTTCGATACTCTTGGTGGATATAATCCCGTTTATTTATCAGCAGTTCGAGAATCGGAGCTTCAAAGTGGGGCAAGATTGATTCTTGAAATGGGTGTTAATGAAACTGTGATTCCAATCTATGATGATGAGCCAACTAGCATTATATCATATGCATTATTATCAAAAGATTATCACAAGCAATTAGTAGACGACGGGGAAAAAACAAAAGAAACCAGCGATTCTTCTTCTTTGTCTCTCTCGCTTCAAGACGCAGCCAAATTTTACTCGTTTGATGAATCAGTCTCTGAATCTTTTCGAAGTCTCGGTTCACTGGAAGATGCGATCTTGTCAACATCCGCGATACAAAGCTCTTTTATGTCAGACTCAGTACAAACGAAGTCTTTGCACGTGCGGGTATCGTTTGAGGATAGCGGTCCTCTTGAAAAACGCGTAAAATATACCGTTACGTGTTATCATGCAAAGCAATTTGATGCATTGCGTAAGATTTGTTGCCCGTCTGAGATGGATTTCATCAGATCGTTAAGTCGGTGTAAGAAATGGGGGGCTCAAGGCGGAAAAAGCAATGTCTTTTTTGCTAAAACTTTGGATGATCGCTTTATTATAAAACAAGTTACCAAGACAGAGTTGGAATCGTTCGGTAAGTTCGCTCCTGGATACTTCAAGTACTTGACAGATTCAACAAGTACAAAAAGTCCTACTTGCTTGGCAAAGATTCTTGGAATTTATCAGGTATTTTGAGCTCCTATTACTGCGTATTTGTTCATTTTTTTCTACTAATGAACACGAAGTTTAGATATATCCCAAAAGGACAACGATACCGAGCAAGGGTATACCTTGATCTGATATTACTTAACTAGTCACAATGATCGTGTTGGGTTTTCTTAAAGAATAAAGAAATTCTTTTAAGTTGCATCCTTGTGAAAATAGTTGTGCACTCGCTGACATATAATTGCATTTATATTTATACAACAACAACCAACCCCATGCCTCAAAGAGTTGCCTCCAAAGCAGGGTTTGGAGAGGGTGGGATGTATGCAGCCTTACCCCTTCACGGTGCTATCCCAAAGGGGAGGCTGTTTCTGAAAGAATTGCATTATATTTATATTTTACTATTTTACTAAATAGAATACAATATATATGCATCATGGAAGTCGTTAACAAGAAATGCTATTTTGTAAAGGTCAATCACATAACAACTAGCTCCAACTCTATTGCACGAGGAAAACCTTTGCACCATACACAATCTTTCACTTAAGTTGCTAGCTAGCTCAGCTGGTAAAATCTATGGGGGGTATTACACGAGGCCTGTGATTGAATCTCGCTTTCGCAATTGGACTTCTCACCCATTTGTACCAAAAACAATACACAATCCTTGACTATACGTTTTTTTTTTTCTGGGAATATGAAACATATGTCACAGGTATCAGCAAAGCATCTGAAAGGAGGGAAGGAATCTAGGATGGATGTTTTGGTAATGGAGAATCTTTTGTTTAGAAGGAACGTGACGAGGATTTATGATTTGAAAGGCTCGTCAAGATCCCGGTATAATCCAGATTCTAGTGGGAGCAACAAGGTGCTTCTCGATCAGAATCTTATCGAAGCTATGCCTACGTCTCCCATTTTTGTCGGAAACAAGGCAAAGCGCTTGTTGGAAAGAGCCGTTTGGAATGATACCTCCTTTCTTGCGGTACGTTCCTTTTCCTTTGAAAAGTTAGCTGATTGAAAAATTTTTAACTTTTGAAGGTGGTTTCCTAGAAAATTGAAAAGTTGTGGTGGTTAAGTGAAAAATGACTACTTTTAAAGGTAGTTTTATGTAGAGAAAAAAAAAAAACTTTAAAAACATTTATATGTACATATAAATGTTCCTACATAACAGCTAATCATATAACAGCTATTTCAATATCCATTACATACAACAGTTACATGACCTAACGACATTTATTTGGTTACATGGATATATCTTACATGGGACACCTTAACACTTCCTTTTTGGTTTTCTGATTTCAGTCAGTTGATGTAATGGATTACTCATTATTGGTTGGAGTAGATGAAGAAAAACACGAGTTGGTACTCGGGATAATCGATTTCATGAGGCAATACACGTGGGATAAGCACCTCGAAACATGGGTGAAGGCGTCGGGTATTCTAGGGGGGCCCAAAAACGCCTCGCCAACTGTGATTTCGCCACAGCAGTACAAGAAAAGGTTCAGGAAAGCCATGACTACTTACTTTCTTATGGTCCCTGATCAATGGTCTCCTCCTACTATCATCCCAGGTAATAAGTCTCATTCTGACTTTCTCGAAGAAGGTGTCAGCTAACTCAGTTGGTGAAGTCTCTGGGAGGTGGTGCCTGAGCCTGGGATCGAATCTGGTTTTCATCATTTGGGAAGAGAGATCTAAGAGGATTCGGGGAGGGTTGCACCCCTATGCGGCCCAAGTGGCTTCCTTACCGTTTAAAAACTAATTGCTATATGACAGGACTGAATCGACGCATGCAACCCGGGGACTAGTCGAACTGCACTAAAGCTGGTTGAAACACCTTTGCTTGATAGAAAAGAAACTGTAGGATTGAATCTCGGGTTCACTCTTTTGGCAAATTCTTTTCGTCTGTGTTTGGAATGAGAAAAATTTGAAGGAAAGGAAAAAAAAATTCAAGAAAAAAACATTTTCCTCTTGAAATTGGAAAGAAACTTGCAGGCCTATTAGCTCAAGTCTGAACGCTCCAACCCGAAGCCAATGAAACGTCTCCAACACTATTTTTGCCTCACGTCTCTAAGATGTCCACCATTTTTGCCTTCTTCACCTAACTTTTTCCCCTTGTTTTCTTTTGACAAGCGAATAGAGTCATTTTCTTTTCTTTCAATTTTTTTTCCTTCCGTTTTTCTTTCCTTGAAATTTTCTTAACTCGGAACAAAACCTTTCTTTCTTAAGGATCTTCCATCTCGAATGAGTTTGTGTTCTGATGTGGGTTTGGACCAAAATGCCAAGAAATTTTCTTAATTCGGGTTTTGGAGGAGAAACTAGGACCGAACTGGGTCACTCGGATCAAGACTAGACTAGACATATCATTGTTCAGTCCGATATTTGGACTTTTAGATGTTTTAAGTCCTCTCTGATCTGGGTTTGGACAGATGAACAAACCTTAATTCGAAGTAGCAAAATTCAATTGCATTCTTGTTGGATATAGAAATTACTATTGGGGTTATATTTTGTCATGCACCCCAAGCAATCCTTGTATGGTATAGGTATTATTGTTGTATTTAGTATTTGAAAATGTAATTGAAAATACAATTGATTCTTTCTCCGAGTATACGATACGAAATTTTATACTATATACGTACTACCAGATTATATTTTTTTTACGTTTATTTATACTTTTGTATGCTGCCTTTGGTATGATTGAAATCTAGATAGCCGTTCTTTTCCTTGGAACCCGTAAGACTATTTTGGAAGGTGATAATGAAGTGGAGATTAAGGTTATTATGAGTTTTTGTTTGATTCTAACAGACATTTTAACTATTATGGATTATATTCATCTTATCAGTCAGCGGTGTATCAGGTCACGTTCAATCACTGCTTTCGAGAAGCAGATCACTGCTTCCGAGAAGCAAATTGACTAGGGGATTGGTTAATGAATTTGGGTCTTTGGAGGTTTGGTCTTTTAGTGTGGTCTAGCCCGCTGAAAAGAATCCTCATTGTTAGCTATTGACTGTTGACTACTGGGTATTAGTGGATAATTGATAATTGTTAATTAATAGTTGACAATTTTCTAACGAATAAATATAAAGTAAAATCATATTACAGAAAATAAAAAGGACGAGTATCTTTTATAATGACTAAATAATTTTAGTTGTAAATAAAATATGCATGAAAATTTTAATTTTTTCCAATAATTAGCGGTAGAAATCACAATACATAACAGGCTATTCGAACAAGCGAGCCTAAGAGAACCCGAAAAAACTTGGGAAAAAGAAACACAGAATAGAAAACATCCAATAAAACAGGAAAGTAAGGCGAAAGCAAAAAACATGCAAACAGGAGCAAAAACAGGCACTACATGGCTATATCAGCACTGGGAGAGACGGGCTTGGTGTTGCGTAAGATGTCGACAGAGCTGGAGAGAGATTGACGGAGGAACTTGTCAAAGTAAAGCCCTACTCCAACCTTGCAAAAAGCTCACTCATATCTGATTGATCGCCATCATATGTTAAACCAGGCCTTTTCTCGTGCTCTCACCTACGTTTCGATTAGAAAGTTTACCAACATCCTTAGCATTATCACTCTTCCTTACCAACTTCTCCATTTTTTATTTTCCCGAGAGTTTGGTCAGATTCTTCACACTACTCTCTGAAGATGACAACAACAACAACAGGCCAAGTGCCATAAGGGCTCCCGCGTGAGCAAAGTTTGGGAGGGGTAGGATGTAAGCAGTCTTACCCCATCAGGGGAATACCCTAGTGAGAGGTTGTTTCTGAAAACTCCCAACCTAAAAAGCAAGAAGGGCATGAAAAGCACTCTCTGAAGACATATCTTTTAAATATTTTTATAAAATAAATAAATACATAAATAGATTTTCTTTTCAAAATTTTTTTTTTTTTCTCTCTAATGAAAGATTGCTTTAAAAGTAGAATTTAAAGTAAAATATAGATATATCACGTATATATGTTGATAATTATTCAATAAAGAGGGGAATTTTTTTATTTATTTATTTTTTTTTTTTACCAAGTAACTTTCGAGTGAAAAGCTACTTTCAATAGCTTGTACTTAAACGCCAAAAGCCAATGAAAACACTAATTATGAAAATCATTACCAAATATAACCTCGAAAACAGCCTCTCTTCAGGTTAACACCCTGAAAGGGGAAGGCTGCGTATATCTACCCCCCAGACCCTGCTTTTGCGGGAGCCTTTGAGGCACTGAGATTGTTGTTGTTGTATTACCAAATATAACGTTTAGTGTTTCGACGAATCAAATAGCAAAAACCATCGAGAAGAATTTATGTGTCAATATCATGCATAATAATATTAATACTGATAATAGGGTATTGTTATTAACAGAGTAAAATTGTTATTATTAGATTAGAGCAAGATCGTAGTTGCGAAAATAATTTTGTGGCTCTCATTATTAATAAGTCACATAATTACTATATTAATAACAAATGGTTGCCTAACAGTAGTAACTAATCTGATGATAATAATGAAGGATAAACAAATGTCTAATCATTAGATCAAAAAAAAAAAAAACAAATGTCTAATCAAGGTCCATTATGCGGGTCCCAAAGGGAGATAAGGATAAAACCGCACGCTTGAAGGACATCCTTTTAAGAAAGGGAATCCCAAGGTCTCAGCTTGCGTAATGGAGAGAAGAGCACGGGAGGGAGTATGGTCCCAAAGAGAAACATTTGCACCCTCACGACGGACATTAGCTAACTAGGCGACATACTTGTTCGCTTCTCTGAAAATATAAATGAAAGAAATCTAATCTGGAGAAGAACTAATAGATCGAATATCTTCCACAATGATTGCAACATCTGCAGGAACGAAACACACCCCTTTGAGAGTCTTAGCGAAAACCTCATTATCTCTCTCGAGAATGACTCTTTGAGCCCCTCTCCTGACTGGATATAAGAGGGCATTTCTAGTAGCAACTGCCTCAGCGACAATGATAGGAGCATCTTTAAGTTTTCTCGATCCAGCAAAAATGATGTCTCCATAATTATCAGGAGAAATAAAATCGGCCGGTGACTTGTTCCCCGATGGGGGCTTGTCCTTTTTAATATATATGATCTTTGGTGTATAAGTCACATTATTTGAAAGCTCTTTTAATGATGTAACATGTTTAGTTCGTCTATTTATAGTTTATTTGTTTTAATAATATCTGTATATTTAAGATATATATTTTTTACGGTGTGGTATTCTATTACATATGCAGGAAGACTTTTGCTTTTTAATAAAAAAAAAAATAGGGCATTTGGATAAATATTTACAAAACAACTTATTTATTAGGGTTATTTATGCAAGGTCCATATACTTTGTTCATTATGTGAATTTAGTCCTTGTACTTTTAATTCTGTCAATTTATATTCGTGTACAATTTAAAATATGTCAATTTGGTTCTTAGAGAAAAATTTATGTTGAGTTTTTAATGAAGTTTTTAATGGTTAGGCCACTAATTGGGTTAAATTGAGTAAACAGAAGAATTTATAATAAGTTACTTGCATCTAAAGTAATTTTGCCGTTCAAAATTACGTTATTTACTTAACTTAAATTTGATCAAAGGACTAAAGTGATATATTTTGAATTGTTCAGGGACTAAATAGACACAATTAAAACTATAAGAACCAAATTGACATAATAGGTAAAGTATAGAGACCTTTGAGGTAAGTAATCCTATTTATTATTAGGACAAAAAAGGACTTAGTAATGTTAATCAACCGGTAGTGATAGGTAGGTAGGGATGGCAATGGGGCGAGGCGGGTACAGGGGTGCCTCCTCCATACCCATACCCACCACCCAAATCTTATATCTGTACCCGCCCCATTACCCACCACGGGTATAAAGTGGATACCTATACCCATCCCGGCGGGTACAAACCCATACCCATACTCGCTCCATTACCTGCGGGTATCCAGCGGGTATCCATAACCTGCCCCGTACCCTCCCAATGTGCGTAAAAAATGATTATCTATACCATCTCATGTTAGTTATTTAATACTATTTTTAAAAATCAATTATATATATATTTTTTATAACATTGATAAACAATTTGGGTTATTAAATTTAAACACCTCTTTTTTTTAATTTAAAGGTTAACTATGTACAAAATGAATCGGATATGGCGGGTATGAGGTGGGGCGGGGCGGGTATGGAGTGGGGTGGGGCGGGTACAAAACTATACCTGTACCTACTAACCACCCCACTTATACCCGTACTCGCCTCAAACGGGGTGGGTACCCTCGAATAGTGAGTTTTACCAGTCCCATTACCATCCCTATAGATAGAGGTGTAAACGAGCCAAACCGGGTACCCCGTTGTTCAAATTTGAGCTCGATAAGCCTTATTGAGTTTGAGTTCGAGCCAAGCTCTTATAGAGCTTTGGAACATATGTTCGAGCTCGATTAAATAAGGTTTTAGAATTGTTCGATGCTTGGCTCGACTCGTTAGGCTACTCAAGCCGTTCAAGCTCGTTATAGAGCGGAGCCGAGCTCGATATCGAGTCGAATCGAGCACATAACCAAGCTGAAGTTGTTTTTGAATTGAGCTTACTAAGGGCCAAGCTATTCTACTTACTATCGAGCCATTATCCAACCATTTTTAAGTTAATATTAACTATTGTAAAGAAAACTTAAATAAATCTGATATGCTATGATACCAATTTGTTAGGAAAATTTTAATACGGAAGCATAAACCCTGATAACTTGATTCTATTCAAATAATATGACTCACGCAAAACGAGAAGTAAACAAATATGGAGAAAGAAAGAACAAACACGAACACACAATATTTACGTGGAAACCTCTCTACAATAGAGAGGGGAGAAAACCACGAGCGAAGATGAAGATTCTTTATTAACTGAACGAAAAAATTACAACGACACTTCCCAGAACGAGATATATGAAAGAATTACAATCACTCCTTTTGAACTCTTGTAGCTCTCGAATATCTTGGATGAATTATGAAATTACCTCACTCTTAATGGCGGCGCTTCGCAACCTTTAATTGGATACAGAATGATGTAAACCCTACGTTCTTTAAATAGAGTCGTGCCTGGGAGGACCCGATCGATTAGAACGGGCCAATCGATCGGCCTTCTAATTTCCTAAAAACTCCCGAATCTTTCCTTAAATCACCCGATTGATCGAATTCCCTCCCGATCGATCGGTGACCCTACGGCAACCCCTTAAAATTAAAACAAGTAATTTGAGACATAACCTAACAAATCTCCACCTTAGCTCAAATTACATACAGAAAAGAATTTCTTCCACCTTCTCCACTAAACCCCCACACACGGGGTTATCTCAAGAAACACGAAACCTAACCGAGTTCGAGCGAAGCTTGAACTTCTTGCTAGGTAGAAACTGAGTGAACATATCTGAGAGGTTATCAGCAATGCCAATCTTTTTCTTCTCTGAATTAGCTCTTGACACATTATCTGAAACAGCCACTTGCTGCTGAACTGTGTTACTTAACTGAACTTCTTCTGGCTTACACACCTGACCTAAATCAAAAACAACTGATGACATCTTCTGTGGAAACAATAACGAAGATTCACCAAACGTGACACGTCTACTCGTCAGGAATTGCTTGAAGCCAAAATCTTTCTGCTTCCCATGAAGCCCTTGTTCACATACAACCAGTCCTCTAGACTGACCACACAAAGAGCCTCTCACACTGTGCTCAGACAGACCCCTATCACCTGAATGATCCAATCTCAAACGTCCTGAATTTGTGATCTCTGGTTCTGTCAACAACAAGAATGATGAAAATGCTGCAACAGATCTAACAACTATGGAATCGACAAGTTCATACAGAGTACCTAACCTTCTGCCCTTTATAACTGTCAATGTACCCTTAACGACCCTCAAAACTCCACCTTCAACTGTGTACCTGTACCCTTTAGACTCAAGAGTACCTAAAGAGATGAGATTCTTCTTCAAATCAGGAACATGATGAACATCGTTCAAAACCCTAATAGTGCCATCGAACATCCTAAAACAAATTGTTGCTATACCCAGAACTTTGCATGAAGTATCATGACCCATCAAAGCAATTCCACCTCGAACTGACTCCTACGTGGAAAACCAATCCCGGTTGGGACAGACATGATAGGAGCAACCCGAATCCAAAATCCAACTATCTCTCAAATTGGACTGAGGTTCAGACACAGACAGTAGAAGATCTTCATTCTCACCATCCACAACACTAGCTGCTATGGATCTCTGGTCAGACCTGTTATCTGCCTCTAATTTTCTCTTAAGCTTGTAACAATCTTTCTTAATGTGCCATCTCTTATGAAAGTAGATACAGGTTAGGTCTTGATACCTAGACTTAGACTTGTTTCCACTATGATCATACTCAGTTCTCCCCCTCACACATAAACCACTACCTGTGTTATAAACAGAATCAGATAATTCTCTATCTACTCGTTCTTTACTCAGTAGGTTCCTCTTAACTTCATTAACAGATATGGTTTGTCTACCCCATAAATCATGCTTTCAACAAAACTCTTATATGAAGCAGAGAGAGAACATAACAACAACATTGCCTGATCTTCATCCTTAGGAACATCATCCAATTCTTTCAAATCTTGAATAATTGAATTAAATTCACTGACGTAATTCTTAAGTGACGTACCTTCTGACATACGAAACGTGAACAACCGACGCTTAACTACGAGTTTGTTGGAGACAGACTTGAAACAGAACATATCCTGCAATTTTTTCCACAACTCCTTAGCGGTCTTCACTTCCAGAACTTCTGTTAAAACGTCATCGGTAAGACACATCTGAATTGCTGTGAGCGCCTACTCATCTAACTCCTCCCATTGTGCTTCTGTAATATTCTCTGATTTCTTCTCTTTCCCATCTAAAGCTTTCTTCAAGCCATTCTGAGTTAAGAGGCCCTTAACGCGAACCTGCCATAAACTGAAGCTCCCTTGACCACCAGACTTCTCAACTTCGATTCTAATTGCGGACGTCATATTATCAAATCGAAATAAACAGGGCTCTGATACAAATTCCACCCAAGGCTCTGAACCTGGCTCTGATACCAAATTGTAAAGAAAACTTAAACAAATATGATATGCTCTGATACCAATTTATTAGAAAAATCTTAATGCGGAAGCGTAAACCCTGATAACTTGATTCGATTCAAATAATATGAATCACGCAAAACGAGAAGCAAACAAATATGGAGAAAGAAAGAACAAATACGAACACACAATATTTATGTGAAAACCCCTCTACAATCGAGAGGGGAGAAAACCATGGGCGGAGATGGAGATTCTTTATTAACTGAACTGAAGAATTACAATGACACTTCCCATAACGAGATATATGGAAGAATTACAATCACTTCTTCTGAATTCTCGTAACACTTGAATATCTTGGAGGAATTACGAAATCACCTTACTCTTAATGGCGGTGCCTCACAATTTTTAATTGGATACAGAATGACGTAAATCCTGCGTCCTTTAAATAGAGCCGTGCCTGGGAGGACCCGATTGATCGGGAAACACCCGATCGATCGGAACGGGCCAATCGATCAGCCCTCTAATTTCCTAAAAACTCCCGAATCTTTCCTTAAATCACCTGATTGATCGGATTCCCTTCCGATCAATCGGTGATCCTACAACAATCCCATAAAATTAAAACAAATAATTTAAGACATAACCTAATAAGTATTAACAAACCTTTTAACGAGTTTTTAGTCAAACTTTTAACGAGCCATAATCAATTTGTTGGTCCCTAGCTATAGGGCAGAGAAGGTGACATAAATAGTCATATCACACCAGAAATGCATGTGCCTACATCCTAAGCTCCTAGCAAAATATTCTATCGGTTTTTTTTGTTGTTAACAATTCTTAATTTGATTAAATTAATTTTTTATAATTTTATATTTTTTAAATTATTAAAAAATAATTAAATTATACTCTAAAAATTTTAATGGTATTTAAATATTTAATAATAAAAGAAAAGTATTAAATATCAATGGAAAGTGCGATACAAAAGTAGAAAGGCTGGTGACCCCAGATTGTCTTACTAATTAATATCTTGGGGATTCCGATTCCAAAGTTGGATGTAAAAGATATCATGTCTTGGGACTTCACGAGCTCTGGAGATTTTATTGTCAGATCTGCAACCTAACTAGGCCATAATCTGGACTAGTCAGAGAGGAATGGAGTTCTAGTGGATATGGAATCTCGATATCCCCCTAGAGGTTAAAATCTTCTTGTGGCAAACTTTAAATGATTATGCTGCTACTGGGACTCAAATTCAAAAAGCGTATCCATGGGTTATCTTGACCTTGCGCCTGGTGGGATCAGAGAGTGAAGATGTCTCCCACTTCTTGTTGTTGGTGCCCCCGAGGTTCGGATATGTGGAGGGCATCTCATTCTCTTCGTTGGCTGCCCTCGATTCCTAGAGGCCCGTTACTTGTAGATGAGCTGAAGGGAAAGAGAAGGGACAAGATTCTTCCTAAGTTTGTCACGCCATGTAGGCAGACAGGAATAATGCGTATTTTAAAGGTATAAAGGTAAACCCTTTCAAGCCAGTTATTCTTGTTAGACATGTGGCTAACGAATGGAGTTGTCTCAACAACCTTGAGGAAGGGGGTGGAGATAACTCCCTGGGTAGAAGAACGAGTAAGCGTTGTAATGATCTCTTGGGCCCCTTCCAGTCAAGGGTGGAAAAAGATCAACTTTGATGGCTCTAAGCATAGTAACATAACAGCAGCCGATTTTATTGCTCGTGATCCCCAGGGAGACATCAGTTTGATCGGATCCAGAAAGCTTGGCAATGCCTTGATTATTGTGGCCGAAGATGTTACGGTGAGAGATGGCCTTCTTCATGCAGCCAAGAGGGGGGGACTCAGAAAATCATGCTGGAAGGAGACAATGAGACAGTTATCAAGGTGCTTCGAGGATTATATTCTTGCCTTGCGGATTTCAGGGCCATTGTGGACGATATTCATACCAATAGTTCTTCCCTGGAGCGTATATCCTTAATTAGCTAGCTAGTACAGGTTATGAGAGTACAGGGTTTCTATATGGGATCATGCTCCCTCCCGTGCTCTCCTTTCCATTTCTAGAACTAAAGCCCTCAAATTTCCTCTTTTGAGGGATCGTCCCTGAGGCCTTGCAGCTCAATCTTTACATTTATAAAAAAGGGGTTATTTACGCCAAAGGTCCCTGAACTTTGTCCATTATGTCAATTTAGTCCTTATACTTTTAAATGCGTCAATTTAGCTCCTATACTATTTATATTGTGTCAATTTGGTCCTTTGAGTACAATCTATGTTAATTTGTTGATAAAATTTTTAATAATTTGATCATTGATTGGATTAAATTGAGTCAATATGTCGATTTGTAGTGGATTATTTGTATTTAACATGATTGTACTATTAAAAATTACATTATTAATTTAACTTAATTTGATTGTAAGACTTAATTAACACAAAATAAATAATAGAGGAACTAAATTTATACAAATTATATTTAATGATATACACTATACATTCAAATTAGGATTATTTACGTAAAATATTTTTGTATTTCGCTCAAAATGTCAATTTAGTCCTTTTGCATTCAATCATATCAGTTTAGTCTTCATGCAAGTTAATAGTATATTTTTTTTATCATTTGATCATATTAGATGCACGACCTAATGTAAATCCACCTTTAGCCTAATTAAACTCACTTGTAATCGAATCATTAAAAAGATTTCATCACCTTGATGTTTATTTAACAGTAGGACCAAATTAATTACGTTAGATTGATTTTTGTTTAGCCTAATTTTACTTGTGGTGTTAAAGGTAATTAGAACTTTTTCATAGGTGTACGCCATTAAAAAGTAGAACCAAGTGCAACCGTAGTCTTTAAAAAAAAAAATTTGAATATGTAGTTACCTAATTAACTATTTAAATTTTCAGAAGAATTTTAAATTAACATATTTTAAATTATATAGGGACTAAATCATGAATTTTCACCAATTAGCTTAAACTTTTAGGAAGGGTTATTTTTTTACATGGTACCGGAGCTTTGTTGACCAAGAAATCACCAATTTGAATCCCAACAGCCCCTACTTTCAATATGTATGAATATTATTTAAGCACAAGATATGATATGAGCCTGTGCAATATCTATGCTTCGAGCGTAATAAGCATTTGCATGCGGGGGTATATTAGAATATAGAACCAATCATAAACCGATACACACCAGCTTAAACTTTTGAAAATATTAGTTTACAGACATTTTTAAAAAACACTCCGTACAGTGTAGGGATTGCAAGGGGGCGGGTAAAACCAATTACCCGCGGGTAATCGCCTCATTTTGGGTAGGTATGGGTATAAGTGAGCCCGTACCCACCACAGGTATGGGTATAGTGTTGTATTTGCCCCACCTTGCTCCATACTTGCCCCCACCCTGCTCCATACTTGTCCCACCCTGCTTTATATCCATCATATCTGCTTCATTTTTATCTAATTAATTTTTAAATTGAAAAATACATACTTAAATTTAATTACCAAAATTATTTATTAATTATGTTATAAATAGGGGTAGATACGAATAATTGTTTTGTAGGGACATTAACCCCCTATTTGGCAACGAGATAAAGAGAGATAAAGTGTTTGATAAATTTGTTCGAGGGGTAAAGGAGGGTAACTTCTTACCCCTCTTTACCTTCCATTTCTTTAACCCCCAAAATTGGAAGAGGTAAAGGAGGTATGGGTAATTTTTAAAAGTTTTTGAATACTTTTACCCTTATTTTAACTGTAAATCTTTTTACCCTTACCCTTTCACCCAATTATCAAACAAGGGTAACTCATTTACTCTTCTTTGCCTTTACTCTTCTTAATTTGACATATTCAAACAAGGGTAGGATATTACCTGACCCTCCCCCTCTTGACCCCTCTTTATCCACCTCTCTTTACCCACCTTTACCCAATTGATACCCGTTGGACAACCGCCAGGGCGGGTATGTGTATGCATTTCATACCCGCGACGGTTAACAAGACGGATTTGAGTATAAAATTTAGATAATAGGTACAGATATAAAGAAGACACCTCGTACCTGCCCCGTCCCGACCCGTTGCCATACCTAATGCAATGGAACATGTTGCTGCAATTGTCAAAGACTCGTGGATGCCTTTCTCAGCTTCCAAAAACAACAAATCCTCCCAAGAAAACTCTTCTTTTCGTACATACAATAAACTTACATGATCTTATTATATACAATTTAATTTAATATTAAGTACATTTTTGTCTCTATCTGATTATTATTATTATTATTAATATTATTATTATTATTACTACCTTGACTGTGTTTACTGTTGCATTCCCCCAAATTCCCCACAGGCTCTTTTCTGTGTATTAACATTTTTAATCTCTGTTCAAAGAAAAAAAAAAAAAAAATAATCTGATACTTTTGTCTTCTTTCTAAATTATTTCACTTCTGTCTTGTTCATTAGGTTGTTTTTTTTTTTTAAATAATTAGCGACCAAGTTGCGATAAAATTCAGACTTTCGAGCTAGCGAGCCCTTATAAAACCCGTTAAATAACGGGGAACAGAGAAACAAGAACATGATCAAACAGGGCTACAAACAACAACTGGCATTGAGTAAGTTATTTGGTTCATATGTAATAAAATATATAAAAAAATTGTTTTAGTTTGTTCATATGTACGTTTTTTGCTTTCATGCTCTCAATGCTTTTCATGCTTTTGGTGCTTTTTAAGCTTCTCAGGTTGAGGGTCCTCGGAAACAACATCTCTTTAGGGTATCATCCTGAAGGGGTAAGGTCGTATACATCACACCCCTTCTGGACCCTACTTATGCGGGAGCCTTTGAGGCACTGGGTATGTTGTTATTGTTGTATTATAGATAGTATTGGGTTTGTGTCTAAATTGAGTTGTGTTGTGTTTAGATTTGTCTTAATAATTTTATGTCGTGTTGATTTGGTACGAGACGTTACTAGCTGTACTAAAAATGTGTTGAACATGTTGGAAAATAGGTTCAAAGCAATTAAAATTCAAATCTTGGCTTGTTAGGCTAAATTGTGAAGAACTGTTGTACTTTTTTTAGAAACACTTTTGTCAAGAAATACTTTCGAAAATGATATTTTCACTTCAAAATTTTTGATTTTTTTTTTTTTGCCAACCGACAAGTAATCACAATTCAGCTATATACATCAATCATACTCCTCAAGAGCCTACAAACTCATCACCTATTTACAAGTATTCAATCTATACTCCTGTCCTCTAGATATAAAAAATTGATTCGAGCCCAAACTATTATCTTGATCTCCCTAACTTCTCCCTCTTGCGTGAGCTCTGCATCTCGAAACCTTCTAGAATTTCTCTCCTTCCAGATAGTGTAAACCGTGGTAGCCAAAACTATCCTCCTGATCTTGTTCGTAGCTAGCCGATTCTTAACTTTAGACTTGAACCAATTTAGCACATGCTTTAGCGAGGTAAAAAAGGAAAAGGAACATATCCAGTGCCTCAAGGGCTCCCGCCTTCGCAGGGTCTGGGGGGGCGGATGTACGCAGCCTTTCCCCTTCAGGGTGTTAAGCTGAAGAGAGGCTGTTTCCCAGTGCCCCTAACCTGAGGGTGAGGACTTCCCAGGAGGTCACCCATCCTGGTACTACTTTCGCCTTTAGCGAGGTGCAGAGCATTATTTCTCTCATTTTGCTTAAAAAGAAAAAAAAAATTAGTTTTTATTTTTCTTTTGAAGCACTTTTTTTTTTCATGCCAAGCACCTCCAAATCTTGAAAAATAAATATTTTTTTCTTAAAATCCCCTTTTCTCAAAAAAAAGTTTGACGGAACAAGTTATTAATCCAATTAGTTAAACATATTAAACATATCCGCCTACATTCATATCGCCTTTAAATTCCACATTTACAAAATCTTTTTAACAGACGGTAAGAATTCTAATTCAATTGCACAGGGAAGCAATCCTCCTCGAATCCTCTTACCCTCCGCCCCCACGAAGGGAGGATTCAATCTCAAGTATCGGGTGTTACCCAGAGACTTTATCAACCGAGTTACTTGACATATTCGCCTTTACAATCATATTATTATAGGGTAATGCTATTGCGGGGGATGAATATTAATGCCAAACCAAATTTATAAAATTCGTAACTATTATTACTTTAACGATAACAATTCTCGTAGATTTCACCAAGTAACTAGTTGGGGGCACAAAGTGGAGTGGTCCTTCCAATAAGACTAGGGAAGAGCCAAGCAAGAAGCAGTACTTTATTGGATTATGCAGAGAGTTCATAGCAGTCAAAACTTTTTTCCTACTTGGGTCATACACTGTTCAGCACTCTCTCTTTCTCTTCAAACTTTTCTAAGATTTTATATTGAAACCCCTCAAATTATGTAGCCATTTTGAGAGCAACCAAACACCAAGTACATTTACAACCCCACAATAATCTTCAGCTTGTGCTTCTCTCTTCTCAAATTAACTCAAATATGGACCTTTCTAGCTCCAAATTCTACCAATCTCCTTCTCTATTTGCTGAGCAAGAGGTAGTGAGTCAATTAGAACTCTGAAGTTAAGCGTGATTGGTCGAGAGTAGTACCAGGATGGGTGACCTCCTGGGAAGTCATTGTGTATAGGGTTAGGGGTCCTCAGAAATAGCCTATCGGCGGGGTTACACCCTAAAGGAGTAAGGCTGAGTATATCTACCCCTCCTAGACTCTGCTTATGCGGGAGCTCTTGAGGCGCTGAGTCTGTTGTTGTTGTTGTTGTAGCCTTGTAAAATGACCCTTTTTGGTGCTTTTCTTGTTGATATAGTCTGCTAGAATGCATCTTTTGTTTTTGTTTTATGGGTTTTGTTGTGTTTATGTAGGAATCATGAAGAAAGTTTTGAGTTTTAGCCCGTAGAAGTGCTTCTTTTGGTGGTTTTCTTGCTAATGTAGTGTGCTAGATTCCATCTTTTGTGTGTTTTTTTCTGGGTTTTGTTGTATTATTGCAGGAAACATAAACACAAATTTCTATTTCAGGTCTTAAAATTGCCATTTTTGGTGCTTTTCTTGCTAAAATGCTCCCCTAGAATCCCTCTTTTCAACTTCTTTTCTGGATTTTGCTGTGATTAATGCAGGAATCACAAACAAAAATTTCAATTTCAGCCCTTAAAATTGCCATTTTTTGTGCCCCTTTTTGCTGATATGCTCCACTAGAATCCTCTTTTCACCTTTTTTTATTCTGGGTTTTGTTGATTAATGACAGAAACACAACCAAAAACAAACAAAATCAAATTCAACCCTTAAAGAAGTGCACTTTTTTAGTCCCTTTTCTTGCTAATATACTGCACTAAAATCCCTCGTTTCAGCTTCTTTTTTCTGGGTTCTCTTGTGATTAATGCAGTAATTACAACAAAATTTGAAGTTTGAACCCTTTTTTTAGTGCTTTCTTTTGCTAATATACTGCACTAGAATTCCTCATTTCAGCTTTTTTAATGCAGGATCCACAAGAGCTAGAAATCAAAGGAAACCCATTTGAAGATACTTTCAGTGACCCAGTTTGCAAGTTGAATCTCAAAGAAACAGCTGAGTTTGTAAGGTCATTTCCAATGGGAGGAACACAAAAGAGGAGAGAGATAATTGGAAGAAAAAGTCTAACAGAAGCTCCTTCAACACCAGGAAGGCCAGTTTTCAGTTTCAGTGTCCCAAGAAAGGGTATCCCTTCAAAATGGGATGATGCAGAAAAATGGCTAATTGGGGGTGGTGGTTCTTGCAATGAGTCCCCTGCAAACCCTGGATTTAGGGTTTCTAAGCAAAAGGGTGGCTCAATTTCAAAGCCATTTGATGGAAATCGGCAAAAAGATGAGATTTTTGAAGAGAAGGTTAGGGTTTTTGAGGAGGAGAAGGTGTCATCTTTAGAGCACCACAACCAACACCATCATTCATTTGGAGCTTTCCATGGGGCCATTGTCCCTGCTGATGTACCCCTTAAAGGTCCGCCATCTTTTTCACTAAACCTTTTTTGGGTAATGTTATTATCAAGCAAAATCGTAGTTTTTAAGGCAATTTTGTAGCTTTTCTTGTTCGTAAGTGAAGCAATTTTTATCCCGACAATAACAACTCCCATTTTTTTTCCAAATACAGTAAGAAGTTCGCTTGGCTCCGTACGTTTAATTAAGGAGGAATTCGATCATAGATTTTGAGTACCACACTGTCGAAGACTTTACCGATCAAACTAGTTAGATACCTTTTTCTTTCCCTCTGAATCTATGGGTTTACTTCTGTAACATTTATGGATCCCCCTTTACGACCCACAATCATTCTAGAATAATTTCTTACTTTTGCCCTTCTTTGTTGATGTAGGCTCTTTTCGGTTGATTTAGGAGAACAGATTTTGGAGAGACAACAAAACACAATAACACGACAAACTTAGTGCCTTAAGGGCTCCCGCATATGTAGGGTCTCGGGGGGTGGGATGTATATAGCCTTACCCCTTCAGGGTGTTACCCTAAAAGAAGTTTCTTTCTGGAGACCCTCAGCGTGAGAAGCATGAAAAGCATAGAAAGCATAAAAGCATAACGCATCTACTTGGTTTCAATTATCAAGCAGCATTTCACTTAGCCAAAAGAATCCTCCCTGTTTCATGTTTTTGTATTGTACTAAGGGCTATTTGGCTCCTGTTCATAGTTTTTTAGCTTTTTAAAAATTAAAATTAGAGTTGAAAAATTGAACTTTTTTTTTTTTTTGGTTTATAAACGGTTTTTTAGGGTTTTTTCCCCCTCTATTGTTAATGTGGTTGTTAGCAGGACTTGACACAGCACCAAGCAGCCCAAGCATCCGTTTGGGCCCCCGAATTTTAAGGGCCCTAAATTTTTAAAGTTGTAGTTTTTAAAGTGTTAATTCTTAGTATTAATAAATTTTATAGTCAAAATTACTATAATTTGTTGTATATGAAGAGCCCCCTTTGATAATTTCGCTTGAGGCCCCCGAATTTTAAGGGCCCTAGATTTGTAAAGTTGTAGTTTTTAAAGTGTTAATTCTTAGTATTAGTAAATTTTATAATCAAAATTACTATAATTTGTTGTATATGAAGGGCCCCTTTGATAATTTTGCTTGAGGCTCCCGAATTTTAAGGGCCCCAGATTTTTAAAGTTGTAGTTTTTAAAGTGTTAATTCTTAGTATTAGTAATTTTTATAGTCAAAATTACTATAATTTATTGTATATGAAGGGTTCCCTTTGATAATTTCGCTTGAGGCCCCCCGAAAATGTCAAGACTGGCCCTGGTTGTCAATTTTTTTGTTTTAAAAACCTAATTTTGAATAAGTAAGGTTTATTTATATCCTTATTACTTCACGGCAACTTTGGGGACTAATTTGTCAACAACTTTCCTCTTGCTTTAAGGTCTCGGGCTTCCTAGTTTTATCACTAGACCTGTTGAGAATTTCATATGTGAGTGTGGTTAAATTGTCTCATATTAGAGTTACGAGATGTGAAAAATTAACAGATAAATCTAGTGGACTACTCAACCTAATGCTAATTGATTTTAGGCTAAAACTCCGTCAGGGTTTACACGTCGAACTTGTATGTGCTAACTCCGTGAATTTGACTTAAAATATGGTAGATTTTCATAATACCAGAGTCTCATTAGTGGTGAATTGATTTCTACTAATTGACCTAAAATCTTAGATTACTGTTCGTATCTAGGTTATCTTTTTATGCGTCGTTTTAAAACCAATTAATATTAAGTAAAGTTTAGTACTATATGATTGAACTTATACGTTGGTCTTTTATTTGTTCTATTTTGCAAAATTACAGATAAATTCACAAATGGGTCGGACCCATTTGAGCCCGATTTCGAGTACTTCAGTGTCAGAAACCAAAACCCGGGTTTTGAAACGATGAAGGATGTAGGCACAGAGATGACACCTCTAGGGAGTTCCACCACCTCAAGGTGCCACACCCCATTCAAGTCCACGTCGCCTGCGCGACACAACACTCCAGCGACGCGCTCTGGGCCGCTAGTGGCGCTGATGCCTTCATTTGACATCACATCACAGCTACAAGAGTGTCATTTAGCCAAGCTACAAAACGGGTCGACCCAGTTCGACTCGGTTACAACAAAATGGAGCTCCAAGGAAGAGGAAGAAGAGGAGATTTCAAAGAGTTTGAGGCATTTTGAGATTGGGAGGAGGAGTGTTTCTGTGTCTGAATCTAGAGCTTGTGCTTGGGAGGATGAGGAGAAATCTAAGGCTTGCCTCAGGTATTCGTCGGTGCATTCAGTTCGTGAAAATTTTTAGTGTTTGTCGAAGAATTAAGAGTTCTAAAAGTTCAAGTTGATGGGTAAAAGTCTAATGGTTTTATACTCTAACATGACCTTTTACGCAAATATCAGTTGGCCTTGAAACATGATAATACACAAGCTCACCCTTACCTTGTGATTGAAATATTGTAATATTTAAAGGAGTTTGGGATTTGAACTCGTGACCGCTTAATCAACAAGACTCTGAAACAATGTCAAAGAAATAGTTGTCCCGAAAGCTTTAACTAACAGGTGAGGTTTTCAAAAAAAAAAAAAAAAAAAAAAAAAGCAAAAAAGCAACATACCCAGTGCCTCAAAGGCTCCCGCCTAAGCAGGGTCTGGGGGGTGGATGTACGTAGCCTTCCCCCTTCAGGGTATTACCACTGAAGAGAGGCTGTTTCCGAGTGCCCCTAACCTGAGAGTGAGGACTTCCCAAGAGGTCACCCATCCTAGTACTACTCTCGCCTAAGCACGCTTAACTTCGGAGTTCTAATGGGCGAGGTTTCAAAAACGATCTTATATAGATATACCTTACTTTAGAGGAATGAGCCCTCATCGACAAATTTCTAGTACAAAAGTGATTTCAAAAGAGGATATTTTTGTCTGAAAATTTTGTGTTTTAGCTTCTACTCTACTCTAAAAGAGAAATAGTATTCTTATACTTCTGTTTAAAACTAGAAAAATTGTTTCACTTTCTATATAAAAGTACTTTTTTTATTTTCCGAGCCAAACATCCTTAAATCCTAAAGTGTTTTTCTTTAACAAAGAACACTCTAAAAGAAACTTGACAGAACAAGTCCTTATCCTTTCAAATGCATTTTTCGAAAACTATGGTTATCTTAGAA
Source organism: Simmondsia chinensis (assembly GCA_018398585.1). Taxonomy (NCBI): domain Eukaryota; kingdom Viridiplantae; phylum Streptophyta; class Magnoliopsida; order Caryophyllales; family Simmondsiaceae; genus Simmondsia; species Simmondsia chinensis. Next base: position 1,336,167 of record JAGTTD010000021.1, read on the forward strand.
ACTATTTTGAGAAACCGGAGATTTCCCATAAACTGAGCCCACCATAAATTGCTCGTGTCTTACAAGTAAAACATACGAGTTTATTAAGAGATCTCAGTCGAAGTTACGAAAGAAAAGAAACCGACGTATAAGTTTGACAGTTACTTTGCTTGATTCCAGTTTGTTTTTTCGATGAAATATCACTATGAATTCTGATGGGTCGAGTCTAAAGCTTCGACGAAAGTTGTCGTAAAATTTTCAAAAATACAACTTGTAGGTATCAAAGAGAGGAAGCAAAAATACGAGCATGGGTTAATCTTCAAAGTGCCAAAGCTGAAGCTCAATCTCTTAAACTTGAGGTGAGTTACTTGTATATTAGTTTCTGATGTTTTTAAATTTGTTCAGATTAGTCTTTTATTTTTTTTTATCGAAATTGAGGTGACTTGAACACCAAATGATTCATTCGACTAAAACTCTACCCAAGTTGACTTAAAACTCGAAATGGCTTGAACTTGAAATATATGACCCCGATGAAATCTAAACCTAGTTAACCCGGAGTCCGAAATGGTCGGAAATGAATGGCCTATAACCTGAGATCATTGGAATTATTATGAAATTATAATTTTAACTTCTAATTTTTTAAATTATCCAAACCACATTGTCAGTGCCCCAAGGGCTTTCGCATAAGCAAGGTAAAGGGGAGGGGGGTGGATGTATACAGCCTTCTCCCTTCAGGGTGTTATTTTGAAGATAAGCTGTTTCCGAGTAACCCTAGCCTGAGGGGTGTAACATGGGGATTTCTCAGGAGATCACCTATCTTGGTACTACTCTCGCCCAAGCATGCTTAACTTCGGAGTTCCAATGGGATCCAGTGCTTGCGTATTGGTACCCTCTTAGGTAAATTATCCAAACAATGAAATTTAAATTAAAGTCTGTTTGGCAATTGGATAATGGAGGATAAAAAGTGGTAATGAGTTAAATTATTACCGTTGTTTGACAATTTTCTCTTGAAAGTAATGGAGAGCAATGGAATAAGATTTAATGGCCCCCTCCCGAGCATTTTTTTTCGTTACATCGGCAAGGCAATGCATAGGGGAGGGGGAATGTTGGATTCGAACCCGCATCTCGAAATTGGCCAACTGCCACGTTAATTATTGGGACTAATCGGGGACCGACCGCTCTCCTAAATTTACCCACTTTGTCTTACCCTCCCCTTTTGGGTAAAGGGAGGGGGTAATATTTTCCAAAGTATTTGAATAATTTTATTATTACTTTAATTAAAAATAAAGCCTAAAAAGGATTATTCTAACATGTAAAAAAAAAAAAGAACATACCCAGTACCTCAAAGGCTCCCACCTAGGCAGGGTCTGGGGGGCGGATGTATGCAGCCTTCCCCCCTTCAGGGTGTTAACCTGAAGAGTCGTTGTTTCCTAATGCTCCCAACTTGAGGGTGAGGACTTCCCAGGAGGTCACCCATCGTGGTACTACTTTCGCCCAAGCACGCTTAATTTCGGAGTTCTAATGGGATCCGGTGATGGCGTGTTGGTGCCCTCTTTGGTATTATTCTAACATGTGCCTGCATTAATTACATTTATTTATTTTTTTTGAATTAATCAATTAATTGTTCTTGGATTTGATCCCATAATTAATATATTGCATTTTGATAATATTTTTACATATAAATCATAAAATTATAATAATATTTTTAAAATTGTAAAAAAAAGAAGATAAAGTAAGTACAATTAATGCTTAGCGTGTTGGTAAAAAGCAAGCCTTGTTTCAGTGGTAGGAGGCAAGTGACGGGATAAAGTACCGCTGTAGACAAAAGAGGTCAGGAGCTCGATTCTCCCGTTGAACCTCTCCTTGAAAAATCCTTGACTTAACTGGCTTCTGTGATATATGAATCCCCGCACGGGCTAAGACTTACCGGATAACCGGATTTCTCGTTAGCAAAAAGAGCAGAAAGCAAAGTCAAATTTTGTTTGTTAAATTTTCTTTTAATCTTTTAAAGAAAAATATTAAGCCAGCTGTTATTTATAGTAAATTGTGAGTGATCATGTGAGTAACTTGCCTCGGTAACACTTAAACACCCTTTATTAATTCGTGTGTTTGAAAATTTTGAATGAACAGTTTGGTTAAGTTGCGAAAAAATTATTCTAAATTTTTTTTTGTAAAATATATTTTAGAGTTGTTTACATTAAAGGCTATTGTACTTTGTTTATTGTATTAGTTTAGTTCTTGTACTTTTAATTGTGTCAATTTAGTCTCTGTACAATTCAAAATGTGTCAATTTGGTCCTTAGAAAAAAATTTATGTTAAGTTTTTAATGAAATTTTTAATGGTTGGACTACCAATCGGGTTAAATTGAGTAAACGGATGAATTTATAATAAGTTAATTGCATCTAACATAATTTTGCCGTTTAAAATTATGTTATTAATTTAACTTAAATTTGACCAAAGGACTAAATTGATGCATTTTGAATTGTACAGGGACTGAATTGACACAATTAAAAGTATAAGGATTAAATTGATATAATCGGCGAAGTATAGGGACCTTTGGCATAAATAACCCTATATTTCAAGTAGAATTACTTTTGTATAAAAAGTTATATATATATATATTTTTTTTTTTCCTTGCATTATTACTTTTTAAAGAATTATTATATTTCTGTGTTTACTCAAAACTAGAAGAACTGCTTCTACTTCTATTTTAAAAGAGTTTTTTTGGGATCAAAATATTCTTATATTTTGAACGAGGTGGGTCTATTTAGCCAAGCAGTAAAATAACTATTTTTTTAGAAGCACTTTTTATAGAAATATTTTTTTCCGTTAAAAATTTTAGTTTTTGCACTTACTTTTGCTTTAACCAAAATATATATATATATATATATATGCTTATGTCTCTAATTTTTTTTTTTTGCACTTTTTATGTCTCTAATTTTCATTTAATAATATTTTTCTTACAACACAATGCACATTTAAATCCTTAAAAATGTGTTCTTTCTTTTAAATTTTTTTTTTCCAAAAAATTAACTTAGCCAAACGGGCATGACATATTTGTGCTAGGGTACAAATTGGCATTATCGGATTTAATTAAGCTTTTAAAACAGTTGATCGGTGAGTAATTTACTTTCCTTTAATAAATACAGGTAAAGATAGAGAAAATGAGGTCGGAGTTAGAAGAGAAGTTAATGAAGAGAATGGCGGAAGTGCACAAAAAAGCCGAGGAGTGGCGGGCTGCTGCCCAGCTAGCGCACTCGACGCAGATTCACCGGGCAGCAGACCGAGCTCGCAAGCTTATCAACCGTCAAAACTCTCACTTATCTGTATCCTGTGGCTGCTTCCCTTGTAATAACATTCATCCTTAATTAAAGAAAAAGAAACAACTATATTTATTGTTTCCAATTTAATAACATAATTCCATCATTTTTTTTTTTTTTTTTTGGGGTAATGAGAGATTGGGTTGCCGCAGCTAACCCCGCATGAGGAGGCCCACATTCCCCATGAGCAGGTAAGTCATGTGTATATCCTCAGTGAGAATCGAACTCCTAACCCCTAGGCGATGACTGCATGGGTATGAGATGCCCTCATAATGGGCATAATTAATTCCATCTTCTTCCATATGCTTAATAACATTTTTTAAGAAGGTAATGTATTTGATATGTAAAAATTTGGTAAATTTAAAATGTATTTTTAAATAAAATTTAAAATATTTATTAATTAAAAAATTGATAAAGTACAAAGTAAAAATAATAGTACTATATATATATATATATATATATACATCGCCTAAGCAGGGTCTGAGGGGGCGGATGTATGCAGTCTCCCCCCTTTCAGGGTATTACCCCTGAAGAGAGGCAGTTTCCGAGTGCCCCCAACCTGAGGGTGAGGACTTCCAAGGAGATCACCCATTCTGGTACTGCTCTTGCCCAAGCACATTAAATTTTAGAGTTCTAATGGGATCCGATGATAACGTGTTAATACCCTCTTATATATATACATATATATGTATATATATATATGTACATATATATGTATACATATATGTATATATATACCTTTTAAGACATGAGTTTTTGTCACCATGTCTAGTTAAAAAAAGAAATTTAATAGAATTTTTTTTTTTTTTTTTTTTGTGCTCTTCAATGAAAATAGAAATATGTTATTTTTTTCTTTAAAATAAAACTAAAAAAAAAAAAGATAATTTAAAGTTAAAATATACTTTTAACAAAGATTATTGACAAAAAATAAATTTGAAAATAATTTTATTAATTTTTGAAGCAAGATAAAAAACCTGGCCCAAGGATCATAGAATTTAAGATCTAGTGGCATGTTTGGTTGTTGCATAGTGAAAAGTAGATGCTTCAGTGTATACAAAACGCAAAGCAAAATTTACAGTTACACGAGGAAAAATCTGATACGACATGATAACGTAATATAAATATGTAAGATATAGATAGAGATTTTCGGAATAAGGTAAGTCGAATTTGAGTTTATGATGTTAAGATAGCGTGTTTTCAATATGTTTAACCCTACAATAACAACAACAACAAACCAAGTGCTTCAAGGGCTCCCGCATATGCACGGTGGGCGGTGGGATGTACGCAGCCTTATCCCTTTAGGGTGTCCTAAAGAAAGGCTGTTGTTAAGTGTGAAGACTGTTCGTTTCCGATAACCATTTTGATCATTGGCTAGATTTATTAGGGTCTGTGTTTATGGCATGACTCTTTAGCTTCCAGCGGTTTCAATTATAAGAGGTGTATTTATAGACGCTCTTGGCCGGTGTTGTAATGTGAGCAAGAGAGAAAGAGTGAAAAACAATTGTAATCCTCGATTATAATAGTGAATACTGTTATTTCTCTTCCGTTGACGTAGGCTTTGGCTGAACCACGTAAATTCCAGTGTCTCAATATGTTTCCCCCATTTCCTTTATTCGTGTGTGCTATTTCGATTTAATGTTCGGTATTTTATGGGTGGGTCTAATAGCTGTGTTCGAAGACTCCTAACCTGAAAAGCATAAAAGCATAAAATAGCTTAAAGAATAATATCACGTGTTTAACCCTATGATATAATTATAAAAAGTTAATTGTGTGTTCGTGTGTGTATGTGTGTATATATATATATTAATAACAATTCTATTTCTGTTATGTACTTACTGATAAGTGAGGCGCCGTGTTATGGACATGTTTGTAAGAAACTTCTTAACATCCAAATGACGTTTTTGATTCTACATGGCAAAGATATCTCCTTCAAGAGCTTGAATGATTACGAGATTAGAACTTTCAATCTGAATTCTCGTATAACTAAATCCTAAAGCTCTATGGATACCATCTCTATCGGCCATCACTTTAACAATGAGAATGAAGGAAGGAAATCTTTGCTCGCCTTTGACGTGATTAGGTTCTATCAGGTCTGATTCGAGTTCAAGGTCAGTAGAAGTAGGAGCAAAAACTACGAACATTTCGAACAGATATACTCCTATTGAAAGAGCTTCTTATAAAAGTAGAAAAAAAATAGTAATTCTCCTTTCAAGCAGTATTAAGAGCAAAAACGAAAAAAAAATTTAAACAAAAATAACCCTATTAAAAAGCATTTAAAAAAAAAAACATTTTTAAAAAAAAAATTTATATAAAAATACTTATAAAAAAACAGTTTTTACCAACTTAACCAAATCCTCTTAAGGTGTGTTTGGTTCAGCTTATTTCAGCTTATCTATTTAAATAAGATCTGTCCATTTAATATATGTATTTTTGTGCAATGGAGTGTTTGGTTGTGCAGTGCAAAAACTATCTTTTTTTATAAAATAAAGTATTTGGGTATAAGTTTAAAAGAACTTATCTATTATAATCATAAAAATTACTTGTAATATAAATCCCTTAATAATAGTAGGTAGGAGGGAATTATTATAATAGTTAAACATGGCAGTGAAGAGTGGTAAATGTAACGACCCATGAGCGTAAAAGAGATGGTGGTTGCGGGGATAGTGATAACAAATAAAAGTAGGTCATAGTGGCAAAGATTTAATGTTAATATAGTCTTTTTTTTTCCTAAAATAAGCTGTGGAAAAGATCCAGTTTAGCGTTGTTTTTTATAAAATATTTGTTTCATCTTTCAGTTTAAGTTATAAAAAAAGGTAAAAATATTTTTTGCCAACCAAATATCAAATATAAATTTTATAGTCAATTAGAGATTTTTTATAGCTTTAAAGTGTTAAAAAGTTAAACAAAATGCAACCTTAGTCAGATATCCCACAATAGCCCACGACAGCCCGAAATAATTCAGGCCCAGGCCCAGACCCAGGCCCATTTCTTCATTGGGCGGGTTCCCCCTGGCCCATGCCCGACTCTCTCTCTCTCTCTCTCTCTCTCTCTCTCTGCCTTGTCTAGCAAGAACGTTGAAGCAAAAGCAAGAGAAAGCAGTAAAGAGAATACCTCTCCTCTGTCTCTCTCTCGCTCTCTCTCTCTCTACAATCAGGTAACTTCCTCTCACTTTGCACCATTGTAATCCTTCTGATTATTAGCGTTGAAGACTCTACATGTGAGTCTATGCGATATAATCCCACGTGATCGTTTTATAAGTGTAGTGGGTACTCCACCTATCGTCAATTGTTTTTAGGATGGAACTCCACTTGAACTTATACATGGATCTCGTATGTTTCAAACTCAATGGGTCGGGTTAGAAAGGTCCGGTGAAATTTAACAATTAGCGTTGTTTGTGACCGTAAATTTCATTTTTATGTTCTAATTATGATCTAAGATCGTTATTCGGTCTCCATTGTACTCGTTGAGTTCGTAAATTGAGCGAATTTTGAACATTTGATTTGATCGCATAGCGAAATGGCTTAGTTTTTTTTGCTAATCTCCCGATTTTCTTTGTTTTCGGTGTAGATTTTTCGTTTCAGATAAAGAAATATGTTCCTCACGAGGTAAAGATCAGTCTTTAACTACTAATTTAGGGTTTCTCGAGCAAAACCGAGTTGTTTACTCTCTTAGTCTCTTATCTTTTTAGGTTTGTTCAAATTAATCCCTCATCTTTTACTTTGTTTAAAGAGGTCCTTGTCTTTATAACTTTGTTATAATTAGTGACTCATGGTTTCTTTTATTTAAATTGATCCCTCATCGGCTGTGGGACTAATTTTGTTGTAAAATAAAACACGAGGGACCATTTTGATCAAGAGAAAGATGAGGACCAGTTTGAACAAACTTAAAAAATAAGAGACCAATTTGAACAAAATAAAAGATGAGGTAGAAATATGAGAGACCAACAGTGTAAATAACTCGAGCAAAGATCTGGTTCCGTCTGAATTATTTGCTATAAGGGTTAAAAATTGAATGTTTACTTTTTGTGCTGTGGTGGGTGAAGGACTGAGTATGACAGAGGGGTCAATACCTTCTCTCCAGAGGGCAGGTTGTTCCAGGTTGAGTATGCTATTGAAGCCATCAAGGTGATTTTCTTGCTTGCAGTTTCTATTTCGGAGAAACCAACAATCTCAAAAGTTTAAGTTGTTGCAATTAGACTGAAGAACAGTTTTAGACTCTAATGTCAAGGTCTTTTTGGCTTAAAACGTGGTTTGAACACAAGCCTACTTCATACAATTTTGTTTGGAATTATGGAAAATTAAAGAGTGGGAGTTGTTGAGATCTAAACCCAAGAGCTCTTAGTTAAGGAGGCTCTGATTCTATGCCAAAGGACCAACAATCCCAAAAGCATAAGCTATTGGGTGAAGCCCCATGAATGGCTTTATGCTATTGATTTTCTTTGGGTTTATGGGGTTGTTGGAAGCGTTTCTATTTAGATTGCTGAAATTGAAAGTGTTAATGGTTTTATTTGGGTTTTGAGTGCAGCTGGGCTCAACTGCAATCGGGTTAAGGACTAATGAAGGTGTTGTGCTTGCTGTTGAAAAACGTATCACCTCGCCTTTGCTGGTATGTCTGCTTTCTTATGGTTAGGTTGTTTGAAATTTATAACTTTAATTAAATTCTATCTGTTGATGTAATTATTAACACGGTCTTTACTAGTCAATCTGTACAGTTATTTCCGATCAGCTTAATCTCACATCACTATTTGTCATGGATTTTGGCAATTGTTTAGCATTTAGTAGAGCTGTACAATCATTATATCTTAAATCTGCTGATTCAAGAAACACACATTCTCAATTTGTGGCATAGAAATTTTAATTAATTTCAGGACATTCAAAGCCATATTTCTAGGTGGTGGTATATACTATTGTGATTTTGTATTTGTTTCCAGCTGAAGTAGGTGAGTGTCCATATAGGTTTCAACTCAGCTTGAATTGGTGAGGCATATCCTCTTACTGGGATATAGCGAAATATGTTTTACCTTGAATGATTTAATTGTGGTGGGTGATGAATGATGAATCTGACCTGTGATATGTGTTCATGAGTGCCAACATTTTATGTCATATCACCTGCTGTTCATGATCATTCATATGGTTGCATATGACTGGCTTATCTTCTTCATGTTGATTTTTGGGTGGGTTGCGTGGTGGTTGAGGAAGACTGATTCATAGATTGGCTAGCATTTAGAGGAGGTTTGAGAGTGGTCTGAAAAAATAAGACACTTCTATATGATCGCGAATATTGACCGATTTAGATGATTTTACTATCCTTAACGTGAATGGTTCTTTAGGCTCTTGTTAAGCTGATTGGAGGGAGGCGGAAGGAGGGAGGGAGGTTTTTTCTCCGGGTTTTCTCTCGTCCTTGTCCCTTCTATGAAAGAATTCTTTGCAATGAAGAGGAACATCCCCTCGTGTGACTACTATAATGATTCGTTCAGGTTTATTTTATCTTTGAGAGCCACTCGCTCTACTAAGCTTTCAACAAGGGGTGTGCCAATCTCGGAAGATTGCCTAGGTGCAATAGATTGTGGAAAGTCTTATCATCTATTTTTTAGTTGTCCTGGAACATGGCTATGTAGTGTGGGTGGTTTAAGGAAAGCTCTGTGAGCGTATTCGCCACTTTATTATCTAAGGTATTCCATTTCTTCACAAGAAGTTGGAAGAGAGTCCAATGCTGATGGCCAGATGGGTTACTCTGTATTAGTGCATTCAAAAAAGTAGGAATTTGGTGCTGTTCCTTTCTACTCCTGAACGCCCTCTTACGATGCTTATGGCTGCAAAGAGTGCTTTCTTTGAGTGCAAGACCAGGTTCTAGTTGGGGAACTCTAAGGAATCCGCTGAGGCACCAAAGGAGAGGGATGATGCTGCCCATCCTCCCCATATGAAATGGATGTCCTCTTTGCAATTTGTCAAAGTGATTTTGATGGTTCAATTAGGGTGCTTTAGTGGGTTATGTAATCAGGAATCATAATGGTTGTGTTCTTGCCTTTGGCTCAAGAAACTTTGTTCTGCTTCTACTATTGCAGTGGAAGCAGTGGTAGTGATAGATTGAATTCATAAGGCTGTAGATCTAGTCTTTTCTAACGTTACCCTGCATCCTTTTCCCCCGACCCTGTTTATGCAGGAGCCCTCGAGGCACTAGGTCGGTTGTTGTTTGTTGTTGTTATGGTCAAATCAATCTGCTTTGGAATACTCACAGCACTCTAGCATAAATTTTTTAAACCATGTGAAGGTCCAACTATGTTTGAGTATGTCACTGCTAGAAAGAAGCTAATATGGTCACCGATTACATGGTTAAGTTGGGTCACTTTGTTGATAGTAAAATTGAGGGTGTGTCTTCTCCCTTGTAATGAATTCATTTCTGTTACGTGGGCTGATGCGTTAGAAGATCGCTTTGTAGAAATGTTGCCTAATGCTTTTTAAACCTTTGTGAAAAAAATATCATATTTATTGTTTCATACTCAAACTTTAAATTTCATGCTCATTCAAGCGTAATTTTCCTCTTGTTTTTCTCAGGAGCCAAACAGTGTTGAGAAAATCATGGAGATCGATGAGCACATCGGTTGTGCCATGAGTGGATTGATTGCTGATGCCCGTACTCTTGTTGAACATGCACGTGTAGAGACCCAGGTACATTTAGAGTGGAACACTCACCAGTAGTACCATTGACAGCCATTTTATGTTGTATCATGGAATCATCAACATTTATGCTTTATATGAACAGAATCACAGATTCTCATATGGGGAGCCAATGACTGTCGAGTCCACTACCCAGGCTCTTTGTGATCTTGCACTGCGGTTCGGTGAAGGAGATGAAGAGTCCATGGTGAGTAGAGTTTTCATCACCTAGTATCAAAGCTTTCAGTGGTTATTTATCTTGTATTAATTGCAGATACTTGTGATTTCTTGCTTAGGATGACATTTTGACATAATCCTAGATTACTTCCCTTCTCTGTAGCTGCTACAGTTTGCTTTCTTCTCAACTGTTTCTGTAAAGGAAGAAAATAGAATGTCTAATGTTAATCGGTGAGCTACACCACTGTAACTAGGGGTATATTTGAGCCGAGCTTGTCAAACTTGAGGCTCGGCTCATTTACTTTTAGCTCGGCCCAAAGCTTGCCGAGCTCAAAAACTTCAAGCTCAAGTTCAACTCGTCAAAGGCTCAGGCTTGAGCTCGAACGTGGCTTAGTGAGATTCAAACTAAACATTCAATTTTTAGGCTCATTTAAGCTTAATCTAGGCTTGTTTTGGCACGGCTCGGCTCATTTAGGCTCTGACTCGGCTCATTTAAGCTCTGACTCGGCTCACTTTAGCTCGAACTTGGGTCAATTTGACATATTAAAGCTAATAAATTATATTCAGATAAGACTCGCTTAGGCTTGCATGTCGAGCTCGAGCTTTACGAGTTTTATGACGAGCCAGCTCACAAGGGCTCACAAACCGCCTTGGCTCCCTTACACCCCTAACTGTAACTTTACGTGGATGTAACGTGCCTGCAGTTGCCATGTTGTGATTTTGCAAGTTTTGCTTTGATTACATGTGTAACTATGCTCGTGTCTCTGGTTGTGCAGCCCCCTATTAGTAATTTATTATTTTCTAGGGCTTTGGGCGTGGTTATTGAAGGAAATAGAGAAAGGAAAGGAAAAATTCAAGTACCATTCTCCTTCCTCCCAAAAGAGAAAATGGATAAGCAACATAATTAACTTGCTGGATATGCCATTCTTGTACTGTGAAAGATTTACGCTTGTTGGGAGCTATTGCATAGGGCATACCGCAGCTTAAAATAAAAGCCGTTACGTAATGTTATGACTGTTCCAATCAAACATAGTGTCACGACTGTTAAGTAGCAGATTTAAACTAGCTATTGTGCTATTCGCCAATAAATAGTAAGATTTTGTAATGGTCTTCATGCAACAACAACAACAACAACAACAATCCCAGTGCCATAAGGGCTCCCGCCAAAGCAAGGTCTACCCTAAAGAGAGGCTGTGTCCAAGTGTAATGGTCTTCATAATGCTTTTATATTGCTTTTTTTTCTAAAATATGTTTATGCAGATCAAGGGTATGGATTTAGTGATTGTTTGACTATTTCATTTCAATTTTTGCAAATAGAAAGCTTAAAAGTAGCTCATGTTCTATTAAGAAACTCAAGGCAGTGGCCACAAATGTGGCACCGCCATTGTGACCGTTTGCAACCACGAACCATGATTTGATTCCATGGGGCTGAGGTAGACTTCTCAGAGAGGAAGCATTGTTAAGCTTGCTCTTGGATCGGTTTTCAGAACTTGTAGTGTGGATTTTCATGAAATTTATGTGGCTCTTTTAGATTCTGTACACTTTTGACGTCATTACTAGGTTCTATCAAGGGTACAATCCAGGCATCCATTATTTCGATAAAATGTAATAGAACAGTGATTTATCTTCTTTACGCAGCATTGGATTTAATATAAATTTGCTTTTAACGTAGAATCTCTTGTTTCTCTGCAGTCGCGACCCTTTGGGGTATCTCTTCTTATTGCAGGTCATGATGAAAATGGACCGAGCTTGTACGTTCAGTTTCTCCTGGTGCTTTGATGTTTTATTTGCTTAATTTGTTACTTTCTATATTGGATTTTTCTTTTGCAACATTTGAGCAAATATTTTTGGTGGCGCAGATACTATACAGATCCATCAGGCACGTTCTGGCAGTGCAGTGCCAAAGCTATTGGTTCAGGTTCTGAGGGTGCAGATAGCTCTCTTCAGGAGCAATTTAGAAAGGTATGGTGGTGGTTTCTGTTCGTCTCGAAAATACACGATAACTTTGGTGCTTCGCACAAGAACATCTCATTTATGACATTGCTGGTGAACTTTGCAACTCTCAGACAGTAATACTATGGATATTTCAGTATTGTTCGCTTCCTGAAAATTCCAAGTTTTTCAAAATAAAATTCCATACCCCGGTGTTTCCCCGGCCAATGCGTTCAAGTGACCGAATTTTCGAATCTTTCTGCAAAATACGTAGTTCACTTGTTTCTCATAGTCCAGTTTTCCAATTTCCGTTTCACTTACCAAATAAGATTTTCCTATTTTTCATATTCCATGGAAGACATTTGGAAAAAAAAAGGATAAAAAAATATTTAAATTTTTGCAAACTAGACGTACCCTTTTTTCTCCATGCTAGCATATCTGGCGTCTACACCATCCCATTATGAAGTTGAGGTGATGTGTATTGGCTTGTGCTAGTGTCTAATTTTTAGAACGCTAAGCTTATAAAACCTCTGCTTTCTTTGTTTAGGATTTGACTCTTCAGGAGGCTGAAACTATCGCACTCTCAATTCTGAAGCAGGTCATGGAGGAAAAGGTAGAGACTTGTTTTGTTGCTTTCCTGAGGCCACTTCTACATTCTTTGTCATGGAATTAAATACTCTGTTTTTACCATTACATAATGGAAAGTACAACAACAACAATAAATCCAGTGCCTGAAAGGAGTTTGAAAAGGGTGAAATGTACGCAGCCTTACCTATACAGGGTGCTACCCTGAAGGGAGGCTCTTTGCGAGGGACCGCTAACCCTAGAAAGCAAAAATGGAAAAATACTTATAAAATCAAGTCAAGTAGACTATCTTAATAAAATTAGACTAGCTGTTGCCATGTGTCCTTGTTCTGGTGCTAAAACAACTATCAAGGTTGGTGTCCTAGGATAAGAGGTCTTAAGTGCAAATCTCCTATTTCCCAACCATGCTTACCTCTGCTTTCCCTTCCTTAGAAACTTCTATGACTATCTGCTTCCCCTCTACAATTTTTACCCGCTCCCGCTTCGTGCAACTACAGCTTTTGCAAATCTGCGACCATGACCATGACCATGATTTTGTACTTGTTTGGCCTTGATGCAGAGGAGGTTAAAAAGCACTTGCATTAATTCTTTGTAGGTGTTTGACTACAACAACAACAACTACAGTCTTAGTGCCACAATGGCTCCTGCATAAGCAGAGTCGCCCCCCGGGGGGGGTTTGTACGCAGGCTTCCTCCTTTAGGGTGGTACCCTGAAGGGAGGCTGTTTTCGAGGACCCCCAAGTAGCGTGTCATCCTGGATGCATATAACCTTTGGGGGCGAGTTGCCATATGAAATTTCTTTCCAATGACAACATAATCTTTCTGTTTTTCTTTTTAGCTTTTAGTTACGGATAATGTTATTGCCAGAGCAAGAACGTTATTTGCAAGGAAATTTTTTAGCCTCATTTATTGTAAGTCACATAATTACTCTGGCAATAATAACCTTTGCCCCATCAATAACAACTCCTTTAGTTTGAAGTAGAGAAACATAGTTTTAAAAGATTAAAATTTTTTAGCTGAATGTCCCGTGCAACGACATTGAAAACCTTAATTTTTTGAAAGTGAGATCCAAAAAATAATAATTTTACAGAAGTGATGAAACAGGCGCTTAAACCATGTGCTTCATAGTCCATACTTTTTAAATGTCTAATCTCAACTGAATGGTCTCAGGTAACCCCAAACAACGTTGACATCGCCAAGGTCTCCCCAACCTACCATTTATACTCACCAGCTGAAGTCGAGGTGGTCATTAGCCGTCTATGAGAATGCCATGTCACCAGTGACCGCCTCCGTTTTCCTTGAATTCTCGCCCCGTGGTTGTCCTGTATGGATACTAGCTTCAACGAGAAATCGTATTATATTTCATTATCTCTGACCCTACCCGAGATTCTCGGAAGGAAACCCTCTTTTGTGTTAGTAATTTTAAGCATAAACTTGGGTTTTTGCACTTGAAGGTGTCATCAAACTTTGGAGATTTTTAACTGAAGATGGAGCATATGATTTTGTTGTGAAAGTAATCTTCCTTAATGTTTTGAGACTTTTGCAAATTAATTGTCTGCTCAGTAACGAGCTTGATTGGTTGCAAAGACAGAGTATATACAGTGCTAGTTAGGCTCAAGGCTTGGCTTAACAATTTTTTGCTTGCTTTAAAGCTCGCCAAGCCTAGAAACTTTTGACTTGATCTCGACTCAGTTTAAGCTTCATGCTAATTTGACTTGATCTTAATTTGGCTCCTTTGGACTTGATCAGGGGCAGGCTTTGGACTTGAATTAGGTGTATCCATCCCGCCCCCGCCGCTTCGCCCCACCTTATACCCATTATACTTGCTTCATTTTATATTTAGCTAGCTTTTGAATTAAAAAATACAAGTTTAAATTTAATTATTTAAATTATTTATTAATGTTATAAAAAAGTATAATTGAAATTTTAAGAATAGTATTAAATAATCATTTTGCACTCATATTAGAGAGAGTACGGGTTGGGTAATGAATACTTGTTGGTAACGGGGAGGCATGGGTATGCACTTTATACGAGTGGCGGGTATTGGTTTGGATTTGGGTGGCGGGAACGGGTATGGAGGCGGCACCTCTCGTACCTGCCTCGCCTCATTGCCATCCCTAGCATAGAGGACCCTTTTCGATGCATAACAATGCAGAAACCAGAGGAGGTAGCTGGTTGCATAGACCATATTTTAAACTAGGTTAACAGCAGTTTCAAGACCAACGTGAGTCGTTTTAGCAACAGTTAGATATATACAACATACATATGTGCAAAATAATTGGGATTATTAAATTTAAGCACGTATTTTTTAGTTTAAAAGTTAAATATGTACAAAATAGAGCGGATATGGTGGGTATAAGGTGGGGCGAGGCAGGTATGGAGCGGGGCGGGGCGCGTACAAAACTATACCTGTACCCTCCGTATACCCATGGCGGGTACGGGGTGGGTACACCCAACCTGTACCCATTACCCACCTCATTGCCATCCGTACTTGTATTTGAATTACTACAAAAGAAAATCTTTTTGAGCTTGCAATAATCAACCAACAACAACAACCGACTCAGTGCCTCTATGGCTCCCGCATGTGTAGGCTCTCGGTTGCAATAATTAACCACATGAATCAAAATTCACATATTGAAAAGTAAACACCATAACCCAATTGCCAAAACTGTGGAATTCCACTATCATTTAGCACATAACATCCACAATATCGAAACATTATGAGTTGCGGAGCTCATTTGATATCATTTTCAGTTTTTGCTTAAAACTTAAAACAAGAAACTGAAAGAAGAAAAGGGTCATTTTTACTATTCAATGTCTAGTTTGTCATGAGCATAAAACTGAAAATGAAAAATAATACAAGATGAGCCCTTAATGAACCACAGAAAGAAAAAAAGAAAACGCCTACTTAGAATACGAACACATATCATTACCCCTAATAGTCCATCTACAGATTAAAGGCTTCAACTACGTACGTATAAGATTTTGTGATCACGTCCTTTGTCTAACGACAAAATACTTTCAAGGTTGAGATTTTAAAACAAGAAGTCGCAACTTTGCTTGAGCTTCCATGCTTGAGCACTTTCCTCTCTTCGTGTGACAAAAATAGTTACTTGTTCTGGATAGGATTCGCTTTACTAGGAGGTATCCTCCGAAAGCTCGATTTGACTTTCTTGAAAGGATTCTTCTTTTCCGACCCCAAATCTTTCAGCAGTTGAGAAGAAACCTCGGGATGCAAAGAGGAGAAGGAAGACGAGAGTAGAAGCCTCGAAGAGGGCAACCTCGTTCGAGCTCCATCGATACTCGAGATTAGAGAAAGTGAAAGAAGAAGAGCAACAAGTGAGTTGTAAAATGTAATCTTCATTGTTGTTGTGTAAGTTTGAATTGAGTTAGTTTGATTTTGATTACATTTATCAAAGTTTTTTTTGAAGTGTGTGGTCATGTGATGCTTCTTTGACCAAACAACATGTTTTGAAAAAAAAAAAATAATATTAAATAATTATTTTTATATATTAATAATTTACTCATTTTAGGGAAGGGTTTATTTACCGGATACTAAGGCGCACCGGATCCCATTAGAACTCCGAAGTTAAGCGTGCTTGGGCGAGAGCAATACTAGGATGGATGATCTCCTGGGAGGTCCTCGTGTTACTAACCCAATAAGGTTGGGGTTCTCAAAAATAACCTCTTGATAGGGTTAAACCCTGACAGGGTAAGCTGCGTACATCCACCCCTCCCAGACCCCGCTTAAGCGGGAGCCCTTGAGGCACTTGGTCTGTTGTTGTTGTTGCACTCGTTTTAGGAAAATTATCATTTAAGTATCCTGCAGTTTGACCATTTCTCCTCCCTGTCCCATTTTGCGGGGGCCTTCAAACACTGAGTTTGTTGTTATTGTTGTACTGTATTAATAATGTACTCTCATTTATTAAAGACATAAAATATTCATGTTAGGTAAATTATCAGTTAGGTACCTTAAGGTTTGACTATTTATCACTTAGGTAGCCTGCCTTTTTAATGTATACAATAGGGTAAGTATTTTATCGCTTAAGTAGCTTGAAGTTTTAAAATATATCGATAAAGTACCCTTTAGTTGAAATTAGATATATTTTAGTTGGAAAATGATAATGGGTACCTTCGTTAAAATATTATGATTTTTATTAAAAAAAAAATTGCTAACATGATACATAATTGCGGCAATATTTAGGAAATTTATATTAACATTCAGTTAATCTTTCATCGTAATTTGCTAATTTTTTCCGAAATTATTAGCATGAATTATATATATATTATCATAACCATATATTGTATCAGTATTTTTGTATAAAATCGACCAATTCTTAAAAAAATTCATCAAATCCCAACATAGGATACTTAGGTAATAAAATATTCAAATATTAGTATATCTAATTGTATATAATAAAAAATTAGGGTACCTAAGTGATAAATGTTCAAACCTCATCAATAACTTAATAATAATTTCCCTTCATATTATTTGTGTCCATAACATTTTTTTTAAATTGATTTTTTAAAATCATAAGACATTTATGTCTTAAAAAATATTTTTTTCAACTTTCACTTTTGATTTATAGAACGAGTATTATTTTTTTGTTTCTACTTAAAAGTGAATAAAATAACTAATATTCTTATTTAAAAATGCTTTTGTACTTTGACCAAACACTGTACAAATTTTAAAGAGCGTTTTTTATTTAAAAAGCTTGACCAAACAGACACTTAATTACTTACCCGAAGAAAGCGGTCATGTGATTGGTCACGTGATAATATTTGTTTAATTTCTTGGAGAACTCAAAGGGGTCATAAAAATATTGCTTTTTTGGTTTCATTATGAATTAAATATTTGAGATTTTTTATTAGATTATAAAATTATTTATATTTTAATATCCCAAGGAATGTATGGCACCTCTCGTCAACGTAAAATTTTTGTCTTTTTCACATCAACAACAATAACATATCAAGTGCCTCAAGAGCTCTCGCCTAAGCGGGGTCTGGGGGATAGATGTACACATCCTTACTCCTTCAGGGTGTAATCCTGCCAAGAAGCTATTTCCAAGGACCCCTAACCTAATAGGGTTGGCAACACGAGGACTTCCCAGGAGGTCACCCATCCTGGTACTACTCTCGCTCAAGCACGCTTAACTTCGGAGTTCTAATGGGATCCGGTGTATTAGTGCTGGTAAATGAACCCTTCTCTTTTTCACATCCCTTTTTATAATTATAATATTTTTGTTGTTAGAGAAATTTAGTAAAACAGATACTATTTTTCTAATTATTAGTGATAAAGTCGCATAAAAAATAGGCACCTTGTATAAATAAGATCTGAGTCAATTCGTATTAAAGCAGAGACAAAAAAACAAAACAAACCAAAAAACAGGAATACAGTCATAGGTGAAATTAACATGCTCTACATGACTGCAATCATCGGATCCCATTAGTGTAGGAAATATCTGACGTGTACAACTACAATACTGTGTATAACGACGTATAAAATACAGAGTAAAAATACCATTGTAACTACCAAAAAATAATCGATAAAATACGGTATCAATAGCCCTAAAATGCCGCTAATATTAACTGAAAATGACAACATATAGCAACGAAAATTACATTCAAATGGCTTTAAAAATTAGTAAAAATTACATTCAATGTGGGATAGAGGGCATTTATTTTGTACTGGACATTTATCTTATATTCATAATGGAACTTTCTTACTAATTTAGACTTAGCTTGTATCATTTTTCTAACAATCCCCCACAAAGAATACAAGCGAAAAGAGAAGAAAGGAATAGACTGGGCAAAGGAAGTTTGGTTTTTCAGTGGCGATGTCTTGCGACTTGAATTATCATCTAGTGCAACCCTAGTTTAGGACCAACATCTTGCAAGGTGACTTTCGTCTTGAACCTTACAAGGGGTTGTATAGTCTTCCACTTGGACACATACCAAACTCCGGATCTCGGCAACTCCTGCGGTTTGGCGCGTTTAATAGGCCATGCGCTCGTCCTGGATGTTCATAGGCGCTCTAGAAGGCAAGTCTTAATCCTTCATAGAGAGCGGCCAGACTCCCACACCTATATAGGTGGATCCCATCAAGTGTGTATTACCGCACACCACCAAACATATGGATATGGATCCATTAAGAGCTAAAGCTCAACCTTACCCCTGGTAACATACAGACAGCGTCCGTCATGTGCAAGTCGTGCTTACACCGCCAACATACGGAATTGGACCCGTCTCCGCACTGTCACACCATAGGGAGGGACAACATAAAACACAATGCATATCTTGAATGAAACTATGACTTTTCACATTGAACCTGATAAGCCCAGGCTGGATACATCATAGTTTATTCGTGTACAGACTTCAGTCCCTTCCCCCTCGATGTTTTTACAATCATTTTACGACAAAGGCCTTTTGTCAACGGATCCGCAAGATTCTTTTCAAATTTACATAGTCTAGTGATATCACTCCACTTTCTATTAGATCTCTCACGATCTTATGCCTGAGACGAATGTGTCTCCTCTTGCCATTATGAACCTTGTTCTCTTCCACAGCAGTTACAGCTTGACTGTCACAGTGAAGTGACACTAATGGAACTGGAAGCCCCCACAGAGGCACTTCAACACTGTATTACAACAGAGCGGTACTTCAAAGTTGACTACTGCCAACATCAATCACGAGTTGCTCTTACCCCCATATTGAGGTACTTGTAATGAGCTGTTAAACAACTAGCTTCATCGCCTGCCAACTTCAATAAGAGTCAGTATAACACATTAGTGGAGCACACATTATATTGTAAAATTACATCTCTACCCCAAGTACTCACATAGTACGTATATCATATATACAGTTGGCACGAAAACCACATACCGCAAATTGTCACTTTCATATCTGATCACAATTGTGAAACATTATCACTAGTTTAGGTCACAAATGACCATATACCCATTCTCATTGTACTTAGCATACATGCGATATTACTATTAAGGGTAGTTCATGTCTTACCTATGTTGTACCAAATTTTTGGTGATATCAAGAGAAAGAGATTCATAATACCATAATTCACAAGATTCCTTTTACAACTCAACTTAAGGCAACCTAAGCCTCTGCAAGGCTCTCAAGCCCAAGTGCTTAGCATCATTAAACTATTTACATCGACTTTGGACAATCGACAAACAATATTTCCACCATAACGAATTTCCATGAGCTAGCTATAACTAGCAAACAGCGGTAGAAACACAATAGTCAAAAAAGGTTATCACCTGACAACATACATTATAGGCTCTCGGGTGCTTTTACAGCCCCCTACAATGGAATGTATCACACTGCATTCTTAAGCCGTTAGATTTTTCTACCTGCCAACTCTGTGTTAAAAGGACAACTAAAACATGCAGGTTTCAGCAGAGTGTCAAAAACATAATGTAATTAGTAGAATGTCTCTCAGCGAGATCAAACACCCAACACAACACGGAGTCTATTACAACATAAATCCCATTCATAGTACTTCACTAGTGCTTCAATAATTTAATTAGAGCACTTTAATATTCATTATTTGGATCAATGTTCGTAGACAAGGTCCACCACTAACATATGATATAAAGCAACGAGTATTGTGTTATTCACCAAAAACATAATACTATCAATTACCTTAGTATATTTGGCTTGTGATGTGATGCCACATTTTTATTCTGATCAAATGAACACTAGGGTCATATAGTATGTCATTCAAACGGCCAACGTGAGCACACAACATATATGACAACAACCAAACAAGGCATCTAGGCACAAACTAAATACCAAGCCCATGACCAATCAAGGTTATCATGTGTCCTACACCTTACTCCTTTTCCAAAAACTAGAAAGGAATACATGAAACATTGATCCTAAGGGCATAATAAGTCTATGAAGACATTATACAGTCCTCATATACTCAAACATATCATGTTTTTTCGAACCACAAGTTGGAATTCAAGAAGACAACTTAAAATGACAGTATATTGCCCAAAAAACAGCAGTTGCAATATCAAGAACAAATTCAGCAGTTAACAATCATAATCTGTAGTATGTACATAACATAACGTGCTTGCACAACTGAAACATGTGTCCATAATAGCATGCACATCAACATCTTACAGCCCAGAACAATATGCAGCAGTGCATTCGGCAACATACAGCATGCTTTTCATCATTTCAAGTAACATGTGACAACATATTCACAATACTTCAAACATAGCCATGGAAAATATATGAGACACATCATCATGGAGACTAACACACCAAATCACTCATGAATTTTCACCAATGATACAAGCTAAACTTAAGTGTTAAGGAAAAATATTCTAACCGTACCTATTTATCGGTTGTTCACCATTATTAGTCGTTTAGGGTTATTAAAATTGTGACCATTGGGAATTAAATGACAATATAGCTGTTGAAATTTATTACGTCCGTTTATAGCCTTTGGAATTCATTACAGCCGATGACTTAATGCTTGTTACCGTTTATAGCCGTTGGAATTTATTGCACCCGTTCTTTTTAATACTTGTTATAGTTGTCTACACTATATATATATACCATTAGCTATAACAACAAAAAATGAACACTCTCGGTCTCTCTCTCTCGGTTTCTCTCTCTCCTAAAATTTGGGCAAAGTTCAAGGCACTCCTACCCGACAATTAACGAGTGCACGTTAAGGGTCAGACCTTGTAAATCCTGAAGGACGGCCACCTACGTATTTGTTTGCACCAGAGCAGAGGCGAAATTTTCTTTTAGATTGTAGGAAATATCTGACGTGTACAACGACAATACTGCGTATAACGACGTGTAAAATACAGAGTAAAAATACCATTGTAACTACCAAAAAATAACCTGTAAAATACGGTATAAATAACCCTAAAAATGCTGCTGATATTAACTGAAAATTACAACATCTAGCAAGTGAAAATTACATTCAAATGGCTTAAAAATACTCACCCTTATAAACCGAACTACCCCCTCCTAAATTATCAATGTGGGATAGAGGGCATTTATCTTGTATTGGGCATTTGTCTTATATTCATAATGGAACTTTCTTACTAATTTAGACTTAGCTTGTATCATTTTTCTAACAATTAGCACTCCGAAGTTAAGCGTGCTTGGACGATAGTAGTACCAGGATGGGTGACCTCCTGAGAAGTCCTCGGGTTACCAACCCTATAAGGTTGGGGGTCCTCTGAAACAACCTATCGGCGGGGTTATACCCTGAAGGGGTAACTCTGCGTATATCCACCCTCAAGACCCAGCTTAGGCGGGAGCCCTTGAGGCACTAGATCTTCTATTGTTGTTGTACACAATTGCAATCACCACCGAAGAAGATGGACCAAAAATAAGAGAAAGGGCCAATGTATCAAAGTTGGGAGAGAGAGGTTGACAAGGAGTCTGAATAACCGACACCTTAATCCATCATCGTAATGTGTTCAACCATAATCGATTCAACACTACCAAAGATCAGTTCAAGCTTTTAAATTTTAAGTTTCTAGAATCAGAAAATTGTAAATAGAAAGCGATATTAAACAACTCAGTTGCCATGTTTGTTGTTCAACCTGTCTATTGGAAATATTAATTAAGTTTGTATATTAGGTTTTATAATTCTTTTATTTGTCCCATCATTTTTGCCATTTCAATCTATTCTTTCTTTGGTTATTAAAATCTGGATTTAATATTTTACAGTGATCGATCGATCTGAATCATAAGTAGAATATTAATTTTATAGAATTTTATGATTCGTTGATATTAAATGAAATTAATGAAAAAAAACATAATATGATTTTACGATTCTATCGGTCCGACCTTGATTTCACTAATGTATACAAATAGAAAGTTAAAACAATAATGAATGTAAAAGTAACCCAAGTATATGCCAATATTCCAAAACCAACTCTATTTTCTAATCAAAAAATAACCCAACTCTATTCTACCAAAAAATAATCAAATTTTAAAAGTAATCTAAAAATAACCCAATTCTAAAAATTTTATTTAAAAAATATTGAATTATGGTACGTGGTATGATGCCCCGACAATATTTTTATTTTCCTACGTGTTTTTGGTTTGGCTTGTTCTCTGTAAGGCTGCAAATAAGCCAAGCTGGCTTGCGAGCCGGTTCGATTCTGCTAATTAAGGACTCGACTTGGGCTCGTCTAAGCCAACTCAAGAGCTTGCTCGCCTCATTTAAGGGCTACTTGTTTAAATAAACGGGCCAAATCAAATCGAGGCCAACTCGGCTCGAAAGGATCAGAAGCCGGCTCCTTAATGAGCTCATGAGCGGCTTGATTATTGGCTCACATATCTATATTGTGGATTTGTGTTATATGTATGTATTTTTTATTTCTAATTTCCATACATGATTTTTTTTTTTTTTTTTTTGGTAATTAGCGACCAAGTCGCGAAACAAAACAGGCGCTCGAACAAGCAAGCCCTGAGAGAACCCGCACAATAACGTGCCTCAGAAAAGAAAGCAACAGCAAAACAAACAGGGCTACAAACAAGACAAAATAGGGCAAACCGAATCAAAGGACACACAACGCAAAACTCGGACTCGGGGCAAACCAAACAGGACAAAGGGGTAGTTAGGTCACCCTCTTTCAAGCATAGCGCTCACCATAGGCGGATCAAAGCCGTCAAAGTTGAAACCTACCCTTCTTCCCATTGCAATTATTCGTTCAGCTTTTAGGATCTTTTCGGGTGTCTTGAGTGCGGCCACCCCGCTTCGCCTTATTCCCCTTTTTTCGCTTGCCTGAGGCCTTAGTCGTTTTCTATGCGCTGTTCCTCGGTGACATATCTTTCAGAAACTCCTGAAGCTCCCGCTTTTCATTCTCCTTCTTCTTGCGCTTTGACGCTTTCCTCTCCTATTTTGTCATCACCCCTTTTCCATTTCTTATCCCAGCGCTGCTAGGTCCCTCTACACAAGGCTCTGACCTGTTCAAGGCAGTGGGCTCGAAACCTGTAGGAAACACAGGCCCTGAGGACCCAGAATCATTCTTACTGGCGAAGTCTTGAGTTTCCTTCTCAAGATGCGATAACTAAGCATGAGGTTGAGCTGAATCAGTTATGTCACACTCAACCCACGGGAGCAATGGAGGCAACTGTTGGTTTCCACGCACTTCCTGAAAAGGTATATGAGCACCAAGCTGGGGAGACGGGTGGAGAAGAGAAACATGTGGCCAACTACACTCCACAAACCACCTACCGACATACTAACCATCAATATGGAAAGCAAGCTGATCCGTCGACAACTCTACCATGCTGACCCCTTCATTCAATGGCCCCATAGTGCGACTCCCATGACCCTCATTGCCCACATCAGCCATCCTGGTAACAGGAGAACCTTGAGCCACTGTGGTATGGCGTGCCAAGGTGGTGCACTGATTGTCTCGGTGTGGATTCATTGACGAAAAGGTCTGTTCTCTTGCTAATCTGACCAACACCGCCAGAGCAACAACACTGGGAGAGTAATCTGGAATCAACTCTGTCCTACCCTCTTTGACTAGGACTAGTCTGGAAACCCTATTAAATTGGACTTGGACTATTTGATGAATAAGTGATGGGGAGCAGGTGTCAATGAGGATCCTGGCAGCATCAATGCATCTCATAGCAGACATCCTCGAGTCCACCCTGACTAACTTCCCCCATAATCTCGCGAGGTCAAAAAAGCATTCCTTAGTCCAGCATTGGACAGGTAGTCCAAAAACCTCGATCCATACTCTTCTGTTAAGTGATCCAAGAATCTCGCCAGAGTATTTAGAAATGTCTTTGAATTTCCTAAGAAGAACCTCGCGACGTGGGCCGAGGTAAGACTCCAAAGTCTCAGCGGAATCACAAACCAGGATGAAAGTAGTGGTGCTTAACCTTTTAGGGGTTAAACCGTGAAGGTCGTTCTCCGCGATAAATGTGAGGATATTATCCAGACTCACCCCATCCGATGAGTGCGCAATTATAGACAGCTTTAGACAATCCTGCACATTCTTGTTAGTGTTGGAAACCATAATCCTTGGGATGTCAGAACCCGCGAAACCTCTGGCCCGAGTAGTAGGAGTCTCATCCTGACCATGAATACTGACAGCGGCTTTGGACTGTTGGAAAACCCTTGAACGATGCTGGCTCCGGACAGATGACTCAGATGATCTTCTGGACGGGTTAGCCCATTCTACCTTCAGCTTGGCACCCACCACCCATCTATCATTCATAGATGAAATTGCTCTAACAGCTTCCTCGGATCATGAAACCGAACAAAACCATACTAGCACGTAGACCTTAGCCTTCTCTTAAAAGGAACAAAAGTATCGTAAATTGACCTGAAATCTCGGAAGACATACTTGAGTCAGGAATTCGTCGTTCTCTCGGGTAAGCCATCAACGAAGATGGACACCGTTCCACCGGATATTGGCATTGGTCTCCAAATGGGTGATTGATGAATGGGTAATTGTTAGAAAGGAGGCGTGTGAAATTGGTCTGGAGGGGTTAGAGGAGGGAGAAATTTTGGGTTTTGTTTTGGTAGTTGAAGGTTGTAGGTGGTGACGGTGGCAAAGGAGGTGGATAAGGTACAATGGAGGTGGGGAAGAGGAAGTGTTATGTAAATCGGGTAGGGGAAACAGAGTGGATGAGGGAGTGGCGATGGCTTTTTAATGGAGGATGAGGGGAGATTGTGGGTGGTGGTGGTGGCTTTGTTGGTGGAGATGGTGGTTTTCTGGTGTTGGAAATGGAGATGGTGGTGTTTGGTGGTGAAAATGGTGGAAGTGGTGTTGGGTGGTGGTCAAGCCCGGTAATGGGTTGATGGGTGGTGGGATTCGGTGGTGGATGGTAGAGTCTAGGGGTGGAGAGTGTTGGTGGAGGCCATGGTGGTGGTGGCGAGCCTGGTTGTTGAGGAAGGAGGCGGTGGTGCTTCTTCGAAGGGCCACCGAACGTTGAAGGACGGCAGCCTCAGTTGCACGACCGCATCGGCAGGACGACGGCGAGTGGTCGGCGGCGCCTCCGGCCCCTGGTAAGCAAGCCACGCGCCCACACGCACCGGAATTGGGTGGCGCGTGTGGTTGTTTGTAGCCACTGGGGCTACTACTTTTTAGGAGAGAGAAAGGAGCAATATTTACTCTCGTGTGGCCCATACATGATTTATTTTATCACCATTTTCTGAAAATTCAAGTAACATTAATTATAAATGAGTGTAACAAGCCTAATAAATGAGCTTAACAAGCCTCGTAAATGAGCGCAATAAGTTGGCAAAACTCAACAAGCCAGCTTGCCAAATAATCAAAGCCTAAATTATACCAATACCTAGTCGGTCTCATTTCATAAACGAGCTGAGGCAACCACAGATGTGCGGCTCTGTCAGCTAAATGATACAGATATCGAGTTGGTCTCAATTAGTTAACGAGCCAAGCCGAGCAAGCCGTGGTTCGGCTCAACTTGGCTCGAATCATTTGCAGCCCTAGTTCTCTAGTTGTATTCCTCTATTATTTTGCTTGTTTTATGCCCCGGGATATTACTTTTTTTGTGGGATTATAGTCAATTATCAAAAAAATATATTTTTAGTTTGGTTAAGAAATCAAGCCAAACCAAAAATACATAGAAGAAAAATATATTGTCGGAGCGTCGTACCACATGCCATACTTAGCCAACAATTCAATATTTTTTTTAAATTAATTTTAGATTTTTGTTATTTTTTAGTAAAAAAGTTAGAATTTGGTTATTTTTTGTTAGAAAATAGAGTTGAGTTATTTTTTGGTATATTGACATATAGTTAGGTTATGTTTAGATTAATTATTGAAGTTAAAATGTAAAAAAAATAAAGCATCTATTATGGACAACTTACTTTATAGTTTGAAGTTAAAGAAAGTTAATTAATTGTTTATGTGCTTTAAGAAGCTTAAATTAAGTTTTCTTTTATATTTTAACCTTAATACAAAGCGAGATTAGCAGCATATATCCCAAAGTTCACATGATTATATTATAAAGTGACACGTATATGTTGCATGATAATGATTTTATCATAATGATTGCATTTTATATATATATCCATGTAAGTGAGGTCTTATTAATAATTTTTTTGGAACTATATAACTAATATTAATACTAAAAATAATTATAATATACATTTAATAGAATTTTATGATTCTCAATTTAATTCTCCGATTTTGATTCTAAAAGTCCCTACCTGTTCTAGGAAAAAAATCATATAAGTTTGAATGATTTATTTTTATAAAATCATACTATTGACATGAGGCCTTTCATTTATGTTATAAGTACTTTTGGGTGGATATAAATTCGAATGATATATTTTTATAAAATCATCAATTTATAGGGAAAAAAAAATCAAATTAAAGATACATTTTTATAGTTACTTATAGTGTTATTCACGCCAAAGGTTCCTATATTTTACCTATTATATCAATCTAATCCCTGAACAATTTAAAATATATTAATTTAGTCATTTATCAAATTTAAATTATGTTAGTGATATAATTTTAAGCAGTAAAATTATGTTAGATGTAAACAACTTATTATAAATTCATATGTTTACTCAATTTAACCCAATTTGTGACCGAACTATTAAAAATTTCATTAAAACTTAACATAAATTTTTCTTTAAAGACCAATTTCACACATTTTGAATTATATATGATAAAATTAACACAATTAAAAGTACAATGATTAAATTAACATAATGAATAAAGTACATGAACTTTTAACATAAATAACCTTATATCATTGACTGCTGACCCTAAAACACTTTGAACTTAATGCAACAAAGAATGGAATGGGAAGGGGTTTTCATTTATGTTCACTAAAAACCCACCTCAACCCAAAATTGCCATTACATATTGACAAGAAAAAAAAACTTTGAAAAGGTATTATACGAGAAGAAAAGAATAAAACGACTAACATTGTTGTACGTATAAAGAGAATAGGACGTTTCAAGAAAAGAATAAGAGTAGAAACAAGTTTTAAAAAGAATACGTTTTGAAAGTTTACAAACATGTTTTTGTTCATATTCTTTATCCGAAACAAATTGTTTCCTCGACAATTTGTCGACGATTATATTCCTTTTCTCAAACATAATGCACTTCGGTTTTTACATGTTGGTGTTCAGACTTGCTCAACTTCACCAGAACTAGGACTGCGAGGGGAAGCAGCCACCCTTTTCCCTCTGCTCAACAACCTCTTCAAGGACCTCAACCTTGATGTCATGGGGGATTTTGCATCATCCTCGTCGACCCGAGTCGGAATATCAATCGCCAATCTCTCACTTGGCCTAGCAACACCATCTGCTGAAGAATCCGATGTCGACGAAGAAGCAAATTCTACATTGTTCAAAACTTGGGCTTCAACAGAACTAAGTTGAGCTTCATTCCCCCAAAAAAGCACATTTGTGGGAAAACTTGGTGATTCTACTGATTGCCCAGAAACATTTGAGGCCTCATTTGATGAATCAACAACGACTTCTTGCATT
Source organism: Simmondsia chinensis (assembly GCA_018398585.1). NCBI lineage: Eukaryota > Viridiplantae > Streptophyta > Magnoliopsida > Caryophyllales > Simmondsiaceae > Simmondsia > Simmondsia chinensis. Next base: position 1,364,308 of record JAGTTD010000021.1, read on the forward strand.
TCAACACTCATATTTGATGGGTTCTTCTTGGTATCTACAACATTTCTACAAATTGGGCAAGTTGAATGCGATTGAAACCACATGTCAATGCAATCAACATGAAACCCATGGCTACAATTTGGCAAGATCCTTGCTTTTTCCCCTTCTGAGATTTCACTTAGACAAACAGCACATTCGAATCCATCCTTGAAATCTTTGGGATTAAAGACTATAACTTGGAGTGACTTGAGGATGGAAGGGTCTAGACCGCGGCGGCGTAGCTGTGGCGCAGCTCGGTCTTGGCCGGAGGAGGAGAATACAAGGCGGCTGCGCCGCCAGGACCGGGTGGCTGGGTCCTCATGGCGTGACCAGTACCATTTGGCATAGAGGTGGAGCAAAAAGACGAATGAAACCACAAAAAACAACACGATTATGGATGTTACCAGGATTTTGCTTGATATATCCACCATTTTTGACTCACCCGTTTGCGATGAGTCCCCCATTTTTGTTTCTTAAACTAATTTGTAAAACCTAGCTAGGGTTTCTCCTGTGATTTTAGCGTTGAATGAGATGAAATTTACAGGATTTTGTATCAAGAAATTGAATAAATGAGCAGAACCCAGATGAAGTTTCAGATTAATCAGCTGAACCCATAAAGGATTTTTTCAAAATCAGAAAGATTAATGGCAATCCCAGTACATAAATTGAACAAAAAAGTAGGGTTTGTACTGAGTTTCTGCAGAAAATTTGAAGAAAATCACTGAAGAAGTTCACTAAATGAGCAAAACCCAGATGAAATTTCTTACTGATTTGCAGAACCCAGAAACGAATTTCAAATATTCAGAGAATTTAATCGCAAAACACAGTTCAAAAATTGAGCAGAAACCCAAATGTAATTGCTAAAATAGAGTAGAGAGAGAAGAAAAAATTATTAAATTAATGCAAAATTTACAATTGCAAGAAAAGCCCAGAAAGAATTTAATGTTGAATTTGAAATTGAGGATTAAGTTGAAAATATTTTTGGAGCTTAGAACGCCAAATTCAACCTTTTAGATATACAGGTACTGCAAGAAAAAAATGAGGGTTTTGTGCAGTTTCGCAGTTGTATCAAATTTGTTGAAAATGTTAAAAATTACATGGAAATGGACAGGAAGCTGCTTTTAAAATAAGCGAAGTGGTCAACAAGCTGAAATTTGAGTTTGAATAGAACACATACAGGAGATGGAAGTCGGGTGTAATCGAGTCGACTCGAGTTAAGCATTTTTGTGTTCAAAATTGAGTTGAGTTCAAAGTTATTAAAATCGTGATTCTACTAAATGTTAGTATGATTATTTTCTTAAAATTAGTTACATAATTCACAAAAGTTTTATATAAGACCTCAACTTACAACATAGATGTGTATATGCTTAAATGATTATGAGAGTTTTCAAGATATATGTTATTAATCAAAATTTAAGGTTACAATTTGAAATTAAACTTTAGTTTCTTGAGAGTATATAACGACTTAATTAATTTTATCTTACTTCAAGATAAGAAAATACTTTCGTTATACTTGAATTTTTTTTAGTTTTCAACATTTTATTTGTGCGCGTTGGTAGGATGGGTGGAATCGTGAAATCGTATTATGATCCTATCCGTTAGTTACATTTAAAATCAATGGATCATAATATTCTACAAAATTAAGATTGTGCTTATGATCCGCGTCGATCTCTGATTGTGGGATCGTAGAATCACAAGATTCTAAGATTTGGATTGAGAGTTTAATAACCATGGTTGAGTTTTATTGAGATTTCGAATTTTTGTTCAAAATTGGGCTCATGAGTTATTAGTGTGTTTGATACTCGATTAACACAATTCTTTAGCCTAACCGAGGTGAGTCGAGCTCAAAATAGAGTTGAGCTTCATACGGAACTGAATAATTCGAGTTACTATAGAGCTATTATGAAATCATTTTTGAGCTAATATTGTGTATCAGTAAGTTATTAACAAGTTTTTATCGAGAGCCATAAATGAGCCTTTCAAATTGTTCGCGAACAATAACGAGTCGAGCACTCCTTGCTCGAATTCAACCCGTTAAGCTTATTGATCAATGCTTGAATTCAATTCGATAAGATATATAGCCCAAAAAAACACAATTGAACCCTAATCGAATTCAAACTCAAATAGTTTAATCAGCGTTTGGTTTGCGTATACCATTAGTTGAGAGGTAAAATGCTAAATGCATCAAATTTGGGTATTAAATTTACATATTAATTACCAAAAACCTTATTCAGTTAGTTTTTTTTTTTTTTTTTTTTTTTTTGTGTTCCTATAGAATTTTTTAAGGCTGTGTTTGGAGCATATAATTGGGGTTGAGACTGGAATTGGGGCCTAAAATTCCAATACTATTGTTCGGTTCATGGAATTGGAATTACAATTCTACTGCTTAATTCCATATAATTGGATTTTAACCGAAATCACCCTTTCCAATTCCTTATAGTGAGGGTAAGAAATTATAATTTCATAGTAACTTTATTGGCCTGAAATCCAAAATAACTCTACTTGATTAACCCAAAATTAAAATGATTCAAAATCTAAAGACTTAGACATATCTAAAATTTGACTCGAACCTCAAGATCACCTAACTCGAATGACTTGAACGTGAAATGACAGAAATCACACTTTAACTCAAAGTCCAAAGTAACCTTACCCGATTAACTCGAAACTCGATTGACTTGAATATTATCATGTTCTAAATTAGTACGAAGAAAGGGTCAAAATCAAAGTGGAGAACTCAAAAATAAATTTGAATCCTAGACGCCAACGCTACGACCCTAACTTAGTCAAATAATAGAAAACCATGAATGTGACTTCACGAGAAGACTCAAAAGTAACTACAACTACCAAGTGGTTAACTTACGTGTAATTATGGGACTTTTTTTGTAAAATGGCCCATTTTAAAATAAAATTTAGAAAAATGGCCCCATTTAAAAAATATTTAGAGAAATGGCCCAGTTGACTGTAGCTGAATGGTTGGGCCACCTGTGGAATGGCGTGCAAGAGTAAAATACGAAAAACCAAACGGCGTGCAACGACTAAAGTTGCACGACTGGCCGTACGTCGTGCAACGTTAGTCGTTGCACGACCGGCTGAACGGCGTGCAACCACCACTGCTTCACCAACAGCCAACTTCCGTCCACAACCCATGCAATACTGTTGTTCCTCTGTATCGGTTGCAACCCTACCTTCCGCTACTGATGTGAAAATACGGCTGCAACCTCACCCGTATAATGTATTTCTTATCCATTATGTAATAGGTGATTGCGTCATATTATATAAATTGCAGTAATAATAACAAAATATTAAAACTACATGAGTCGAAATACTGAAAATGTAAATAACTCGAACAGTAATAATAACAATCGTATATCGTATATCGTATTACAACACAAAAAAAAAGTATTGCATATCTTAAGGATCAAAATTTGATGTGGACCTACGACTAGGTTCCGCACGATGTCGCGAGGATGTGGACTCCGTGTGAACAGAGTAACTGCGTCGGCGAGGAAGTTCACGTCTACTTTCTTCCTCATCATGTACATAAAGTACTGTAGTCGACACCTTTGTTACGCAAAATCTGGATGAAGGACCTGAGTTTCGACAAATTCTGTGTAACGAAGGTGTCGACTACAGTACTTTATGTACATGATGAGGAAGAAAGTAGACGTGAACTTCCTTGCCGATGCAGTTACTCCGTTCACACGGAGTCCACACCCTCGCGACATCGTGCGGAACCTAGTCGTAGGTCCACATCAAATTTTGATCCTTAAGATATGCAATACTTTTTTTTTTGTATTGTAATACGATATACTATATACGATTGTTATTATTACTGTTCGAGTTATTTACATTTTCAATATTTTGACTCATGTAGTTTTAATATTTTGTTATCATTACTGTAATTTATATAATATGACACAATTATCGATTACATAATGGATAAGAAATATATTATACGGGTGAGGTTGCAGCCGTATTCTCACATCAGTAGCGGAAAGTAGGGTTGCAACCGATACAGAGGAACAACAGTACTGCATGGGTTGTGGACGGAAGTTGGCTGTTGCATGCAGGTTGGCGTGAAGCAGTGGTGGTTGCACGCCGTTCGGCCGGTCGTGCAACGACTAACGTTGCACGACGTACGGCCAGTAACGTTGCACGCCGTTCAGTTTTTCGTATTTTACTCTTGCACGCCATTCCACAGGTCGCCCAACCATTCAACTACAGTCAACTGGGCCATTTCTCTAAATATTTTTCAAATGGGGCCATTTTTCTAAATTTTTTTTTAAAATGGGCCATTTTACAAAAAAAGTCTAATTATGAGTTACAAGATTAATTTGTTGAGATTTAGTTACTCGGCTTGTTAAGTTGGACCGACCTCTTCTTTAATGCGACTGTTACAACAACAACAACAACAAACGCAGTGCCTTCAAGGGCTCTCGCATAAGCAGGGTCTGGGGGGGTAGATGTACGCAGCCTTTCCCTTCAGGGGGCTACCTTGAAGAGAGGCTGTTTTCGAGGACCCCCAACCTGAGAAGCTGGTCTGCAGCAAGAGCAAAAGACCTAACAGCAGGAGAACAATCAAAGCATGAGAAGGGCAAAACACATGGTGAGCAAACAACAAACTCGAAGTAGGCCACAACAGGCACAAATCAACAGATAAGATAAAGATAAAGATAGAGATAGAGATAAGTAGGCCAGTAGCAAGTATCAGCTCATGAGAGCCAGTACACAGCCTACGTGCGCCAAGAGGATGTCAAGGCCTAGCACTAGTAAGCTGGACTACCCTACTCCAACTGGAGCATCAATTACCTCTATGCTAGCCCTCCATTGGGCCCTATCTAAGGCCATCTCCTCCCGAAGGTGTAGGTGGGTGAGGTCTTGTCGGATCGTCTCAAGCCATCTCTTCTTTAACCTGCCTCTACCTCTTCTGTCTAATGTAGTAAGGGGCTATTCACATCTCCTTACTGGAGCGTTGTCCGGTCTCCTTCTAATGCGACTGTTACTGTTGAAAAATATTCTTCCAGAATATACATCAAATAATTATTAAACATTTACATGAATGAAATAACATCAATTAAACTTGAATAATACAACATTAAAATGGGATGAAAAATATAGGATATGAATTTCATTGAACCAATTGTTGGGTATATTTTTTTCCTCAAAATTAATTGTATGTAAAAGTGAAAAAGATGAAAAAGAAAAGAAAAATGGGAAGTTCACTTGTACAAGTTATAGGGTATAGGTATAGGTTGAGAAGTTTACTTCAACAAGTAAACTAGTATGTTTTGTGTCATCCTTTTTCTTTGGTGTTTTGTTATAAATAGAGGGGTAGGAAGTGTAAAATGGGGGAGAAGTGTAGAGAAAAAGAGAGAGAAAACGAAGAGAAAATGTAGAGTGATTTGGAGTTTGTAACGGGCACCCGGGTAGGGGGAGAGTGTGGAAAAAATAATTGTTAGTGTTTGTGTTTGTGAGGTTGTTTTGTTGAGATATTGAATGGGGTTTACCCGAGTATGAAGGGAGTCATACTCGGGTGCCTTGATTGAAAGTATTGAAGAGAGTTTTTGTAACTTCTTCTGTCCAAAGCTACATTGCGGGAGGGCTATTGGCTTGCTGTGCAAAGCTACATTGATTCAAGGGCTGGTGGCTTGCCGTTCAAAGCTACATTGGGAGAGGGTTGGCGACTTACCGTGCAATAAACACATTTGTTGAGACGATGATGATTGGAGATTGTAATTCCTAAATTTCATAGTGGATTTGGTACCCCTTTGGGTCCCGTGGTTTTACCCTCTAGTTGAGAGTGGGTTTCCACGTAAAAATATGGTGTGTTTATTTTTGTTGGTTTTTGTTGTTTTCGCTTCTATTGTGCTCTATGTGTGAAGTTTTCCCAACACCAATAACTAACAATTTAATGCAAACAACAACGGCATTGGAAAATAAATTAAATAGAAAAAGGGCTTAGAGAAAAACATATCTTTGTTGGGTTGAGGCACGCAAAAGGCGCTCTCCTTAGAAAGGAAACATCCCTTTTGCACGAGTCTGATCTTTCAATTAAGTGCGCTCATTTCCCAGGATTCAACAACCTGTCGAACCTCAATTTATACAGCAATAAAAGATACCCGAACCTCGATTACCATATCTCACATTTTTAGAAGAAAGTGAGAGACAAAAGTATTGAAAAGAGACAAAAAGTATTTTCTCATCTTCACTGTTTTTCATACTCACTTATCAGTCTTCTTTTATACACAAAATAATTTTTATTAATTCCATAAAAATAGGCCACAATTTACATTTTCAGTTTTATCTGATCATGGAGCAACATATCTGGGAGATTTTTAATATTCTTTCTAGAAGATAAGCTCGATCAATGCTATTTCCATTTGCAACAAATTAAATATGCCAAATCACAATATTTTTGTCACAAAAATATTTACTTAAAGATTTTTTTTTTTCTCAAAATGATAAATGAATATAAATAATTTTTAAATCAATATAAACTAAAAATATATTTTTTTCCAACAATCTCGCACATGATTTAAAAATTATAAAAAATTGTGACCATTACATTCCATTAGTACATGGAGGTACCTTTCGGGTTTGAGCCAAGTGTTATGAGCTTCAACCTGAAATAACCATAGTAGCATAAAAGCTTTGAACTATCGGTGCGGCGCGTTATGGAATACAGGCAATTGTAAGGTTCTATCGGTGGAGCGCATTACGATCATACGCACGAAATCCTGTCTCGTGCGTGTCATTAGGGAATAGCCCGTTTCCCATAGTGGCAACCCCACCACCACACTCACTTAGGTGAACCCTCCAAGGGTGATCTATGTTCAACACCCCTCTAATAATATGCCTTTGAGTTCATTTAGAGTTTAAAAACTATGCCTTGAACATCACAGTAAATAGCATCTCACCTTGTGAATCGAACCCGGGAATACCCCGCTATAAAATAATATAATTTATGCTCTTTCAACCGCCCATCAATTTCGTTTTTACTCGTTGAACCTCATTCATGTGATCGCCATACCTCTGAGGGCGGGTTTCCACTATGGTGATTAATTTTATGGGCTTCAATCCCACTCCCCTCGATGACTGTATAACATAGGCTCATTGGCCTTTTTGTAAGTAGAACCGCATCATCAACTTTTTCACATTGGCTAGCTAGCATTCTCGTTACCTGTAACTCACGTACTTCTATCTTTATAGTAGAGTGGCTTTTCATCCTTCCATTCAATGGAATTCCATGCATAGCTCACCCATTGGTGAATATAATCATCATTATTCACCTGGATTAAAAATCGATTAGAACGCTACGCCTTTCATAATATATAATATAAACCACTTATAAGTCACTCGTGTGGCCTCCTAAATGTTCAAACAATCTAAGACAATTTATATAATATGACGTTCCATCTTCCTTTCATAATACACGGTATTTCATCTCCACAAGGCACGTACACATCAAGTGCTTTTTCACTTTGTTGCTTTCTATTTCTTGTCATTCAATGCATGTTTTAAATGGATCCATTTCTTTTTGAAAGTAATGATCTTTGAGTAAGAATTTACATAGAAACATCAACAGTTATTACCAAAAAACGACTATACCAGTTCGAATCAATATAAACACTAGGTGAATTCACAACATTATCTCGGCCATCAAAGTCATCAAAATATGTCTGAAACAATAATCATAATTTATGTCTCAAAACCGAATAGAGAATTGGCCAACATTATCTCAAACCGATTCGAAATTGGATCATGAATGATATATATTTTCTTTTTTACAAACCGTCCAAACCGAATTGGCATACTCAGAGTATATCTGATGAGCTAAAAAACACATAATCGTTTTACTAAAGTTTGGGCAATTGGTTGACTTGGATTTTAGATCAAATTCTCATAGTCAAATATTCTACCAAATTTCTTCAAAATTTGTTTCGCCAAATTTTATCTAATTTTTTTCAAATACAGTTGTTAAGTTTTTAACTTAACCAAAACTCTATACTTTCCAAAACTTTAGATGTACACCATAATTATTTGGATTAAATAACTTTCAACTGCTTGGAAAAAATTCTCGAGTATGCATTTGTGGCCTTATGATAAATATCAACAACATTTCTAATTGCGAGTTAACTATGCCTCTCTCTAACTTTTTCTCTCTCTTGAAAAGCACGCGTGAACGCCTCGGGGGGAGGGGGGGGGGGTTTCGTCTTCCCCTCCCCCACCGCCGCCACCCAGTCGTCCCCATCCTCCCTCAACTCCATTCCCCTCCATCTCCGTTCACCTCCATCTCCGCCCACCACCATTTCTGCTCTCCGTCCTCGTCCCCCGCCTCCGTTCACCTCCATATCCGGGTCCCACTCCAGTTCTGGTCTCAGGGGGGGGACTCTTCGTCTTTCACTCGCCCCCACCGCTTCCGCCGCCGTCCAGTCTCCCCTGTCGTTCGCTCTGGTACTCCGGTTCCACCACCGTCTCTCGGTCGCCGAGTTGTCCCTAACCTCCACACCGACGCACCGACCTCCTTTCCCCCCCGGATTATGGTCCAGTTTTCTTTTTTGTTTTTTGTTTTCTCTTGCATCAATGGCTTTCCCTCAATGAACACATTTGTCCCGGACTAGACAAACCCTCCTATGACAACACCACTCCTGTGCCTGTGCTGCTTTCCCCACTGATTCAGTCTAGCTGGTTTCAGTTGTTGTTTCATTGATGTGAACCACCTGGTCGCTCCCAGATGATGTAATTCCTCCAGAGGCCTCCTGGCGACCCGTCGTCTTTCACCTGTATTTCTGGATTCTCTTTCCCCTTCCTGTGTTGTGGGCTCGGTACCCTTTCTGTCTGCTCCTGCCTAGTACCTTGCTTGCACCGCGGGAGGGGGCAGATTCTCCCCTCTTGTCCTCCACCCTCTTCAAGGTCGTCGTTTCGTCTCCTGTGTGGTGTTTCTAGGTGTGTATCTGCTTCGGCTCCATCCATTGCCCTGCTTGTTCTGGTCTCTTCCTGTGTTTGTGTTGTTTTCCCGTTGTTGTTGTTGCTTCTTTGACGTCTGTTGTTTTCCCTGTTTGTTCTGGTCCTTTTTTTGTACCCACTACCGTTTATAGGATGGCTTAGGGCTCGCCTAGTCGAGTTACCTGTATGTACTGCGGCTATGCCGATAATTATTGAAAAAAAACCAACAACATTTCTAACTTTACTGCATGACAAGCAAAATAAATTCCAATCTTCATATAATTTCTAAAAGTAAAGTGTGTCACATATATCGAATTCTGGTAATCAATTGCGTTGCACTAATAATAATCAAACTTATTCCAATACACAAATGAATCACTTAACATGTTGTGCAACTAATTGCATTTTTCTCAATCACACTCTCCATGTACGACTATCCCCACATTACGATAGTCATATATAAGATCCACATGGAAATCAAACTAGTTAAAATAAAACATAGGGCTTACGACCCAATTGTATGCGACATAAATTACAATAAATTATACCACAATGTTGGTGTTCTTCAGAGTTCTAAAACCAATTTCTATCCGGTTAAAGTTCTCAAAACACTCTTGTTAAAGTTGATCTGATAAAACCTAACCTCTTTACAGTCTAAGTTCCAAAACCCGTTGTTTTAACTTTACTATTTTTAGGTTATCATCTTTAAATCCGGTTTTAACTTCAACAATAACTTAGTTTATTTTATGATCTTGTAAACGGTGGTCTTTAAAACTGAGGCTCTAAGCTTTGATTCGAGATTACATGCGACGATAGAAGACAATAACGAAATAAAGAAAGTACACACGATTTTAACGTGGTTCGGCCCTAAATGGCCTACTCTACGGTCCCCCTACCACTAAAGAGCTCTATTTTATTAATCATTTAAGTTTTACAACCACGTAAATGGTACAAGGGGCTTTCCATACCAAAACCTAAGCTATTAGTTACAAACCTCTCTTTATAAAACCCTTTACAACCGAATCAGTAAAGAATAAAAGAGAGAGTAAGAGAAATTTACCAACTCCGAGCTAGATAGCTGCTATACCATCACGATCCCAGATCCCCGAGACGATCCGCCTTCGTGGTTCCCAGCACCGGCGAGCTCCATCCCTTACCGGCTAGGTTTTGGCACCATAAACCCCTAGGGCAAACCCTAGGAACACCCCCAAAAAAGGTTGAAGATGAACATGGAGGAGAGAGAGAGAGTACCGGTCAAAAAAGACCCAAAAAATGAAGGGAAATCGTGCGGTTTAGACCCCCCAGCCCCCCCTTAATGTTTTTTAGACCCCTCCAACCTTCAATAGACTTTTTTGGACAAAAATGCCCTCCCACCTCCCACCCCCCCCCCCCCCCCATCCGTCCTCTCTCTCTCTCTCTCTCTCTCTCTGCCCTCATTTAATGCAAGGCAGGCAAAAGGACACTTTTTTGACTTTTTTACTCTTCCTTTTCTTCATTTTTTTTCCTTTTGAATTTTTTTTTGTCAAAAAAAAAAATATTATTTTTAAATTTGCCCTTTCTTCTTCTTCCCTCCCAGACCTTGTTTAGGTGTGCTTCAAGTAATTAGTGGTGTCTGAAATAAAATCATACACTATGTATGATGCATTATAATGCTGTAAAGTGAACTTATACAGGTGTATCACAAGAAATTAGTGGTAAATGACTTATCATACACAATGTATGATAGGTTATAATGGCATAAAATCAACTTTTGCTGGTTTTTTCAAGTAATAAGGGGTACAGTGGTCTGAAATCGAATCATACACTGGGTATGATGCGTTTTAATGGTGTGAAATGAACTTATTCAGGTATATTCCAAGCAATTAGTGGTAAATGACTTGTCATACACAATGTATGATAGGTTTCAATGGCATAAAATCAACTTTTACTGGTTTTTTCAAGTAATTACTGTTACAGTGGGCTGAAATCGAATCATAAAATGGGTATGACGAGTTAAAATGGTTAAATATGAACCTTTTCAGGTATATTTCAAGTAATTAGTGGTAAATGACCTATCATACACAAATTATTATAGGTTTTAATGGCATGAAATCAACTTTTGCAGATTTTTTTATGTAATTACTGTTGCAGTGGTCTGAAATCGAATCATACACTGGGTATGATACGTTTTAATGGTGTAAAATAAACTTATTCAGGTGTATTTCAAGCAATTAGTGGCAAATGACTTATCATACACAATGTATGATAGGTTATAATGGCAAAAAATCAACTTTTGCTATTTTTTTCAAGTAATTAGGGGTATAGTGGTCTGAAATTGAATCATACACTGGGTATGATGCGTTTTAATGGTGTAAAATGAACTTATTCAGGTGTAGTTCAAGCAATTAGTGGTAAATGACTTATCATACACAATGTATGATACGTTATAATGGCATAAAATTAACTTTTGCAGTTTTTTTTATGTAATTACTGTTACAGTGGTATGAAATCGAATCATACACTGGGTATGATGCGTTTTAATGGTGTAAAATGAACTTATTCAGGTGTATTCCAAGCAATTAGTGGTAAAAGACTTGTCATACACAATGTATGATAGGTTTTAATGGTATAAAATCAACTTTTGCTCGTTTTTTTCAAGTAATTGCTGTTACAGTGGGCTGAAATCGAATTATACAATGGGTATAATGCGTTGAAATGGTCTAAAATGAACCTTTTCAGGTGTAGTTAAAACAATTAGTGGTAAATGACTTATTATACACAATGTATGATAGGTTATAATGGCATAAAATCAACTTTTGCTATTTTTTTTCAAGTAATTAGGGGTACAGTGGGCTGAAATCGAATCATACAATAGGTATGATGAGTTAAAATGATTTAATATAACCTTTTCATGTATGTTTCAAGTAATTAATGATAAATGATTTATCATACACAAATTATTATAGGTTTTAATGGCTTAAAATAACCTTTTGCAGTTTTTTTTTATGTATTTAGTCTTAGAGTGGTCTGAAATCAGGTCCTACACTGTATATGATCCCTTCAAATGGTTATAATGAACTTTTTCAGGTATATTTACAGAAATTATTGGTAAATGACTTATCATACACAATGTATGATAGGTTATAATGGCAAAAAATTAACTTTTGCTGTTTTTTTCAAGTAATTAGGGGTAAGTGGTCTGAAATCGAATCATACGCTAGGTATGATGCGTTTTAATGGTGTAAAATGAATTATTCAGGTGTATTATAAGCAATTAGTGGTAAAAGACTTGTCATACACAATGTATGATAGGTTTTAATGGCATAAAATCAACTTTTACTGGTTTTTTCTACTAATTACTGTTACAGTGGGCTGAAATCGAATCATACAATGGGTATGATGAGTTAAAATGGTTTAATATGAACCTTTTCAGGTATGTTTCAAGTAATTAGTGGTAAATGACCTAGCATACACAAATTATTAAAGGTGTTAATGGCATGAAATCAACTTTTACAGATTTTTTTATGTAATTAGGGGTATAGTGGTCTGAAATCGTATCATACACTGGGTATGATGAGTTTTAATGATGTAAAATGAACTTATTCAGGTTTAGTTTAAACAATTAGTGGTAAATGACTTATCATACGCAATGTATGATAGGTTATATTGGCATAAAATTAACTTTTGCTGTTTTTTTCAAGTAATTAGGGGTAAGTGGTCTGAAATCGAATCATAAATTGGGTATGATGCGTTTTAATGGTGTAAAATAAACTTAGTCAGGTGTATTCCAAGAAATTAGTGGTAAATGACTTGTCATACACAATGTATGATAGGTTTAAATGGCATAAAATCAACTTTTACTGATTTTTTCAATTAATTAGGGGTATAGTGTCTGAAATTGAATCATACACTGGGTATGATGCGTTATAGTGGTGTAAAGTGACCTTATTCAGGTATACTTGAAGTAATTAGCGGTAAAGAGCTTGTCATACACAATGTATGATAGGTTTTATTGGCATAAAATCAACTTTTGCAGGTTTTTTCATGTAATTAGGGGTACAGTGGTCTGAAATCGAATCATAAACTGGGTATGATGCGTTATAATGGTATAAAGTGACCTTATTCAGGTATACTTGAAGTAATTAACGGTAAAGAGCTTGTTATACACAATGTATGATAGGTTTTATTGGCATAAAATTAACTTTTGCAGGTTTTTTCATGTATTTATGGGTACAGTGGTCTGAAATCTACTTATATACGTATATTTCAAGTTTTATTGGTGTATGGTGCACTTCATACACGGTGTATGATGAGTTATATTTGTGTAAAATCAGCGTGTATTTGTGTATTTTTGGGATGAGTATTTAGAAAAAAAATATACATTTTGAGTAAAGTAATCCGTACGATTTTCCTTCAAAAAGGCCCTCCCATTCACCCCCCCCCCCCAACCCGTCCCCTTTCTCTCTCCTCATTTAATGCGCAGCCGATTACTGTACTTTAGCCTCTCCCCACTCCATTTTCTCTCTCTTTATTTAATGCAAAAGTACATATTTTTACTTTATGTCATGTAACTTGCTTCTCACTCTATTCCTGCCTTCTTCTCATTTCCCGCCCATTTGCTCACCTCTTATTCATGGTATTTGTTACTTTTCTCTTAATCTGAATTCCCCAAGTCCATTTTTCTCTCATTTTTCTCTCAATCTGCTACATTGGGCCCTCGGAAGAAGAAGAAGAAGAAGCCGTTTTAAGATCGTGTTTGAAGCTTCGTGGCATTGCTGTAGGTTCAACGTTGAGTCCTTACACACATTTCACGGTTTTCAGATCAGATATTGAAGGTAACATGACCATTTGCTGACATTGTCGTTAATGTATCCTTGTCCTATGAGGTCTGTGTGTTACAAGTCGTTTATGGTTTATGATTGGTTTAAATGATGTATTATAACTTTCTTTTGGTGTGTTTGAACTCATTAGTGGTGTATGATTAGTCATACATCGTGTATGATAGGTTTTAATGGTGTGAAATCAACTTGTTTAGGTGTGCTTCATGTAAATAGTGCTGTATGATCTATCATACACCGTGTATGATAGGTTTGAATGGTGTGAAATCAATTTGTGTTTGTGTATGTTAAGTAATTAATGGTGTATAATCAGTCGTACACTGTGTAGGATTGCGTTTAATGGTGTATAACCAACTTGTGTTTGTGTGTATTAAGTAATTAGTGGTGTATAATCAATCATACACTGTGTATGATTGGTTTTAATGGTGTATAACCAACTTGTATATGTGTATGTTAAGTAATTAATGATGTATAATCAGTCATACACTGTGTAGGATTGGGTTTAATGGTGTATAACCAACTTGTGCAGACGTTTTTTAAGTAATTAGTGGTTTATGAGCAACCATACACTCTGTATGATTGGGTTTAATGGCATATAACCAACCTATGTATGTGTATGTTAAGTAATTAATGGTGTATAATCAGTCATACACTGTGTAGGATTGGGTTTAATGGTGTATAACCAACTTGTGCAGACGTTTTTTAAGTAATTAGTGGTTTATGAGCAACCATACACTCTGTATGATTGGGTTTAATGGCGTATAACCAACCTGTATATGTGTATGTTAAGTAATTAATGGTGTATAATCAGTCATACACTGTGTAGGATTGGGTTTAATGGTGTATAACCAACCTGTGTTTGTGTATGTTAAGTAATTAATGGTAAATAATCCATCATACACTGTGTATGATTGGTTTTAACTGTGTATATAATGGGGCATATTAAACCATATACTGTGTATGAGAGCTTCAAAGGGTGTATGATGAACTTATTTTGGTGTCTTTCAAGTACAGAATGGTGTATGGCTTACCATACACCGTGTATGATAGCTTTGATTGGTCTAGGATGAACCTGTTTTGGTGTCTTTCGTGTATAGAATGTGGTATCCTTACCATAGACCGTGTATGATTGCTTTAAAAGGTGTGTGATGAACTTATTTATGACTGTAACGCAAATCATACACCATGTATTCTTTCTTAAAGTAGTGTTATTTGTGTATTATGGTTTTAAACCAATCATACACCGTTTTTAGTGGTTTCAATGCTGTACTTTCATTCCACCCTAGTGTGTTTCATGTCAATTTTGCTTTGATATCATGTTTTTTTCTTGTCCACAGTAATGGGTGATGCTGCTATTGCATGCGTTCTGTACGGTGGCCACTTTAGGGAGAGGGCAAAGTACGCTGGTGAAAAATTGGCTTATATTTTTGTGGATGAGAAAACTGACGTCGCTGGTTTGCAAAGGACTGTGACGGAGGTGATTGGTGCTCAGTTGGATGCGGGTTCAAAGATGCATTTTCAATCTTTCACCGTCGTTCCGGCCGTGACCCTGTACGATGTCGTTGACGATAGGTCCGTTATGTTTTGGAAGGCACTAGCCAAAGAAGATAGGGCGAAGCATCCTTTGATCGTAACTGTAGAGTCATCCGGTGACAGGAATCCTAGCTTTGATTGGCAACGAACTCCCTTTCAAACAATTCCCGATGGTGACGAGAATAGTGGCCGTTCGCACCCTGAGGTTCCCGAGACTTCTGGTGGATGTATAGATGTGGGGATGGAAGAAGCAGCCCGTGTAGATGCATCTGATGTAGATTTGAACATGCCTACTGTGACGGTTGAGGCAACAACAACAGGTGGAGATTGGGAAAATTCCAATCAAAGTGCATGGGATAATTTGGACAATATCAATTTATCCCAGGTGCAACCGACTGTACCTGATGCCTCACCTCCAGAGGGGCACACTTACGAGCATCGTAATATTTCCCGTGAAGACCCTCTGATTGTCGAACCTGAATTGGAACAGAATGCGGAACCCAGCGGTCAACCTAATGTCCACCCTGACATCCAAGCTGCTGGTGATCCTCGTTCTGATGATGAGGCTGGCTCCGGTGATGAGAGGAGCCGGATTAACGAGGTATATGCGCAGGGCCGGATGGTTGAGGATATTGAAGTCGATCAAATATTTATGACGAAGAGGGACTTGTTGACTAACCTGACAGTGATTGCGCTTAGGGAAAAATTTGAATTCAGGAGTTACAAGTCTAACAAATCCTTAACGGTTGTCCGCTGCGCCCAAGAGGGCTGCACATGGAGGGTTCGGGCTACGTGTGTAGCAGATGGTGGCTGCTGGATGGTTACAAAAGTAGAAAAGAACCATAACCACCCTAGCGATCTCACCACTGTTAGACACAGGTAGGCAACCAGTTAGGTCGTTGAGGAGTGCGTCCGCAAGAAACTTATGAACCCCGGGAGAGTGTTCAAGCCACGGGATGTCATAGATGACATCCACAGTTGCTACGGTGTCGATATCAGCTACAGTGTTGCTTGGAGGGCGAGAGAGTTTGCATACGACAATGTTAGATTGGGTACGGTCGAAGAGTCCTATGCATTCTTGCCTGCCTATCTGCAAGTCCTCAAACAGACTGACCCCGGTACCACATTTTATTTACAGACAGATGATGAAAGTAGGTTTCAGTACCTCTTCATTGCGTTTGGTGCTTCACTTAATGGGTACCGGTTTTGCCGGCCGGTTGTGAGCATTGACGCAACACATCTGAAGGGAAAGTACCGGGGTGTTTTGTTCATGGCTGTTTGCCACGATGCCAACCAGCAAATTTTCCCGATTGCTAGCGGCATCGGTGATTCAGAGAATGATGCATCGTGGCATTGGTTCCTCAGTAGGTTGAAGGAAGTAACTGGGGAGCCTGCTGGCCATGTCATTGTATCCGATAGACACCGAAGCATCCAACGAGCGGTGGAAGAACTTTTCCCTGTCACATTTCAGGGGCTCTGCATGTACCACTTGCTGAACAACTTGAAGGCCAAATTCAAGAGCAACAGGAAGCATTTGGATCAGTACTACTACAAAGCAGCCAAAGCATACAACATTCAAGAATTCCATAGTTTGTTTTTCAGTTTTTGTTGTGCCGTACCCGGGGCTAAAGATTACTTGGAAGATGTGGGACTGGACAAGTGGACTCGTTCCCACTCCCCTTGTCGTCGGTACAACATAATGACGACAAACATTTCGGAATCCATGAATGCTGTATTGGTCAAGGTACGTGGCTATCCAATTACAGCCCTTGTTGATGAGTGTAGGCTACTGTTGCAGAGGTGGTTTCATGAAAGAAGAGCCAAGGCTGAAGCTTGCATCAGTACAACGTCCCCCGACGTTGAAAAAAAATTACAAGACAGATTCAAGTTAGCAAGAACGATGACGGTAAGCTCCGTACATAGTGTCTTGTTTAATCCCTACTACAAAGCATGTTTATAGCATGTTGGTGCTCTTCGAGTGTGAAATCCGCTAATTTTGGTGCCCTTCGAGTGTTTCGTTGCTTATGTTTTGTTGTTTTTTTTAATTTTTTTAATTTTTCTCATATTTTTGTATTTTGCATGCACCTTGGTTGTTTGACGCGTTTGTCTATTATTGTGGTAATGCAGATATTGCGAGCTGATGATCGTACGTTCGACGTCATCGATGGGGAGAAAAACTTTGCAATAGATATGTCGCTCTGGACATGTACCTGCCGCAGGTTTCAGCTTGAGCAGCTTCCATGTGAGCAAGCGTTAGTAGTGGTACAGCACAATCCTTATGCTCTGTACGACTTGTGCTCGCCGTACTACAGTAGAGAAAATTGGTACGAGTCGTATAGAAGTGTCGTCTACCCGATGCCGCACATAAGTGACTGGCGTATCCCGCGTGATGTAGCTGACATGAATCTTCTTCCACCCGACGTTAGAACCTCTTCTGGGAGGAGGCGGAAGAGGAGGATTCCGTCTGTCGGTGAGGAGCGTGTTCATCAAAGGTGCAGTCGGTGCAAGAAACATGGGCATAACCGATCCACGTGCAAGAATCCAATTGCTCTGCATCCTAATGGCGAATGCACCTCATCCAACTCCGGCCGTCCATCTCAAGTCCCTCCTCCAAATTAACTTATAGTCTTCAAATGTATAAATTTTACTTGTGACATACCTATATAATCTCGTTTTACCATAGGATTTACATTGTACATTACCATAGGATTTACGTTGTATCCAGTGTACTGAAAATTGTCGAAAGGTTGTGATGTGTATGTAATAGGGTAATGAAAATTGTGTATATTTTCATACTGTTGTGTATTCCTGTAATGAAAACTGTCAATAAATTGATTTGAAGTTGGTCCCAATTGTGTGTTGTAAGTGGTTGATGTGTTTTTCAAGTGTGTTACGATGTATGTCGACATGCATGGATGGTGTATCGCCACACATATCAGCATCAAAGGTAATTCATACACCGCTAAGTAGTTGAAACACACTTGTAGAAGTTGATTTCACACCATTAATACTCATCATACACTAAGTATGGTAAGTCATACACCACTAAGTAGTTGAAACACACTTGTACAAGTTGATTTCACACCATTAATACTGGTCATACACTAAGTATGGTAAGTCATACACCACTAAGTAGTTGAAACACACTTGTACAATTTGATTTCACACCATTAAGACTTCTCATACATATGTATGGTAAGTAATACACTACTAAGTAGTTGAAACACACTTGTACAAGTTGATTTCACACCATTAATACTTGTCATACACTAAGTATGGTAAGTCATACACCACTAAGTAGTTGAAACACACTTGTACAAGTTGATTTCACACCATTAATACTGGTCATACACTAAGTATGGTAAGTCATACACCACTAAGTAGTTAAAACACACTTGTACAATTTAATTTCACACCATTAAGACTTATCATACACTATGTATGGTAAGTCATACACTACTAAGTAGTTGAAACACACTTGTACAATTTGATTTCACACTATTAAGACTTATCATACACTATTTATGGTAAGTAATACACTACTAAGTAGTTGAAACACACTTGTACAAGTTGATTTCACACCATTAAGACTTATCATACACTAAGTATGGTAAGTCATACACCACTAAGTAGTTGAAACACACTTGTACAAGTTGATTTCACACCATTAATACTTGTCATACACTAAGTATGGTAAGTCATACACCACTAAGTAGTTGAAACACACTTGTACAAGTTGATTTCACACCATTAAGACTCATCATACACTATGCATGGTAAGCAAAACACTACTGAGTATTTGAAACACTATAATTGCCACAACTATCAATGAAATTGTGTACCAAGCAATATAAATGCCCTTGTTGATTTATATGGATGAGGCTGACCGGTTGGGGTGGTTGGTGGTTCAACATTGAATGTTCAGGGGTCATAATGGACTACCAAGCAAGACATTTAATAACCTCAACTACCACCTACTTTATCATACCCCTCTCCCACGGTTCTCCTCCTATAAAGGGATGAGATGGACAGGAAGCCAAGCATATACGGTTCCTCAATATATAGACCCGTTTAAATTTCTAATGTAAGTGGCTCTAACAGCGGCGGTGGTGGGCCAGTGACAGCTGAGACACAAAGAGAGGTGGCACTTCTACGGATCATGTTTCATCAACGGCCTACCAAGCAGTTAGTGGTGTATGATCAATCACACATGGCGTACGGTGTATGATGAGTTGTAATGGTGTGAAGTTCATCCGCATGATAAGGATCTTGAACTTTGTATGCATGCAGTGGATGCACTTTACAGACAACATATGCAGAGGGACAACTGTATGTAGTTCCAGTAGTTATATATGTCCAGTTTGTCATACAAATTGTATGCAGGGTTTTAATGTGTGTCAAGTTCTACGTATCATACACAGTGTATGACGAGTTTTATGTATGGTAAAATCACGGGCTGTGCATTTATTTTTAAGTTTGTTGGAAATTATTGGTGTCACACCATTAATACACTGTGTATGATAAGTTATATGGGTGAAAAATCAAGTTCTACAATTGTGTTTTAGGTACTTAGTGGTGTATAACCAATCACAAACGGTGTAGGATGAGTTTTAATGGTTAATAACAACCTTTGCACGTGTGAATACATCAATAGAAAAATACAACAACATCGAAATATCTGTAAACTTACATACAACTTTCAATATAATGAATACAATGTAAATCCTTTGGTACAAGTATGCATTTTTATTACACCATTTGAAAATACATCAATAGGAACATACAACAACATCGAAATATACAATATTACATACAACTTTCAATATAATGAATACAATGTAAATCCTTTGGTACAAGTATGCATTTTTATTACATACAACTTTCAGTATAATGAAAACAATGTATAATGAATAACGTAATTTTATTGACATGTATGCATTTGAAGCCATTTATTCCTTCCGTGTCTGTACAAGTGTACAGAAGTATACAGCCGTAATTTCCCCATCTGCGCTTGCGTGCATTGGGAGATGCTCAGTCCTTTGGTCAGCAAAAATTCTATGAACTTTACAACAAAAATTCCACAATCTGACCTGCAGTTAATATTAATACAGATTCCACAGTCAGAAATTATACATCATTGCAAGTAATGACTATTTTGCATCCACTTCATAACCAAAAGTCCAAATGAACGGAATAGTAAAATTGCATGGGAAGTAGATGTCATACCCCCTTTGTTGTGGACATTCATTCCGTTTGTAAGTTACCGAGAAAGGCTTGCCCTTGAACTGTATGAGGTCCTTTCGGACATCCCAAAAATTAACCAACGCTAGAGCATGTGGAAGCAATTTTGCAATTGGTTCCACATGTTCTAATCTTGCTGCCCTGGATTTGGCGGAGTACAAGGAATCAAATACCTGTATCCGTCAATCATTAAGATGGATGGCAGTAAGGAACCAATGTTGATTAGATTGATTAATGGGCATGTATATCCAATCCACGTTGTGGCAGCTGACCCCATACGTGGCATCCTCGGCAAGGAACTTAATGATCAACGAATCAAAATCAGTAAAAGCTGACTCAAGCGGGATTCCACTGTTTTGAATCTGTTTTAGTAGGGGTCCAAATTGAGGAGCAACAGTTGTGTCCGCGCATGTTGCCCTCTGGTCGAATTGCTCTGGCCACTGATGTTTCTTCTCCAAAATGTAGTGCAGAATTACATCCATTTCCTGCGATTCAAAACTAATTAGTTGAGACAAGTTGATTTTACACACATAAACAAGTTCATTTTACACAGTTGAACCCTATGACTAATCATACACCACTCTTTATTCAAAACACACTAACACAGGTTGATTTTACACCTTTAGCATCAACCATGCACGGTGTATGACTAGTAATACAACACTTACTTACTTAATACACAATAACATAAGTAGATTTAACACAGTTTGATTTTACTTATTAGTTGACACACGGAAAAACTATCATGATGGGAACATACCTCATCAGTAAGCCAGGCGTCCTCGTTTCTCAACCGATACCAAAATTGATCCGTCGTCACAGTCAAAACAGAGAAATCCATTCGTTGATCATTAGGTAACGGAAAGGGGGTCTTCAAATCTCTGTAATATACAATACCAAGCATGATATATAAGCATACCATAAGAAAGATGATTTCAGACCACTGTAACAGCAATTACTTGAAAAAGCTAGCAAAATCTGATTTTATGCCATTAAAACCTATCATACATTGTGTATGACAAGTCTTTTACCACTAATTGCTTGGAATACACCTGAATAAGTTCATTTTACACCATTAAAACTCATCATACCCATTGTATGATTCGATTTCAGCCCACTGTAACAGTAATTAGTTGAAAAAATCAGCAAAAGTTGATTTTATGCCATTAAAACCTATCATACATTGTGTATGCCAAGTCATTTGCCACTAATTGCTTAAAATACACCTGAATCGAATCATTTTACACCATTAAAACGCATCATACCCAGTGTATGATTCAATTTCAGACCACTGTACCCCTAATTACTTGAATAAAACAACAAAAGTTGATTTTATGCCATTATAACCTATCATACATTGTGTATGACAAATCATTTACCACTAATTAATTAAAATACACCTGAATAAGTTCACTTGATACCATTATAGTGCATCATACACAGTGTATGATTTTATTTCAGACACCACTAATTACTTGAAACACACCTAAGAAAGATGCATTCTAGAAACATTTACATACAAATTATCAAAAAGTATCGTGCAAAATCACACTCACTTAGCGACCGTTGCGTGGAAACTTTTGTAAAAATCTTCAAATCTTCTATGTCTTTGTCGGAGGGAGGCTGGAATGGATTGAAGGGCAGAACTGGCTCCGGTCCAGGATGGGTAATTTTTGCCCGTTTGCTCTTACCCTCCGCAGTCCATTCCTCACCTTTGTACTTGGGGTTTGGCTTGGGGTCCCTCCTCTCTTGCCCCAAATTACACACTGTCTCAGACAATGTCAACAAGTTTTCAACGCCTTCCACATGCGGTGACGATGGTTCCTTGAAGACATTTTCCTCGGCCCTAGATGGCATAGCACATAGCAAAAGTCAATAAGCATCAACATGCATGAAAACATAACAAATTGAGACACTAACAAGGAATCTAGTGTCTTACCCAGTACGTACAGGAGAAACTATTATGGCTTGCTCAATCGGGGATGGATGAGCGGAAGTCGATGAACATAAGTGCGGCGATGTGGCCTGCGCTTGACGGTCTGAGAGCAGCTCCTTAATCAGTGCATCCTGAGCCTCAAATCGTCGTTCGTACATTTGCAGCATTCGCTGGTGCGCTTCAAGCTGCATCCGTACCATTTGCACCTCTTTATCTATCGCTTTGAGTCTCTCCATAACCTGCAATAAGTCCTCCAAATTGGCATAATCAGCAAATTTGAATAATGTAGTATCCACACGGATAAAAATACGATTAAATAAACACAAAACAATTCATCATACTGATTGGTCCGCCGAATTGGTTGACGTAGGATACGGGTCCTCCCTGGATGCGGGCAACGGAGGTTGAGTTGCCAATGGTTGTGGCTCCTCACCAAGCTCTGCTGGCATTGCCATAAAAGGAGATTGAAACCCCTCCTCAGCATCCTCAGCATAGGGAATGCCTTGTAGATTAGGCTGACCGGCTTCCGCACTCGTCAGTCTAATCGGTTCGGCATTCAATTGCTGATCAAAGGAAGATACATCATATACACGTTAGTAAAATTACAAAACACACTTCTAACCCAAAATATATGAAACATACAGTAGTAAAACAATAACAACATAGTGTATTTATTACCTGATCAAATACCGTTTAGAGCAGAGCGGAGTACGGAGCCTTAACGGACATCTTCCAGTTAAGGATCCGCCCAAGAGGCTGGTCGCCAACCCTCACCGCCCCAACCTTGGCAAGTTCTGGAAGGGTTTCCGGGGCAAATATGGAAACCACATCGTAGAACCCGTGGACGGAGTAGGTATTCTCCAAACCGTGGTGCATTCTTGCAGCGAAATTCTTGAGCTTCCCCACCAAGAATTTCCAGTTCAAGGATCTCCATGCAACATGATTGAAAGAGTCCACATCGTCCACGAGGGCCAGGATGTTCGGGTCAATGCCCGTTCACTTGCGTTTGGCGAACAGTAGACCCTCGACCAAGTACGCAACAGCAAGCTTAACCTGGTCCTCCATGATGGAGCAGGTTCTGTATGCATCAAAAAGCTGTTGCCTAGTCATCCTCCCCCTCATGCCATACTTGGCAACCAGCCTGTTGGGACCACCGCGTACATCTTCCACACCGGCATATCTCAAGCCGGTGAGAATGCAAAACTCCCTCCTCCCAAGGTGCACTACCTTCCCACCAAATAAGAATGATAACTCCTCAGGATTGGGGTTGGCCACCTGGTGGAGAAGGACAACGTGAATGAGACTATGCCAGAAGCTGACATTGGTCTCACTCAGCCCACACAGATGCCCGACATTATATTGTGAGGCAAGGGCAAGCTGTAATGTAAAACACTTTTAGTTAATATGGGATCATAAATGTCATTGTCAAAAGTCAACATAATTAAAATGGATACAGTGTCAAACCTTGGCTTCGTCGTCCTTCAAGATTTCCTTTATCTCCGTAACAACCTTGGTTGACAAACCTATTTGGTTGACTTGGAGGAATTTCCAGAAACCCCTCGGGAAAATGTAATCAACCTCAACTGCAGGACGGCTCTTCCTACGTGTGTAAAATGCCATCTGAAATAAAAGCAATACACCATTAATTACTGAACACAAACAGAGACACTTTGGTTCTACACCATTGAAACAAATCATACAGAGTGTATGATTGATTATACACCACCACTAATTACTTATAATACACAAACACAAGTTGGTTATACACCATTAAAACCAATCCTACACACTGTATGATCAATTATACACCATTAATTACTTAACATAAACAAACACAGGTAGGTTATACACCATTAAACCCAATCAGACACACTGTATGGTTGCTCATAAACCACTTACTTAAAAAACACATACACAAGTTGATTTTACACCATTAAAACCAATCCTACACACTGTATGGTTGCTCATATGAAACATGCAGAAGTTCATTATACCACAAAGGTCGATTTTACATGAAAAAAAATCACAAAACATGCAGAAGATCATTTTACACAAATAAAAAATACTAATCACAAAGCCACTAACACCAAAACCCTAAACCCTAACAAATACTATGCACTATGTTCAGGAAATGGTACGAAACAAACGGATATTATACATTGGAGCACCAAAACCCTAAACCCTACAAAAATAACTCTTACTCACCTTCGAAAATGGTGATTAAAGACTGGAGCAGCTATAGATCAAAGATGAAGGTGTGAAAACAGAGGTCAGACCCACGGGAACGACAATCGCAGCTGAAGTAGAGGAGAAAGAGGATGAACAAATTCGGAAAGAGGAGAGAGAGAATGAACGGGTGAGAGAAAGAGGAGAGTGACTGGTGGCTTGTAAAACAAGTTGCTTATGGGGAAGATAGAAAGGCGGGAAGGGGTTTTACAGCTGTAAGTAAATGAGGCGAGAGCAGGGGTACGGATGGGATGGCATTAAATTAGGAGAGAGAAAAGGGACGGGTTGGGAGGGGTGAATGGGAGGGCCTTTTTGAAGGAAAATCGTACGGATTGCTTTAACTCAAAATGTATATTTTTTTTCTAACTACATATCCCAAAAATACACAAATACACGCTGATTTTACACAAATATAACCCATCATACATCGTGTATGAAGTGCATCATACACCAATAAAACTTGAAATACACGTATATAAGCAGATTTTAGACCACTGTACCCATAAATACATGAAAAAACCTACAAAAGTTGATTTTATGCCAATAAAACCTATCATACATTGTGTATGACAAGCTCTTTACCGCTAATTACTTCAAGTATACCTGAATAAGGTCACTTTACACCACTATAACGCATCATACCCAGTTTATGATTTAATTGCAGACCACTGTACCCCTAATTACTTGAAAAAAAACAGCAAAAGTTGATTTTATGCCATTATAACGTATCCTACATTGTGTATGATAAGTCATTTACCACTAATTGTTTTAATTACACCTGAATAAGTTCATTTTAAACCATTAAAACTCATCATACCCATTGTATGATTCGATTTCAGCCCACTGTAACAGTAATTAGTTGAAAAAATCAGTAAAAGTTGATTTTATGCCATTTAAACCTATCATACATTGTGTATGACAAGTCATTTACCACTAATTTCTTGGAATACACCTGAATAAGTTCATTTTAAACCATTAAAATGCATCATACCCAGTGTATGATTCGATTTCAGACCACTTACCCCTAATTACTTGAAAAAAAAGCAAAAGTTAATTTTTTGCCATTATAACCTATCATACATTGTGTATAATAAGTCATTTACCACTAATTGTTTTTACTACACCTGAATAAGTTCATTTTACACCATTAAAACTCATCATACCCAGTGTATGATTCGATTTCAGACACTATACCCCTAATTACTTGAAAAAACCAGTAAAAGTTGATTTTATGCCATTTAAACCTATCATACATTGTGTATGACAAGTCATTTACCACTAATTTCTTGGAATACACCTGACTAAGTTTATTTTACACCATTAAAACGCATCATACCCAGTGTATGATTCGATTTCAGACCACTTACCCCTAATTACTTGAAAAAAACAGCAAAAGTTAATTTTTTGCCATTATAACCTATCATACATTGTGTATGATAAGTCATTTACCACTAATTGTTTAAAATAAACCTGAATAAGTTCAGTTTACACCATTAAAACTCATCATACCCAGTGTATGATACGATTTCAGACCACTATACCCCTAATTACATAAAAAATTCTGTAAAAGTTGATTTCATGCCATTAACACGTATAATAATTTGTGTATGATAGGTCATTTACCACTAATTACTTGAAACATACCTGAAGAGGTTCATATTAAACCATTTTAACTCATCATACCCATTGCATGATTCGATTTCAGCCCACTGTAACAGCAATTATTTGAAAAAACCAGCAAAATCTGATTTTATGCCATTAAAACCTATCATACATTGTGTATGACAAGTCTTTTACCACTAATTGCTTAGAATACACCTGAATAATTCATTTTACACCATTAAAACGCATCATACCCAGTGTATGATTCGATTTCAGACCACTTACCCCTAATTACTTGAAAAAAAAGCAAAAGTTAATTTTTTGCCATTATAACCTATCATACATTGTGTATGATATGTCATTTACTACTAATTGTTTAAACTAAACCTGAATAAGTTCAGTTTACACCATTAAAACTCATCATACCCAGTGTATGATACGATTTCAGACCACTATACCCCTAATTACATAAAAAAATCCGTAAAAGTTGATTTCATGCCATTAACACCTATAATAATTTCTGTATGATAGGTCATTTACCACTAATTACTCGAAACATACCTGAAAAGGTTCATATTTAACCATTTTAACTCATCATACTCATTGTATAATTCGATTTCAGCCCACTGTAACAGTAATTAGTAGAAAAAATCAGTAAAAGTTGATTTTATACCATTAAAACCTATCATACATTGTGTATGACAAGTCTTTTACCACTAATTGCTTATAATACCCCTGAATAATTCATTTTACACCATTAAAACGCATCATACCCAGTGTATGATTCGATTTCAGACCACTTACCCCTAATTACTTGAAAAAAACAGCAAAAGTTAATTTTTTGCCATTATAACCTATCATACATTGTGTATGATAAGTCATTTACCACTAATTACTTGAAATATACCTGAAAAAGTTCATTATAACCATTTGAAGGGATCATACACAGTGTAGGACCTGATTTCAGACCACTCTAAGACTAAATACATAAAAAAATAGCAAAAGTTGATTTTTTGTTACCACTAATTTCTTTAAATATACCTGAAAAAGTTCATTATAACCATTTGAGGGGATCATACACAGTGTAGGACTTGATTTCAGACCACTCTAAGACTAAATACATAAAAAAAACTGCGAAAGGTTATTTTAAGCCATTAAAACCTATAATAATTTGTGTATGATAAGTCATTTATCACTAATTACTTGAAACATACATGAAAAGGTTATATTAAATCATTTTAACTCATCATACCTATTGTATGATTCGATTTCAGCCCACTGTACCCCTAATTACTTGAAAAAAAACAGCAAAAGTTAATTTTATGCCATTATAACCTATCATACATTGTGTATGATAAGTCATTTACCACTAATTGTTTTAACTACACCTGTAAAGGTTCATTTTAGACCATTTCAACGCATCATACCCATTGTATGATTCAATTTCAGCCCACTGTAATAGTAATTACTTGAAAAAACGAGCAAAAGTTGATTTTATACCATTAAAACCTATCATACATTGTGTATGACAAGTCTTTTACCACTAATTGTTTGGAATACACCTGAATAAGTTCATTTTACACCATTAAAACGCATCATACCCAGTGTATGATTCGATTTCATACCACTGTAACAGTAATTACATAAAAAAAAACTGCAAAAGTTGATTTTATGCCATTATAACGTATCATACATTGTGTATGATAAGTCATTTACTACTAATTGCTTGAACTAAACCTGAATAAGTTCATTTTACACCATTAAAACGCATCATACCCAGTGTATGATTCGATTTCAGACCACTATACCCCTAATTACTTGAAAAAAACAGCAAAAGTTAATTTTTTGCCATTATAACCTATCATACATTGTGTATGATAAGTCATTTACCACTAATTGTTTGAAATACACCTGAATAAGTTCATTTTACACCATTAAAACGTATCATACCCAGTGTATGATTCAATTTCAGACCACTGCAACAGTAATTACATAAAAAAATCTGCAAAAGTTGATTTCATGCCATTAAAACCTATAATAATTTGTGTATGATAGGTCATTTACCACTAATTACTTGAAATATACCTAAAAAGGTTCATATTTAACCATTTTAACTCGTCATACCCATTGTATGATTCGATTTCAGCCCACTGTAACAGTAATTACTTGAAAAAATCAGTAAAAGTTGATTTTATGCCATTGAAACCTATCATACATTGTGTATGACAAGTCATTTACCACTAATTGCTTGGAATATACCTGAATAAGTTCATTTCACACCATTAAAACGCATCATACCCAGTGTATGATTCGATTTCAGACCACTGTACCCCTTATTACTTGAAAAAATCAGCAAAAGTTGATTTTATGCCATTATAACCTATCATACATTGTGTATGATAAGTCATTTACCACTAATTTCTTGTGATACATCTGTATAAGTTCACTTTACAGCATTATAATGCATCATACACAGTGTATGATTTTATTTCAGACACCACTAATTACTTGAAGCACACCTAAACAAGGTCTGTGAGGGAAAAAGAAGAAATGGCAAATTTGGAAATAACATTTTTTTTTTGACAAAAAAATTCGAAAGGAAAAATAAATGAAGAAAAGGAAGAGTAAAAAAAGTCAAAAAAGTGTCTTTTTGCCTGCCTTACATTAAATGAGGAGAGAGAAAGGGAGAGAGAGAGAGGACGGATGGGGGGTTGAGGTGGGAGGGCATTTTTGTCCAAAAAAGTCTATTTAAGGTTAGAGGGGTCTAAAAAACATTAAGGGGGGGCTGAGGGGTCCAATCCGTACGATTTCCCAAAAATGAACCACCCATCTTTCTCTCTCTCCAAAACACCCCTTTTTATAAGCAAATGAAGATCCATGTGAGGCTCACGTGAGCCGTTGGATCAAGCACAAATGAAGGGCCCAGATTTCACCACAAAACCAGCCACTCATGTGGCAACATGTGGCAGAGATGAGGAGGGAAAAAATGGGAAGCTTCCCAAGGAAGCTTCATGCTGTTGTTTCTAACGGTTAAAAAAAATACTTAAATTAATTTATTATATTTACTTAATTTATTTTACTCCAATACAAAACACATTTATTCAAGTAAAATCCCTCATTTAAGTATTTTATGTTTTATTCCCCAAAACCTGCTTACAACTAATAGCTTAGCTCTCTCTGGCCATTGTACTCGGACATAGTTTAGACTATTTAGGAACCAAATTTCAACACACAATTATTTCTCATAAAAGAAACCTTTTCCCCCCACATTTTGGTAGTCACATCAAAATCCATATCGGATAGACTCGGCACGATACTCACAAGTATTTACACATATGTAACAAATTATATCACAGTTTAAATACATAAAACATATATGCAATTACACACAATAAATAAAAACCAACTATCTGTAGTTAGTTTGAGCAAACTCTCCTGATTAGGTCGCTTGACTTTGCATCATTTTTTAAGAAGTATGCATGTATAATTAGTCAGGCTTATAAACTTTAATATTTGAATTAGAGCCTTAGAGACAATATATATGAATAACGATCATGATAGCTAAGCATGCGATTACTTTTATACTTCCATTTTTCATTTATCTAAAGCAAATTCAATACGAGTTTTAAGCAATTTAAGGGTCAACTTTTCTTTCTAAGACTGTTGAAAAATATTTTTTCAGAATATACATCAAATCATTATTAAACATTTACATGAATGAAATAACATCAATTAAGCTTGAATAATTGGTCCTTCCAGCCGAAACCCAGCAGCCCCTAGTTACAAATATGCACTCCAACACCCAAGTCAGGATAAGGGTCATGGTCCCCCTCTTAGTGATGGGGACGGAGGCCTTAACAGTTCTATGGGAGGTAATACTAGACATCCCAATGTCGGACCAAATGATGACCTAGGCATAAGAGACTACCATAGTATCGAGGAAATGAGGGCACTTTGGCTGTTAGGGGAAGTTTGGGGAGACTCTATTCCCCTAAATGCCATCAGAGCAAAAACCGTAGTGATTGGGACAAGGTAAGAGGTCGGGTTGATTACGTTGAACTAGGAAATGGTTGGATCCTAATTAAGTTTTCTAATGAACATGATAAGAACTTTGTTTAGGGAGGAAGACCATGGTTTGTCCGCTCTCTAAATTTCGTGCTACGACAATGGCAAGAAATGTTTGACCCCTTTGAAACTGAAATTGAGGTGGTAGCTCAATGGATCCAGGTCCAAAGACTTCCACTTGAATTTTGGAACCATGAGACTCTAACCAGGCTACTGGAACCTATCGGGCCTCTAATCAGGCTTGATGGATTCATAGAGGCCAGACTAAAAGGAAAATTTGCTAGAGCATGTGTGGAAATTAATGTAACCAAAACCCTACCCGGAAAGATTACAGTTAGGGGAATGCATACCGAAAAAGCCTTCCCTCTCACCTATGAGGGAATGTATGAAGTGTGTGCCCTATGCGGTATTGAAAACCATGGCATCGAAAACTGCCCAAACTATAATAAAACAACTAAAATGCACATTGTGGTTGAACGATTCCGAGAAGGAATTCCCTTAAGCGAACCTAGAGAGGGTGACACGGAGAATACCAAGACCAAAGAGAGGTGGATCCATGTCCATCCCAAAAAAAGGCCAAGACCTAAAAAACGGGGACCAAAGCCTAGAAACATGAGGGGTGGACCGAATATAGTTTTGAGATAACCAAGCCTTCAAGCGAGTTCAGGGAAAAAGACGTCGGATGTTAACAGGGGCTCTGAGGGGGGTAGAGGGGATAGAAAAGGGAAAGGCAAAATTGATTCCTCCCACCAGGTACGCAGTTCCAAGGAAGACGAAAACTCAATAACGAAGACTGTACTAAGACCGATCAGAGAAGAGGAATATGAAAATGAAAATGAACCCAAAGATAACACCATAAATTTAGTGCCTGTTAACATGGACCTGGATAAAGACCTCATGGTAGAGAACATAGAAAATGATAAACCTAACATGGAAGAAGATCCAGAGGAAGATCTTGAACCGTCGGAGGAGGAGACCCCTAATGAGTCTTCAAAAAAAAGAAGACTCTCAAGTGGGGACGATCCCCAACTTAGGGCCAGTGAGGAGTTATCTATTAAATCCTAGTTATGATTTCTCTAGCTATGTATTTCCTTCTTTGGGCCATGGCAAGAGGTGTATTTTTTGTGATGTATGTTGTTCGCCATCCTTTGTCGGTATTGGGTTTTGGCCACCTTGTGGTCACCTTTTGTTATCATCCTTTTTTGTTCTTTTGCGTACCTCCTTTGGAGCGAGCTTCGGGCTCATGGCAATCTTTATGGAACTTAGGTGATCCATCGTGGGATACACGTTGTTGTTTTTTGTTTTTGGCCTATGAAGGTGCTTCTTTTCCTTTTTCTGTCATCATGAAAATTCTATGTTGGAATATCCGAGGAGTTGCACGTTTGCCAGCCCAACAAGAACTCCATGGCTTAGTTAGAAAATTTAAACCTGATATGTTAGCCATATTGGAGCCCCTTGCAAAAGAACAGACTGTTAAGCATCTAACCCAGGTCATGGGATTTGATGGGTACCATTATTCCCCTCCCCAAAACCATGTGGGGGGTTTATGGATCATGTGGAATGCTTTAACATGTTATGTGAACATCCTCTATTGCGATAACCGTATTGCCCACACCTGCGTCCTGGACAAGACATCTGGCAAAAAGGGCCTTATTTCTTTTGTCTATGCCCCCACAAAAGAAAAAGAAAAGGACCAATTTTGGGATGCACTTCAGGATCTTAAACACTTCATGGGTAAACCTTGGTGTGTTATTGGAGACTTTAATGAACTTAAACACTTAAACGATAAACGGGGAGGATCTCCTCTAAGTGCTAAACGTACTATGCGATTAAATAACTTATGCCAACACCTTGAACTCGAAGATACGCCGTGGGCAGGTCAGACCTTCACCTGGAGTAGGTCTATCAATGGGGCCTACATTCAGGAAAAGTTGGACCGAGCCCTTAATAACCAAGAATGGGCTCATCTTTTCCCAAAGTCATTTGTGTACAAAGGGTTTGGGCCCACCTCAAACCACACGCCTCTTCTTTTATGCATGGAGGCGGACGAACTTAAAAAGGCGGCCCCATTCCGTTTCCAAGCGGGATGGACCAAGTCTAAAACCACTAAGGACATCATAAGAAAATGCTGGAACTTGAAATTCCAGGGATCGAGATTGTTCGAAATTGTTCAAAGACTAAAACATATCAAGAAAAATATTAAAGAAAATGAAGCCCTAATGAAAGGATGGACTATGGGCAAAGCCCATGAAAACTAAAGAAAGATCTGTGAGACCCAATCAAAACTAAACTGCGACCCGTGTAACCCCTGCCTAAATAAAAAGCTGCAGAGACTACTTCTGCAACGCAAAAAACTATTGTTCAATAACCACAAGTTTTGGGCAAAATATTAGAGAAAAGAATGGATTACAAAAGGAGATCGTAACTCCAAATTCTTTTATGCAACAGTCCAAGCCAAGAGAAAAAGAAGAGCAATTGTCGAAATCCATAATTCTATGGGGATCACCATTACCGACGAACAGGCCATAGGAGAAACGTTTATTCAGGAATTTAAGGAAAGATTCAGATCAAATGGACCTAGAATCAACTTCCCGTCCCTTGAAACATTAAAGAAAAAGGTAACGGACTCTGACAATAAAAAACTTATTTCTGATTTCAGTGATAGTGAAATCAAAGAGGCGGTCTTTGACATGAACCCCCACAAACCCCGGGTCCTGATGGGTTCTCGGCCCTTTTTTTCCAAACTTACTGGAATATTGTGGGCAGGGACATCTGTCATGCTATCAGAACTGCCTTACGGGGAAGATCCTTTCTGAGACAGCTTAATCACACCTTTCTTACACTGATCCCAAAAACTGACACACCACGTTATGTAAACCATTTTAGACCAATTAGCCTATGTAATGTTTTATATAAAGTCATCGCTAAAGTACTTGTTAAACGCATGAAACCTCTAATGCCCAACATTGTATCCTAGTGGCAAGCAGCCTTTGTACCTGGGAGAAACATCCTAGATAACATCCTAGTTGCTTATGAAATCCTAACTGCAAGGAAAATCAGGATGGATAGCTACAAAGCTAGACATGGAAAAGACTTTTGATAAAATTGAATGGCCCTTCCTCGAAAGGACCCTCCAGCAACTAGGGTTTCATGATCAATGGATTCAATGGATCATGATGTGCGTCACGACCACATCTTTTTCTGTTCTTGTGGATGATAAACCAATGGGGGGTTTCTCCCCTTCTAGAGGACTAAGACAAGGTGACCCCCTGTCCCACTTTTTGTTTATTTTATGTCTCGATGTTTTAGCAACTAACCTGCAGGCTCTTACGGGAATAAAGAAGTCAGGAATTGGGATAAAAATTAGCTGGAATGCATCACTGATCCCAGGCTTATTTTTCGTGGACGACTGCCTGCTCTTCTGTGACGCCAAAGTGGAGACAGTTCAGACTTTAAACAGGATCTTGCATTTATTTGGTGAGGACTCAGGCCTTGCAATCAACAGATCCAAGTCGGCGGCGGTGTTCTCTGCTAACCTAGATAGGCAGCACAGACTAAGACTCTGTAACATATTGGAAATCCCAGGCAACTCATCCCTTGGTAGATACCTGGGGTGTAATTTCACAACAGGGAGATTCACGACTCATGTGGGAAATGAATTGATTCCGAAAATGGAAAGCAAAATAGCAAAATGGAGGGCAGGGAAGCTGTCTAAAGCAAGCAGGGTTACGCTGATTCAGTCCTCAATTGAATCCATGCCGAGCCATGTAATGCAATGCTTTAAACTCCCCAAAGAGGTTTGCAAACAGGGGGATTCAATTAGCCGTCGTTTTTTCTGGAACAAAGAAAACTCTAACAGAGTACATATGGCTGCCTGGATCAAGATCTGCAGACCTCAAGGGGCTGGTGGACTAGGGCTGCGTAAGTTGGAGGCGATTAATCAAGCCTTCCTGTGCAAACTTGGATGGCAAATACTAACAAACGAAGACAACTTATGGGTTCAGGTCATAAAGGATCGTTATCTAGGTAATTCCTCTTTCTTTGACTACATTTGCAAAGGAGCGGATTCCCCAGCCTAGAAGGGAATAATGGCTGCTAGGAACCTCATAAGAAAGGGAATTAAATGGAAAGTGGGGAATGGTGCTAAGATCAACTTCTGGAAGGATTGGTGCGTAGGGAAGGGGCCTTTGGTGGAAAGCCTGATGACTGCTCCTAGTGATATCGATTCCTCAACTTTGGTAACTGACTACATTACCGAAGGGAAATGGAAAGCTCTTGAACAAATTGTCCCCCAATACATGGTCAACTCCATAATGGGAGTCCCAGTCCCCCTATCACCCAGGGAAGACCAATTCTGCTGGAGATTCACAAGTACGGAAAAATTCAGTGTCAAGTCAGCCACTTGGCTTGCCCATAATCTTGAGTGGGACGACAGAAACAATTGGGAATTCAAGTGGACTTGGAACTTGGATATCCAACCTAAGATAAAAATATTTTTGTGGCAAGCCCTAAATGGGTTCTTGGCAACTGGGGATCAGATGCAAAAACGAATTCAAGATTGGAATCCTAATTGTATCTGGTGTGCCCAAAACAGAGAGACAGTGTCCCATATCCTTCTTAACTGCCCACGAGCCAAGGAGATATGGCACGACGCTAAGACTCAAAAGTGGATCACCAACCCCCCAACAAAAGCGGATATAGGGGAGGAACTCCGAACTCGGAAAGGAAATGATGGAATTGGTAAGTTTATAATGCTTTGCTGGCAAATATGGAAGGATAGAAATGCTGCTGTTTTTAGAAAAGAGACAACCCCGATTTCTCAAGTGATCATCCGGGCCAAGAGTATGTACTGGGAATGGGTATGCAGAAACACTTTAGAGGAGGATTCATCGAATAATTCTGGGAATTTGAAGAGCAAAAGAAGCAAGAACTTCTGGATTTCCTGGTCCCCCCCCAAGGATCGACTGGGTGAAAGTAAATTTCGATAGCGCCAAAAGAGGATCTCAAGCAGCCTCTGGTTTTGTAATTCGTAACTCTAACGGTGAGGTTATCAAAACAGGGAGCAGAAGACTAGGAAATGCGTCTGTCATTGTTGCTGAAGCAATTGCAGCTAGGGACGGTCTTAATACGGCTGCCACCCTAGGATACCCAAAGATCATCCTGGAAGGAGACAATAAAGTTGTCATAAACTCGTTAAATGGGTCTTTCGACTATCCCAGTGAAATCCATTTCATTAAGGATGAGATTGTGACTCTCGGTAAAAGGCTGACTCAAATTCACTACTCTCATGTTTACCGCGAGGCCAATCAATCCGCCGATTTCATGGCATGCGAGGGCTTAGGAAGCATCAAATTCAATTGTGAAGTTCGTGATCCTTCCACCGCCCTGCTGCGCATTTCCAATGCTGAGGCTTCCGGCCGCGTCGTTTACGTGGGGGCGGTTTCCTCTTATTTGTCTTTACCATTGTTAAAAAAAAAAAAAAAATACAACATCAAAATGGGATGAAAAATATAGGATATGAATTTCATTGAACCAATAACTAACAATTTAATGCAAACAACAACATTGGAAAATAAATTAAATGGATAAAGGGTTTAGAGAAAAACGTATCATTGTTAGGTTGAGGCATGCAAAAGGTGCTCTCCTTAGAAAGGAAACATCCATCCTGCACGAGTCTGATCTTTCAATTAAGTGCGCTCATTTCCCAAGATTCAACAACTTGTCGGACCTCAATTTGTACAGCAATAAAAGATACCCGAACTTCGATTACCATATCTCACATTTTTAGAAGAAAGTGGGAGACAAAAGTATTGAAAAGAGACAAAGTATTTTGTCATCTTCACTGTTTTTCATCCTCACTGATCAGTCTTCTTTTATACACAAAATAAGTTTTATTTATTCCATAAAAATAGGCCACAGTTTATATTTTCAGTTATATTTGATCATGGAGTAACATATCCGGGAGTTTGTTAATATTCTTTCTAGAAGATAAGCTCAATCAATGCTATTTCCATTTGCAACAAATTAAATATGTCAAGTCACAATATTTTTGTCACAAAAATATTCACTTAAACAGTTTTTTCCTCAAAATGATAAATGAATATAAATAATTATTAAATCCATATAAACTAAAAATATATTTTTTCCAACAGTTACTGTGGTGGTTATTAGAGGTCGTGCGGAAATACTTGGTTGACGGTTGGTATAGTTCTGATTTTGCCCCATCTCCTATTGCAGCAAAGTTTCCTGTGATCTGAGCTACCTATCGTTTTGTTGCTTGTCAAGGATCCAATAATGTCATTATTGAGTCTGATTGCTCAAGAACTAGCGTAAGAAATGAGGCGGGTAAAACCTGTTATTCATGGGTATCCGCCTAGTTTGGGGTGGGTACGAATACAATTGAGGCGAGTTGCTAGTGCGGGTTGGGTATCAATTACAATACCCATCACGGATTGGGGCGAGTACAAGTATGATGTTGTACCCGCTTCGCTTAATACCCACCATACCTACCCCCAATTTGTATTTTATTTATTTAAAAATAAGAAAAATATATATTTGATTTAATTACTCAATTTTGTAGCAAATGTTAGAGCAAATTATAATTAGATTTTAAAATATGTTAAATAGTTGATGTAGCTAGGTATGGATAGTTGTTTGATGCCCACATTAGGGCAAGTAATAGATACCCGTTGGATATCCGCGGGTGATGGGGTTGGTATGGGAATGAGTTTGTACCTACCGGGGCAGATATGGATACCCACTTCATACCCTTAGTGAGTAATTTAGGGGGGTATGGGTATGGATTTGGGTGACAGATATAGGTATGGAGGGGGCACTCCGCAATACCCTCTGACCCCATTGCCATCCCTAGTTGGACTTGTGCGGTCATTGCAAGGCCTTGAAAGTCCTCCATGGGAGATCAATGCTATTATTTTTGATATTATATCTTCGAGTTTTCATTTTTTTTTCTTTTTGTTTCAGTTGGATTTGTAGGGATTGTAATGGTGTGGCTCGTGAAGTAGCCAAGTTACATCGGGTGGGTTCTTATAGTCACAACTGGGTATCTTGCCCCTTGTCCTTTATTTTGTCTGCTATGGCTTCTTATCGTAATGAAAAGTTTGCCTTTGGGCACTCTCGTACAAAAAATTTGATAAGTTGGGTCAATTAAGCTTTTAATATATAAGTTTTGTTTTTTAATTTTATAGTTCACTGGACTTTCACATAAGTTGACTTTATAAATGTTGATATGTTTTACTTTCTAAAGTTGGGGGTCATATGAACACAACCTTCCTTCAGGGTAGCACCCTGTAAGGGTAAGGCTTGGTACATTTCAACCGGGGCGCCCCCCCCCCCCCCCCCCCCCCTCCCCCTCCCAACCCTGCTTCGTCGGGAGCCTCTTAGGCACTGGGTTGTTGTTGTTGTTATAGTTTTATAGCTCACTAATCAGGTCGAAATGATTAGTTAAACATTAGTGTCTTCTTTTTGGTACGTGACATTACATTTTTAGTAAAAACTTTTGAAAATACCCAAAATACGTACCTCATCCATCCACCCTCTCTAAGTACCTTCTTCGGTCTCCTCCACCCCTTCCTCATCTAATTAGGGCTGCCCAGGTTGGCGTTAGTGCTAGTCTTGGTTCCATCCTACCCATACCAGCCCCTCTCTCATGTGTGCAGCCTCTCTATCGCTAGTCATAAGCGCTTAGTGAGGGTGTGCGGTGGGTTGACGATAGGGGCGAGTTAGATCAAAAATTTTTTTCTAAAATTATTTTTATGTCGGGATTGACATTTTTATCCTCCATATAATTTTTCTACTTAATCATGCTTTAGTATTCCAAATCTGTCCGTAAGCCGCCATAAAATGTGGTGGCTAGTTGTAATCGTGGAGGGGCTTGAAGTAATCAAAAAATTATTTCATCATTAATCGTTGATCAAAAACGACCATCTCACTAAATCTCGAGATAATAAAGTATAATAATCCCTTTTTTATGTATTTTCTATTACTTTTGGATACCATATTACAAAGAAAATAATGAACATATGACATAAGATACCTAAGAAAAATATTTAGGCTCCGTTTGTTTTAGGGGAAAACCACATTCTAGGAAGTGGTTTTCTCCTTTTCCTTTGTTTGGAGCATCATTAGCTCAAGGAAAAGGTTTTCCGACAGAAAACCTTTTCTCTCAAACGAGGGAAAATTACTTCCCTTTCAAAATCGGGGAAGTCGTAATTCTAAGTGGCTCAAAAACCTTCGTGGCTATCATCATGCAAATCGAGTTCGAATCAAAATAAATCAGACTGCACTGTAGACATTTAACGTCAACATCAGACAAGAATTAGACTAAATAATTAAAAGTAACTTGGATATTACTTTATTATTGTTGCAACAGAACAACTTTAATCGAGTTGAATTGTTATATAATATTATAGAAGGAAATTATCAAGGTAATATTTTAGCATTTAGTACATAAGTATTGTAATATTTCAGTAATATACAATAATATACCCTGAAGTTTAAAATTTTTTTCATGAATTAGGTATCTTTTTGCCAAAGTTTAGTATATTTTAAATGAAAACAACAATTTATATGTATCCTATATCATAATGCAATAATTTCTTTGTCCAAAAATGTTAACATGACACATTTTTTGATAATATATAAGTAATTTTTTTTAAAATATGGACAACCTTTTGATAATATGATATTTATACTACATTAGTTTTTAGCAAAAATTAGCCGAATTTTAATGAAAATTTACCTGATTTTAACACAGTATATACACAAGTGATAAAATTTCTTATCTCTTGACACCTCATTGTATATAATAAAATGACAGAGTATTTAGATGATAAATGCTTAAATTTTAGAATAACTAAGAAATAATTTTTCTAATTTATACAGCTTTGATAGTCAACTTTTGATTTTGTTACTACATATATGTTTGCATTATTACTTATGTTGTCCTATAAAAAGATATAAAATGATTGGTGAAAAATATTTTTTTAAAACATGCATAAAGACATCACAATGGGGAATTAAGTTTTCCTTTGAAACAAACAACGGAAAACCCCACTCAGAATTTATATTTTCTTGGAAAACCCTTTCCAAAGAAAAATCAATTCCTAGATTCTACTTTTCCGTCAAAACAAACGGAGCCTTAAAGTATCCAAAAAGTATTCTAAATGTAAAACATTTTGAAAATATGAGTCTAACATAACTTTACAAATTTTAGTTTAAAAATAATTGCTTCGCCTTACTCCACTTGATACGTCTGGCAGTTGTTTTATAGCTTATTGCTGCTTCATGCTTCTTGCCCCGTGCTCTTTTTATGGCATATTGCTGCTTCATATTCCATGCTTCATGCATCATACTCCATGATTCATGCTTTATGCTATATGCTTTATGCTTGTATGCTTCTTAGATTGGGGATCATCCGATACAATCTCTCTTTAAAGGTAGCACTTTGGAGGGGTAAGGCTGCTTACATCTTCAACCCCCCCCCCCCCCCCCCCCCCCCCCCCTCTCCCCAAAAAAAAGAAAAAAAACCCTGCATATACGGGAGCCCTTGAGTCATTGGATCGGTTGTTATAATTGTTGATGTTGCTTTGCCTTATGAGTTTTATAATCATGCTTTTTTTTTATAGCATATATATAATGCTAAACTTTGATTATTTATTGTAAGAGTCTGGAATTTAATCAATAACATAAATCTTAAATGAATATCTATAACGTAATATAAATTTTAGGATATCTAACTGACTTATAAGAAAGTGTCAAAATCTAGGTTTCGTGTAAGAAGTCCAACAATCTAATAATCTTAGCTACACTCCATCCAAAATTATTTTCATCATTTTAGTGGTCATACGTTTATTTATCGTCAGCAAATATAGGGAATAACAATGGGACGAGCTGGATATAAGAGTGTCGCCTCTTTAGTATACTCATCATCCAAATTCACTTGTCAATTGCTCATGGCGGGTATGAAACTGATGCCTATAACAGTCTCGACAAGTAAAAGACCATACTTGTCTTGGTCTATATATCCGTGGGTATCCAACAGATCCTTATTACACCTTGTACTCATCCCAATATATCCGTGGTCTATTATATTTCTAATCTAATTATTTTGCCCATATCGGATGAATAAATTAAGTACTGTTGTAAAACTATAGAGATATTATACTCTATAGAAAGTTAATAAAAAGACAAACACAAATATAATTAACGAAAAATAATAAGTATTTTATATCAGAACGATACTATTTTATTTAATTTCTTTTTCTCTTTTCTCTCGTTTCTTTCTTTTCTTTTCCTCATTCTTTTCTTTTCTTTTCTTTTTCGTTTTTCTTCTTGTTCTGATTGTTGCTGTTGCTGTATAGGGTGTATGTATACATACAAAAAGGAGTTTTTTTTAGCTTTTTGACACTTTTTTTTAAAAAAAAAAATTTAGCTTTTTGACATACTTTTAAAAATATTTAGCAATTTGGCATCTTTTACTGTAGCAAAGTAGTTGCATGACGTACGGAATGTCGTTGAACCACGTCGTGGACGGTGCACGACGTACAGGATGTCATGCAACAAAGGCACTATTGCATGACGTCCCGTACGTCGTGCAACAGTACCCCAAATTTTATTTTTTTTTTTAAGTTTTACATTTTTAAAATTTAAAAAAAATTTAATAAAATCTCTTTTTAATTTAAATTATCTTAATTTTTAATTTTATAATTTGAATCACTAAATGCATATGCATTTTAAATTAAAAGGTATATGTTTGAACTATTAATAAGGAAGATATAAATGAGGGACACATTTAAATGAGGAGATGGTGATATGTATATTATTATTTAAACTATTTCATACAGGAACTATAGTATTATAATACTATTAATAAGGAAGATATAAATGAGGAACACATTTAAATAAAGAGATGTTAATGTTTTCAACAAAAAATCACAAGTTTACGCATTTCTACATTATTATTT
The DNA here is from genome assembly GCA_018398585.1 of Simmondsia chinensis. Classification (NCBI taxonomy): domain Eukaryota; kingdom Viridiplantae; phylum Streptophyta; class Magnoliopsida; order Caryophyllales; family Simmondsiaceae; genus Simmondsia; species Simmondsia chinensis. The sequence goes on from JAGTTD010000021.1 coordinate 1,405,674, forward strand.
GAACTATTTTATTAGATACATGTAACTCAAAAACTGGGCGATGACCAAATAAGTAGGAGACGCCACTAACTGATATGTCCTCATGATGGGCTTTATGTAAAATTATTGTTGAATGTCAGACTAACTATGCGAGATCTTGTTGCTATTGTTTGCTAAAGTCAGATCATTACTCTGATAATAATAATAAAAGCATTTCTATTTAACGACAGAAAAGACGAGGGCTAATTTAAATAAACTTAGCACTAATGGGAAAAAAAAATTGAGAAATTAATTTGAATAAACTTATAAACGTTGTCTTTGCCATACAAATTTTGAGATGAATGTTGTGATTATAGGTGGTGATGAAATATATTTTTTAAAAATTTATATATATTAGTTTTTGAGTTACACATATATAATAAAATAGTTCAAATAATATTAATGTACGAATGCGTAAACTCGTAATTTTTTATAATCATCCCAATATGATTACAAACGATTATATATATGCATCCGTAAATAATAATTTAATGCCCATATTGTATGAATAAATTAAGGACATTAATTTTGTTATGTATATCATTTTTCAATTCTAATTAAATACAACTTATTTAACTTGAGATACCGAAAACAAATTAAACTTATTGAAAACATGTTTGATTCAATCTGAACTTAAATTCTACCCAATTACTCATATAAATTAAACTTATCATCGTAAATTCAATTCGACACCAACAAATTCAACCCAATCTCGCTATTTTTATGTTGGGGTGTCTTTGAGTCGAGCTGAGCCCGAGTCTGTCAAGCTCGCTCGACTCGTTTGCATTAAACACCACTCGGAAAGTTCACACTTGAGCTCGGCTCATCAAACGCTCAGGATTGGCTCGGCTTGATCTAAGCTCGGTGAGTTTTGAATTAACCTTGCCATATTTTGACTTATTTAAGCTCAATTGAGGCTCGTTTAAATTCGGGCTTGGCTCATTTAGGCTTATTGTGTATCTTTAATTAAATATATCTTATTAAGAAAGTCTCGTTTGGCTGTTTTAGGCTCGTGAATTTACGAGCTCGAGCTTCGCTAGGTTAGGGCTCCACTCAATAAACTAAATGACCCAGCTCGTCTTTGCTGGGGCTCAAAGCGAGCCAAGCCTTTTGAGCTTTACGACCAACCAGTTCGCAAGCTCGCCAAGAGTGTAAATGAGCAGAGCGGGTTCACGAGCCCTGGCGAAGCAACTCGTAATAAAGCTCAAAAAGCTCGGCTCGCTTTGAGATCAAGCCAAACCGAGCCAACTCGTTTAGTTTATCAAGCTGAGGCCAAGCCTAGTGAAGCTCGAGCTTGTAGGTTCGCGAGCCTAAGCGAGCTTTTTTTAGTATAATATATTTGCTTAAATATTGCTCAATGAAGCCATATTGGAGTGAGTCCAAGCTTAAACGAGTACAAACAAGCCTATATTAAGTTTAAATGAGCTGAAATATTGCAAACCTAATTTGAAGCTCACCGAGCTGAGCCCAAACTTTTGACGAGTAGAGCTCGCGCCTAAACTTTAAAAGTTCGGCAAGCTTCAAGCCTTACCTCTCCTCGAGCCTGGCAAGCTTGGGCCCGGCTCGACTCAAATCCACCCATGGAGCCCACTCATTTACACCCTAATTTTTATGTAACGTGTATCACATTTCTATCCGACCCGGACAAGCACCCCAAGATCAAGTAATATCCAAGGAAAATGGGTCGGGTCAGAAAAATCAAAAATCAAAGCAACCACATGTTGGGCTTCGACACCATAGATTTTTCCCCCTTTATCCTTCTTCCTCTTCCCAATTCTCTTACAGTTTTGAGTCCCCATTTCATTGTTGTCTCTCTCTCTCTCCAAATCTTGTAAAGATACAATCTTTGGTGTGAAAAGGGTCAAAATTACACCATCTGATGCAGATTGGGTTTCTGGGGTTTTGACTGAATGACCTCCCCATGCCTTTTTTAGGTGCCCTTCTCTCTCTTTCTCTCTCTAATTTGTGAAGGAACCGACTAACCCGAATGTTTAAGCTGACGGGTGACGGGTGAAGACTTAGGATTGCATGAACGCCCGTCGGCTTGAATTTTGTACTGTCTCTTTATAATTTCAAATTTCTTGTATTTTTTTATTCTGATTTTGTGCTAATTCAGTTCTTCATGTTTGAATTTTGTGTGGTTAATTGTGTACTATTAGAGTTTATGATACGAACTTAGATCAAATCAAGCTCAATCAATGGAATCAAGCACTCACACAAGCAATAATCGAGGCTACAGGGCAGTAAACGGCTGCCCCGTTGTATAGTTGTATATATATTGTATGTATAAGCTTCTAAAATGGAGTAATTACATAAGAGAAAGGGGAGAAGACATAGAGAGAATTAGGGGGAGAGAGAGAACATTAACTCATCAAAAACATGACCCTAATTAACCATAATTCCATTATTTATATAGAAAATATCTAAGTGGAGATGACAAGGCTTGCTGCCTCAGCAAGGATGACGTAGCGTTGTTGACTCAACGTAACTCGGCCAAATTATGAAACTCCGAATCAGCCTCAGGAATATCTGTATCAATGCCCCCCAATCCTATTTTGGCTCGTAGCTGTATAAAACTATTATGGGCCTTTCATTAACTTTTTAGAAAAATTGGTTCGTTAATGTGGTATCAATGTGTGTTTTGTTAAGAATCATCAACAAACACTAAACTCTAGATCAAAATGGCAAATGCTAATAAAGGAGATTGGGGGAAAAATTAAGACATCGAAATTTACGTGGTTTAGCCGAAGCCTACGTCCACAGAGAGGGAGAAAAATAATTTCATAATAAACTGAGGCATTACAACAGTGTTTCACTCACACTCTACCTCTTACTATTTTCTCTTCTTGGTTTCCTATGCTATACTAAGCACTGGAGGATCCCATTTATAGGTCTCGACTATCATATAACTGTTGGAAGTCCAAACATCAATATCAAAGGTCTGCCACAAATTAGCTATTAGGGAAGACCATTAGTCTCCGCACTTAATATCTTTGACGTCAAGTACAAATCTAACAACCCTCCTCTTAATATCAGCATGTGTATTATCAACAATTTAGTCCAATGAGCATTCAAGTGAGGGACATATTAGAGTATAAAGCGATTTACCCTCGACACTAATCTCATCCACATTGGATCTTCATGTTCTAATTTTGGGTGGCTAGTTGGGTATGGCATGGTTGCTGTGGCTGGTAAATTTTGTTCTATATATGGTATTAGATAAAGGTCTGAAAATGCTCGAATGGGTTTGAATTGTGGATATTGTTGGGTTCGAACTCGAGTCATCTAGGTCAAAGAAGCTGCTATACTGTGTCAAGCTCAACAGGCTCCTCAAGCGAATACCCACTTGTGGATTATGCGCATGGAAATTCATAAATGTGATGAAATGATGTTAATATCAAGAATTGGGACCATTGGGATTTGAATTCGAGACCTCTTGGTCGAACAAGGTCCAATATGGTGCTAATGGACCAACTGTCCCTACAGATTAAGCTATCAAGTCATAGCCTCGTGTGGTTTTATATGAATGCTACTTGTCAATAAATTGAAGAGAGCATATTGCGAACTAAGTATTTGATAAAGGTCCAAAGTTAAGAACACTGGTAGCTACTCCTTCCGAATTCTTAGTGCCATGATGATTTGATACTAAAATAGTCATCTTGCTTATACTGATCGCCATCATTATGGTTTAAGAACGGTCTAATGATCTAGTCTCATTGTGTCTCGAATTTCCTAATATAAAGGTTGTAACTGAAATTGACATGTGCTTAATCTTGTATCCGAACCGCGATTTGAATTTTCTCAGGGGATCAGGTATTTTTAAAGCTTCATTTTAGGTGAAAGTTATGATGTAGGAGATTTGGAACTTTTAGGACAACTATAAAGTTATTGGAGCTACATTTTTTGTGCATACCAAGAAACTACACTAAAGGGGTAAGGCTGCATACATCCCCCACGACTCTGCTTTGGCGGGAGCCCTTATGGCACTGGGTTTATTGTCGTACCAAGAAACTACTCTTTCCGAAACTAGTTACTACACACTTATAAACTAGCAAGTGCTCAAGTAATCTTTTCTAGGTTGTTGTCTACATTGTTTTCTGTAACTCGATTTCCAATTTTTGTGCCTGTCAATGCTTGAACTGAATCTATTGAATTATTGGGCTTGGTTTTGTTGGAGGGAAAATATTATGCGTTCAGATTTTTCTTTTGTCTAGTTCTAAAAACAATTGTCATTGCTTTAGTTTTCATGGAGTTGGGATTTGGAACATTTGAGCTCGGACTTAGCTAGAAAGAGTATAAAGCTTGGGATGGTAGAGAGTGGTCGTGTGTAGGAAATTTCCTTCCTTTAACTATGAAAGGAACCTTAGAGCCAGTTTTGTCAAGCTGTGAGAAACTATTTTTTTAGAAACACTTTCTATGGAAGTACTTTTTGTAAAAAATGCTTTCGGTAACGGTATTTTTGTCTAAAAAGCTGTTAGTTTTCACTTATGCTTTGGCTTTAAAGGAGAAACCGTATTTTCCTGCTTTTGCTTGAAAGTTGAACGACTACTTCTGCTTATATTTAAAAACATTTTTCTTTTGTAGTCAAACACTCTTAAAATATGAAAAAAAAAATGCTTTTTCTAAGAGAGAGAGAGAGAGAGAGAGAGAGAGAGAGAGAGAGAGAGAGGAAGAGGGGGGGGGGGGGGGGGGGGGAATCACTTTTTTTCTAGAATAGAAGTTTGACCAAACATGCCCTTTTCTTTGTATGAAGAGAGGGATAAGTCAAAGTTGAATAATGATAGTAAGAGATCTATGTTGTAAATCTTGTTAATATACCTTCAAGTTAACACTAGTTATACTGCAGCCCCTGGGGCATAGCCTCTCTCCAGGATAGCATCCTGTAGGATTAGGCCTACGTACTCCCCGCCCCCCCTCCCCCCGCGGGGGACCCTGCCATGGCGGGAGTCTCTTTTGATGCACTGGATGGTGGTTGTTGTTTTCTGCAATGGATTAAATTGTATCATACTTACTAAAGATGTCTTGACCATGCTTTCACGGCAGATATTGCAATTACACAATTGTCCTTCCGAAACTATCTGGTTTACTCGACGCACCCTTTTGTTAATGGTAATGTGCCAAGCAGATTTTCCTTTCACAATTATGAGAGATTGGCATTCTTTTGGAAATCATTCCAGAATCCTAGAAACTCAACCGTATATCCGAGTCATTCTAGAAGGTCGTATGGTAAATTCAGGGTCAATGCAGTTGCAACCCTCGAACCCAAAGCTCGAGTTGAGAAGGCTCATGAAATTTTACAAGTGTGTGATGATTCAGTACCATCTAGTGTCGTCAATTCTTCAAGAGAAGATTCAGAAGAAGTAGATGAGAGAGAAAAGTTGAGACGTATGAGAATTTCGAAAGCAAATAAAGGAAACACGCCATGGAACAAAGGCCGAAAGCATAGTCCAGGTAGACTAGCTGCGTCTTTTTGTTTGATGACTAAGATAATCTTGTCCTTAGCTCTTTGTACATTCTTTCTCTCTTTATGATATTTCTTTTTTCGATAAAAAGCATGGTTGATTGTGGGAAATGCTTGATTATCTGCAGAAACGGTTCAACGGATCAGAGAGAGAACAAAGCTTGCCATGCAGAACCCTAAGGTGAAGTCATGTAAGAATGATTTACAGATATATTTGTGATTAGTCTTTAAAAAAGTGTCGAATATACAAAGAAAGAAAACGGTGACCGAGTTGGAGACTGATGTAGCTCAAGGGAAAATAAACCTAATTTCTAACTCAACTATCAAACTATTAGATAGGTACCTTGATCCAGAGAAACATAAAGAAACCTAAATCTAATTTGCCTAGGAAAATAATATAATCAGGGTCTTAAAAAATATACAATCGTAACCTAACTAAAATAAATTTTAATCTTGAATAATCTTAATCCAATCTTAATCAAATAAATTCTAAAAACAAACTAATATCTAAAGATTTTAGAAGTTACTAATTTATTCCAACAAATCCAATATTTTACATTATCCTTGTACTGGATTAGAGACGCTTTTTGGAATGATATTGATTTTTTCTTCCTTTGGTAACTGAGATGTCTGGACCAACTTTCCCACTCCTCACGTAATCCTCGGTTGCACACGGCACCCACTTGAAAGTTTCTTGGTGCAACAAGGTAAGTTGGAGCCCACAAACTCAAGAGGTTGGCCCTGTAGAATTGTTTGCACAAGGACAAGATTTGAATCCAAGCTCGACACTTCATGAGGTGTCAGGTCGAAGTGGACTAGAAACTTCCTTGGCCTACTACTAACCGCGTCGTATTTGGCGATGATGACCTTCTAATGTTATTGAAAATTTACCATAACTATGGACTTTATTTTCTTATCCACTTAGAGTGTTGAATAGTATTCTAACAAAAATTGTTGTTAATACAGATAAAAATGAAGTTGGCCAACCTAGGTCATGCTCAAAGGTGAGTCCTCTATATCTTCATTTGTTTGGTATGCTTTTTGTTACACAGGCTTCAAATTAGAAAATGACCGGCCTTACATCTGGCACCTCTATCACTCCTAGCAGTTTATTCTCTTTAGTTGCATAAAACGCCTAAAATGCTTATGTAGCATGTTAGAACCACGATTCAGCATTTCAAAGTTAGATTTATGTTTGAATTGCAAATCAAACTTAAGAGAAATGTGATTTGACGAACGCTTGAATTTTTACAGAAAAAAGATTGTGATTCATTTTTTAGCTTATCTGATAACTTGATAGCTAATTATATCACTTAAAGAAGAGACTTTCATGTGCTGGACTTAAATTTTTTTCTTTTTATTTTTTCCATATCTATTAGAGATGGACTAAATTTCATCAGTTAGTGCTTAGCATTATCTTTGTTTTACAGTGTCATGCTTGAATAGTTTAATTGATGAAATTTCAGTAATTTTCTATGCATATTAAATAATTTTTTTCTTGGGTCCAACCAAGATTATTTTCTAGGTTTTTTTTTTTTTTTTTTTTTTTTTGTTATGTCTAAAATAAAAATAATGAAAAAGAAAAGGAAAAATAGAAAAGGGCCAGAAAAATGAAAAAAAAAAAGGAGCTTTTTACTTGGACCCACGTTTTAGAGGTCTTGTGGGTTCTATAGGGGTGTATGGGGGGCACACGAGTAGAGGGAGAGTATGCGAAAAATGCTTTTGAGTGTTTTTGGTGAGTGCTCTTTTGTATGTGATGTTGACTGGTTTCACCTAGAGAGTCATACCCAGGTGTCTTGATTGTTGATTGGTGAGAGCTTTTATAGCTTTCTTTGTCGAAAGCTACATTGTGGGAGGGTTGGTGGTTTACCGTGCATAGCCACATTGAGGAGGGTTGGTGACTTATTGTGTAATAGTACCATTTGGGACGAGAGTTGTGAGATTGAGTTTGGGGTCTCAATTAGAGATTGTAATCCTATATTTCAATGGTGAAAGTTTGACATCTTAATAAGTCGTGGTTTTCTCTTTAGTTAAGGGAGGGTTTTCCATATAAACATCTTATGTTGGTTGTTGATTTTATTTGACTTTTGCTTCTACTTCCACTTGTGTTCAATTTGTGAATTTTTCCGACATTTTTTTGTATCATTGCTACTTTCTTTCTCTTTTCCTTCGCTCCACCTCTTTCGCTTCCACATGCATTGTCCTTCCAGAAGTTCCCCTTCATGGATTGTCCATTTCTGGTCCAACTCTGTTACCATTTAAGCCAACCCCTTGGGTTAAGGGTGTTAATAAGCCGAGCCAACTCGTTATAAAGCTCGAAAGACTCGGCTTGTTTCAAGAACAAGCTGAGCCAGTTCTTTTAGCTTGGCAAGCCAAGCCGAGTAAGCACATTTAGCTTATGGAGCCGTGCCTGAGTCTATTGAAACTTGAGGTTATGAGATAGCAAGCCTAAACGAGCCAAAGCGAGTTTATATTAATATAATTTATTAGATTAAATATGTCCAATTGAGCCATGTTTGAAACTAAATAAGTTGAGTTCGAGCCTAAACGAGTCTAAGCTTAAATGAGCGTAAAAATCGGAAGTTTAGTTTGGAGCTCACCGAGCTGGGTTCGAGCTAGACCAAGATAAGCCGAGCAAAGCTTGGGCCTGTGATGAGCTGAGCTCAAGCTTGGGGTTTCCGAGCTTGGTGAGCTTCAAGCCGACCTTGAGCTGGAGTTAAATTTAAGCGAGTTGAGCTTCAAGCCTGGCGTGCTCTGGCTCGGCCCAAATACAGCCGTCTCTTGGGCTAGCTTTCTTTGATACACTAGTTGAATAGAGGACTTGCTTTTCCTCATTTTCATTGTCATATTTTGCAGCAATGAAACGAGAAAGAAGATTGGTGTTGCAGTGCAAATGGGTTGGAAGAAGCGTCGTCAGAAGCTGATGCTTCAAGAAACATGTCTTTTCGAGTGGCAAAACTTAGTTGCTGAAGCTGCTCGGAAAGGCCTTGAAGGCGAAGACGAGCTCCAATGGGATTCCTACAAGATATTGGATGAACAGCTGCAGCGCGAATGGCTAGAAAGCATAGAACTGAGGAAAATGCGTTCTCGACCACAAGGTAGTAAGAGAGCCCCCAAGTCTCTCGAGCAAAGGAGAAAAATTGCAGAAGCCATTGCTGCTAAGTGGGCAGATCCGGTAAGTCTTTCATCTTATTATAATCAGGTGTTTCCGTATCTCACGTTTGCACATTTTTACAGGCAACCACCTTAAGTAGTCATTGTTTAATAACCACCACTAACTTTTTAATTTTTCAGAAAACCGCCTTCACAAGTTTAAACATTTTCGATCAACCACCTTCTTTAACGCCCTTAGTTTTTGGTTTAGGCTACGCGTGTCAAAAATCCTTCACGTTTTGTGTTGCAATTGTAAAACCGTTGAGCTGTCTAATCTATTGAGATAGTTGGTTTCTTCACATGGTTTCAGAGCTACTTGACTATGAGGTGTTCAATTCAGAACTTATTAATCTCAAGTTTAAGTGTCAATATAATTATGCACACACCACGAGAGGTCTCGTCCCTTGTCCATGCTCGAAGTTTGATGAAAATTACTTAAAGGGGCATACAGAAGCATAAGTATAAAAAATTGTTCTTAGACCTTCCCCGAACTATTTAAACTTTCGAAATAGGTCATTCCATTACATTAAGCAAATTGGCTTCTTTGTCTTGTTCTTCTATGTACGACAAGAAAAAAGAGTTAGCATCATGGATTTGCTGAGGCCTTGATGTCAAATTATGACAACGCACGTATGAAAACATGTTTGACGAAATATTAGACTGATATAAAATTAATGATTGTACATCTATTCATTCAAATACTGGCAAACACAAGGCTGAAAAGAAATTTGTGCTCCTTAACAAACCCAACTTGATCCCACAACAGATTTCGAAATGCTCATGACATCTTGCTTCTGTGACATAGCGACCCCAAACTGCAATTTGATGCCATTGGTATTCAACAACAAACTCAATGCCTCAAAGGCTCCTACTAAGGCAGGGTCTATGGGCTTTTTTTTTTTGGAGGGGGGGTTTTGAAATGTACGCAGCCTTACCCAGGGTGCTACTTTAAAGTGAGGCTGTTTCCGAGGTCCCCTAGTCCGAAAATGCAAAAAAAAACCATTGATTGGTATACAGTTTAGGAAAAAGCTGTGTACTATTTGCTCATTCGATTTCAATTTGATGCCCTGTTTGGAAAAGATGTGTATATTATGGATATTGGACGGGTATCTGTATTTTCTCGTTTTAAAAGGGTCTTTGCATATAATTTCCCAGAATACAGTAAATACGTGTTTTCTTGATGTCATTCATATAATACACATATTATAACATGTAACTTTTTTTCCCCTTTGAAATATAAGTGATAATTACAAATAGTACCCATGCCTAAATTAAGTATACATATTTTATATTTTGCTAAATTGGTCATTTGAACTCTCAAGTTATAGATTATACGCTATAATTTACTATGTATTATGCTTTTGTTGACAGCTACTGTGGTTAACCCTATCATTTATTTTTATAAGACAATAAACTTTTGACGGAAATTTTCATATATAAAGCCAAATACTACTCATACGCATTACATCCCGTTCAATTCTTGTACCATATTTTTTTAATAGGGATCTGTGTGATGTGATTTTTGTTTGTTGACCCAGGAATACCGTCAAAGGGTTTATTCCGGCCTGACCAAGTATCGCGGAACACAAGTTGGCGTCGAACGAAAGTCAAGGCGAAGGCCAAGTGGGGAGTGTCAGGTGGTACAACGACTCCCCAAGAAGAAGGAAAATGGTTCAGAAAAATCCATGCAGAGTGTGACGAGAATGAGGGCTCAGCGCCCCGTGTTGAAGAAAAGCAATGTACCAGTGTACAAAGATCCCTTGGTAAAGTCCAAATTAGAGATGATAAAGAGCATAAGGGCCCGAAGATCACCTTCGGAGACGAAGAAGCTAGAAGCATTGCGGCAAGCAAAGTAAGCATTTTGCTTCAAATTGAATCTGGTAAAGGCCGATACGAAATGTAATGGTAATTATGCAACAGGTGTTGAGTAGGGGTGTAAACGAGCTGGACCAAACCGATTACCGCTTGTTGAACTCGAGTTCGTGAAAGCTTATCGAGCTTTCAAACCTTTGTTTGAGCTTGGTTCGATAACATTTTATCATGTTCAATACTTGGTTCTGCTCGGTTCTTAGGCTAATCAAGCCAATTCGAGCTCGTTGTCGAGCTAACCGAGCCAAGCTTGTTATTGAGTCGACCTCCTTATCGATTTGAGCTATTCCAGTCACTATCGAGTCATTATCAAACTATTTTCGAGTTACTATTAACTGTTAACGGGCCCTTAACGAGTTTTTAACAAGCCCTTATCAAACTGTTTGTGAATGCTAATGAGCGGAGCACCCCCTTGTTTAAACTTGGCTTGTTAAACTTATCGAGCTTACTTGAATTTATCGAGCCCCAGTAACGAACATAAACGAGTCATAATAAATTTTGAAACGTGTAGTTAATCGAACGTTTAGTTCGTTTACACCCCTAATTTTGAGCTAATTTACGTGATTGATTGTTAAGCAACAGTAATTTCGTACAGCCTTTATGCTGTATGTGAATCGTATTTTTTTAATTAGAACATGAATTAGGTGGGTTTACTTGTTGAAAACTATTTTAAATGGCTTTAAAAACAACTTTTCCCCTCTGAAAAAACCTAACATAATTGTCGCAACCCATAACATAAGATCCGCAAACTGTGATTTGATTCTCGCTTCCTTTGAAATTTATATATAGAGTCTATATACAATTTGGTAAGTTCAAACGGTTAACTAAGGGCATGTTTGAAATCGTTTTTTGTTTCTAGTTTTTGGTTTTTGAGAAAATAAAAACTAGTTTTTTTGGTTTTCTGTTTTCACTTAAAATAGGGGGGGGAGGGGGGAGGGGGGCCCGGGGGGAGGGGGGAAATTGAAAACAGTAAACTAAGAATTAGAAAAAAAAAAAAATCATTTTCAAAATATGGACTTTAGTGTCTAAAAATTCCGAAAACTACAAACTAAAAACAATACCAAACAGCAGTATATTTTAGAGAGCATAACCCGACATTGTTGCTAAGGTATCATATATAGAGAGGTAAGTACATGAGAGAGTACATAAATAATCCTAAGAGATATATAATATCCTAAAACACATCAGGCTAGGATACTATACTAATGAATGGTTGTTTATGACTTTCTTTAGGCTACTGATTGCGGAAGCTGAGAAGGCTGCAAAAGCCCTGGAGTCGGCTGCAACACGAAGTCCTATCGCTCAAGCTTCACTCATAGAAGCTCGGAAGCTCATTGCCGAAGCGGTTCAATCGATCGAGTCAATAGAAAACCGACATGTCTCAACCGAGGAGGAACATCAAACCCGAGCACTTCATAAAGAAGTCAATGGGACCTGGGTTCTTGAACCAATACTGCCCCAGAAAAACCCAGAATTCGATTTTCTGAACCCGCGATTGATCGACTCAATTGACAGTCTGAGAGATCGAGATCGAACAAGCCATGGTGTGTACGAGTTAGATAAGCTAGACATAAACTCTATGATAGCGGAGTCGGAAATGAGAGAGATACTGAGTCAAAATGAGCCAAGTGAGAGTGTGAAATTGAACGGAAGTTTACCACCAAATGGGGTTAAGCTGTCGAGTACAAAATTGGAGAGGTCTCACTCACAGGGAGTGACAAAAAAATGGGTTCGTGGAAGGTTTGTTGAAGTGGTAGGAGGAGAGTAAATGCATATAATGATGGAATAGTTAGATAAAATTTATTGGGAAACAGACAGAAAATGCAGTCCTAAACTCGGGAATGAGAGTCGGGCATGCGTATGCGTTCAGAGATTAGACTCGGCTACTTTTTATGTTTTCTGATGCTTGTGGTCTAATTCGAAGTGTCCAAGTGTCATGTATACTATGGTCTAGGTTCCCTCATTCGACTCAGGTACTTTAGAACGGAATGGAGAGTTTGTACGTGTATGTATCTTTAGGTATGCGCATGCATTTAGAGATCAAACTCAGCTATTTTTCAAGATTTTTTTTTTATGCTGTTTGGTCTAAATTGAAGTGTCCAAGTGTCATGTATACTACCATGCAAGTTCCCTTATTTGACGAAAGTACTGTAGAATGGAATGGAGAGATTGTACGTATATGTACTTTCGAGGAGCCCATTCTCGCTCCTACTTAATTATCGAAACGAAAGAATATAAGAAGAGAACCATGCTCTATTCGGAACTGTGTTATTTTATTTGTATTGGGCGTCATTGTTACAGGATCAGAGCTGTTTATGTTGTATTTTATAAGTAATTTAGGTTTCATGTAATTTCAGTTCATTTTTGTCCTTTGAATAATTGGAGAAGAGAATTGTCATGTCATAGTCTTTTGTTCATTTTTTACATGTTCATTTGGTCATCTCAGAAGAATGCGGTTCGGTTAAACTCGGATGAACTTCAATTCATCAAGCTCGAAGCTCGATCGAGTCCAAAAACTCCAGGCTTGAGCTCAGCTTCTAGGCTGGAGCTTAGCTTATCATAGGCTTGGCAGTGACTAGATTCAGTTCCTAACTTGTTGAACTTCGAACTAGTCTCTCCTCAATTGGGATCATTTACTTTCAATTTGCACATGTTTCGAGTACTAGGCTCGAGTTTAGCGTATTTTGGCTTGAACTTGAATCAATCAAAGTTTTGTTAAGAATCGGTTCATGAAGATATTTTGTTTCCAATTTTGAAGTTTTTGGAAACTAAAATCGGATTTAAAAACATCTTATTTTGTTTGAGTTTTCTATTTTTAATTTTCGTCCAGTTACGAAAAACTGAAATAAGAAAGTAAAAGTAAGGAAAAAATTATTTTAATATACGTCTTTTAGTTTCAAAAACTACAAATTGAAGACCGTGCAGCAAACTCATGGAATAAAGATGACAATTACTATGATTTGGTTAAATCATGCTCCTGTTCTAGGTAACACCCTGTAAGGATAAGACTGAATACGTCTTACCCCTCCCAAACCCTGCCAAGGTGAAAGTCTCTTTTGAGACACTTTGTGGTTGTTGTATTCTGTAGTCATAAACTGTGCTTGAATTTATTTTTGCTCCCTTGATTGTGATGAAATCACTTTCTACTCCACCGTTGAATCAGATTTTTAAAAAAAATCAAATCATATAACAGAAGGGCACTGTAATATGCTAGAAATGTCACGTCATACAACGAAAGGGTACTGTCAAGCTTCGAATTTACAGTAAACTAAACAAGCTAAACACAAAGTTGAACTAGATCGTTAATTCACTAAATCTCGGGATGCTAAAATGTAAATAACGTAATTTTATTTAGTGGGAGAAGTGGTGGGATCTTGAGAGGAGTTGAGGTGGGAGTCCACAGCTTGCTCAACTGCATTCCTGGTGTCTTGCTTATCTTTCTTCCCTTTGTTTATCTCCTTCTCTACTGCCTCTTTCTGTAAACAACACCCACAAATTGTTAGATTTTGGGATTAAAAAAAAAAAAAAAAAAAACATCGTATTCGACTTTATGTTTGATAAAAGGAATAAAAAGCGCATAATATAAAGCAAAGCAAAAAGCAACATTCCCCGTGCCCCAAGAGCTCCCGCCTAAGTAGGGTCGGGGGTGGATGTATGCAGCCTTCCCCCTTCAGAGTGCTACCCTGAAAAGAGGTTGTTCCCGAGAACCCCCAACCTACGGGGTGCAACACGAGGACTTCCCAGGAGGTCACCCATCTTGTTACTACTCTCGCTTAAGCACGCTTAATGTCGGAGTTCTAAAGGATTCAATGCTTGCGTGTTGGTACCCTCTTAAGTTTAAAAAAAAAAGCGCGTAATATAATGTTGATTATATACGCAAACCAGACACTGACCTTCGGGAAACAACGTCAAAGAAAAGAAAGAAAGGGTTATATACCCCAAATGGAATTGTACTTTACCCACTGTGTCTATTTTAATCCTCGTATTTTAATTATGTTTAACTTAGTATCTGGAAAGGTTGCATTGTGTTGGCGTTGTATCTGAAAAGGATAAAAATTGCATAATTTTGGTTATATACGCAAACCAGATTGCAACTTTCGGAAAACAAACGTCGAGGAGAACATGCTTTAAACAAGTTTGTTTACGCCAAATGTCCTTCTATTTTGCTCGTTGTGATAATTGGATCGTTATACTTTTAATTGTATCAATTTCGTCTTTGTACAAGTTATATTGTATCAATTCGGTCTTCAAGTAAAATTATGTTGATTATGAGTCAACAAGTCAACCACTTATCTTACATGTCCAGATGATATATATAAACAAAATTGATAAGGAACAAAAGGAAAGGAACATATCCAGTGCCTCAAGGGCTCCCGCCTACGCAGGGACTGGGGGGGCGGATGTACGCAGCCTTTCCTCTTCAGGGTGTTAACGTGAAGAGAGGCTGTTTCCCAATGCCCCCAACCTGAGGGTGAGGACTTCCTAGGAGGTCACCCATCCTGGTACTACTCTCGCCCAAGCACGCTTAACGAAATTGATGTAGACGAAAAATTATAGCTTTTATATATAAGCATAGCCATCTTCTCCTGCAACTAATGATCTAATTACCCGGAGATTTAAGTCTCTCAGAATTCAAACACTCTTTGTGGAGTCACCATCTCCGACTCTAAGTGATGCAGCCCGCCTTTTACAATTGGCGGGGTTCTTGGTGGGTGACTCTTGGTGAGTTGATCAAATTGGCGAGCTAAGGATAGATGCGGCTAGAGATATGGCTTGAAGAGTTTGTCTTCCATTAGGTTATAGATAATAGATAATTATTAGTTGTTTAAATAATTAATAGTTAGTTTTGTATTTATCTTTTAATATCTTAATTATCTTTTATTTTTAAGTCTTTTATTTTAGACTGGTTTTCTCCTCTATTTAAACAAAAAAAAGACAATGATTAATTTAGCATTCAGTTATTCATATAGACTTTTTTCATATTTTCTAGAGTTTTCTCTTATTATCAGATTGCGAGAATTTGAATTAATTTTTCCCTCTTGTTCTTTATTATTTTCGTAATAAGAATTAAGAAAAGGCGGTTGAACCTTTCCGTTCCTTAATTTCTCATCTACGCGCTACATCACTAGGTTTTAGTCGCATAGAAAGTAGAAGACTCTCAATATGGTTTTAGGCGATCTATATCTAATTCAGCAGTCAAAGTATACCTAAACTTAGTGTTATATTTTACCTATATTTTCCGACAAATAATAAGGAAGCTTACATCGACGGTGTCGGTGTCGGGGAGCTGAGAACCATGGACACCGGCCCGGTTCGAGGCTTTGCCCACCATGAACCGCCGTTGTGAATTCACACCACCCCATGTCCACGGTGGCGTCCTCCTTGTTACCATGTACCTCCCCACACCCTGCATTTTTCCAACTCCTTTTAATTAATTTTACTGAGGTTGCATTTGATTCAGCTTCTAAACAGTTTAAAGCTGTGAAAAAATGACAACGGATTATAAGAGTGTTTTGGAATAGTGGTGTAGTGTGCGCCCAACGTCCACGTGTCATTTGGTCTTGATGACGTGGCGTTTTCTCCTTGTTCTTACTGGGTCCTTCTCACCTTTGTTCTGTAATTAAAAGGTAGTCAGTTCTACTATAAAGAATTGTTTTAAAATTTAGAATTCTAGTATATTTGAAGTAATAAAAGATCTATAAATTTTTATCGTATTAATAAAAAATTTCTATATTTTTGTCATATTAATAAAAAGTTCACTCTCTGGCGTGAAAGCGTCATTTTCTGAGGATTAGTTGAAGTGGCACCTGCTTTTTTATTAATGCTATTATAAAATGAAAAAAATACCCTTTAATAACTATAATTTTAAACATATTAAATGAGAATAGATAGTTTCTACGTACTATAACATCTCGGATTTTTTGCTAATAACGTAAGAATAAGAGTATTGAAGAGTCAGCATTAATGAAAAAGCAATTGTCAAGTCAGGGTCGTCGATAAAAAATGACATTATCAAGCTGAAGAGGAGCATTTTTATTAATACGACAAAAACTTAAAGGCCTCTTTGTTAATTCAAAAAAGTCAGGGCCTTTTTTATTATTTCCAAAGTATCAGGATACTAAAATGTAAATAACTCTAGTATTTAATTCTTAATGGCAAAAGAAAAGTATTAAACATTAATATAAGAATTAGTTTGAAATTGTAAAATTAAGAGGAATAATCAAGTAGTGTTAGAGAACAACAACAACAACATCCCGGTGCCTAAGAGGCTCTTGCCATGGCAAGGTCTAGGGGGGAAGATGTACGCTACCTTAACCTACGGGGTACTACTTGAATGGAGGTTGTTTTCGAGGCCCCTAAGTTTAAAAGAAAAGAAAAGAAAAGAATGAATAATATAGAGAGGGTCACATAAAGCAATAAAGCAATAAAATAATAAAACAATATTAAATATACAAGCAACAATAAAAGAAATGTAAGCCTAGGGATACTGTGGACTAGCATAGTTGTACTCCTATCTCCTATCTACTATGTTGACTACCATTTTTTTTTTTGGTAACGAAGGATTGAGTTGCCCCAACCAACCCCGCCCCACGAGAACAGTCCACAAGCCCCCATGAGCAGGTAAGTCATGAGTATATCCTCAGCGAGAATCGAACGCCTGACCCTGGGCGATGACCGCGTGAGTAGGAGACGCCACCAACTGAGACACCCTCATGATAGGCACTATGTTGACTACACGCATCCTTAATCCCTACTAAGCTCTATATTTTAGGTCATGAGGTTTTTTTCATATAAATAAATAGGATCCTCTAGCGGCAAAATAACATCATTTTCTAGGAGGAATCGAACATTTGATGCATTTTAAATGGTTCATGAAAAGCCACATGTTTTAGTGCAAATTGCATCAAATTCTTGCATTTCGTTGTCCTCGGGAATTAAAAAAAATCATAATAATGGCACCAAACTTCAGTGTCAGACATCAAAACAACGTCGTTTTGGTCAGAGACAATTTTGTCATTTCACGTTTTCGGTATTGAGTTTCTCTGGATAGGGTCCTACTTATTAATACAAACAAAACCTAAGGTACTAAAAAAATCATGATAAAGGCTAGTCCCTGTGAAATAAATAGGTACTAGAAAAAACGAAAGGTCAAAGCCTTTTATTATTTTAAAAAAAGTTGAGATACTAAAAAGTAAATAATTCTACTTTTTAAAAGCAATATTGAGAATTCTAATATTTTTGAATTAATAAAAAGACCTATAAGTTTTTATTGTATTAATAAAAAGGCTCATACGTTTTTCTCGTATTAATAAAAAGTTCACTCTCTGGCGTGAAAGGGTCATTTTTTGTAGACTCAGTTGAAGTGGCATCTGCTTTTTTATTAATGCTATTATAAAATGAAAAAAAAAAAGTACCCTTTAATAACCATAATTTTAAATAAATTAAGTGAGAATAGATAGTTTCTACGTATTATAACATCTCGAATTTTTTGCTAATAACGTAAAAATAAGAGTATTAAATAGTACTTTTGTCATTTTACTGCAGCATTAATAAAAAGTAATTGTCAGGCCAAGGTTGTCGATAGAAAATGACATTATCACGCAGAAGAGGAGCCTTTTTATTAATACAACAAAAACTTAGGAGCCTTTTTATTAATTCAAAAAAGTCAGGGCCTTTTTTATTATTTTCAAAAATATCAGGATACTAAAATGTAAATAATCCTAATATTTCATTCTTAATGGCAAAAGAAAAGTATTAAACATTCATATAAGAAATAGTTTGAAATTGTAAAATTAAGAGGAATAATCAAGTAGTGTTAGAGAACAACAACAACAACATCCCGATGCCTAAGAGGCTCTTGCAGTGGCAGGGTCTAGGGGGGAAGATGCACGCTACCTTAACCTACGGGGTGCTACTTGAATGGAGGTTGTTTTCGAGGCCCTCAAGTTAAAAAAAAAAAAAAAGAAAAGAATGAACAATATAGAGATAGTCACATAAAGCAATAAAGTAATAAAATAATACCAGATATACAAGCAACAATAAAAGAAATGTAGGCCTAAGGATACTGTGGACTAGCATAGTTGGACTCCTATCTCCTATCTACTATGTTGACTACACGCAATTTTCGATATGAGGTACTTAGGTAATAAAATATTCAAATCTTAGGATATCTTATTATATATATATTGAAATATCAGGATACTTAAGTGATATTTTTTCTTATAATTACCTTTACCCTTTCCTTTACCTAATTTGTCAAATAAAAATAATCCATTTATCATTTTTTATCTTTGCCCTTTTATCAACCACATCCAAACAAGTCCAGGATAATTTTAAAGTTATTTATGTTTTAGTACAGCCCCAATCAGGAGGTATGAACAGCTTTACATGACGCTAGGTAGAAGAGGGAGGGACAGACCAAAGAAGAGTTAGCTGGAGACGATTCGTCACAACCTAACCCACCTAAACCTAAGAGAGGAGATGGCCTCAGATAGGCCACGATGGAGGGCTAGCATAAGGGTAGCGGATGTGGCAGAGTAGATTAGTGCGGAAAGTGACTTGTAATTTAAGATTCCTAAGCAGTCATAGCCTCAAGTGAAGCACTTATAGGCTAGTTTATTCTCTGATCATGCTTCTCCTTTTTCTTTTTCTTTTTCTTTTTCTTTTTTATTTTCTTTTTTTTTTCTCAAAATTCATTGGTATTTAATTAGTGGTTTTATTTGCAGGCACTTAATTACTTCAGGTTGGGGGTCCTCGGAAACAGCCTCCTTTGCACTCGGAAGGGGTAAGGCTGCGTACATCACCTCTCCCAGACCCTGCTTTTTGCGGGAGCCGCGAGGCACTGTGACTGTTGCTGTTGTTGTTATATTTTAGTACTTGACATTTTTAAAATAATAAAAAGAACTCTAATCCTTTTGCATTATTAAAAAGACCCCTAAATTTTTGTCGTATTAATAAAAATGCCATTCTCTAGTGTAACAACCTCATATTCAGTTGATAAAGTTGTTGTGACAACTTTTATTAGTAATACTACAGTAAAATGATAAAAGTATCATTCAACACTATTCGTATTACTTTATAAGTACAAAATTCAAGATATTATAATTTGCAGAAACTATCTATTTTCTCTCAATTTGTTTAAAAATAAAGTTATTAAAGAGTATTTTTTTTCATTTTACTATAGTATTAATAAAACAGTAGCTGTCACGTTAGCTCTGTCGATAGAAAATGACTTAATCACACCCAAGAGAGGTCTTTTTATGAATGTGACAAAAACTTAAAAGTTTTTTAATAATTTAAAAAGATTAGACTTTTTTTTATTATTTTTAAAAATATTAAGATATTAAAATATAAATAATTAATAATTTATCATTGGCTCTTTATCCAGTTATCAAACAAAACATTATTGGTGAGGTATCCCACAATTTGATCCCTTGATTGAGCTCTTGACGCCATTAATGGCGGATTTCAATCATTGAAGCGTCACTTTTCTTCGCCGACGAACTCTTCTATCACTCTCACTCTAACAATTAGAGATCAATGTCGGGTAAAAATTGTTATTGTCGAAGCAAGCAATGATGTGACTCACAAATTGGGAGATTCACAAAATTGTATAGTAAACTATAATTTTGCTCTCACAATAACAATTTTGCTCTAGCAATAACGTTATATTAAATTTTCTTCTGATTTCTCCGAATCTGGGACCTCTGTAACTCTAGGGTTTTGGCGGAGACGATGAAAGAGGTTTGTAGAAACAATTCAACATCAGACGACGATGATGAGGATCGGAAAACCCTAATTATGCAAAATCAGATCAAATCGAATTCGAATTCGTCATTCGCCATAGAAATTGACGAGTTGAGCCCCCCAATACGCCGCCGTTTCAACAAGAAACGGTACCTAATTGCAATTTTGATTCCTTTGATTGTCGTTCTTGTTTACTTTTCTGTTGAATTTCGGAATTTGTTTAAGAATTCAAGCGGTTGGGATGTTGGATTGATTAGTTCCTCTTCTGATCAGATGAGGGAATCTGAGTTGAAAGCTTTGAACTTGTTACAGCAGCAGCAAGAAGAGTTAATTAAGTTGTTGAATCGTGTGGGTAGCAAAAATTATGTATCAAATTTGTCAAATTCGAGTGATTTGGAAGCCACGAGAGCTCAAGTTTATAAGCAGATTTCGTTGAATAAGGAGATTCAGAAGGTTATATTGTCGAAAAGCGGAAATTTATCTGAATTGGGTATTGAAAATGGTGATTTGATGTATGAGGGCATCAAAATGTGCCCTAAAATCGATCAGAAATTTGGGGAGAGAAGGACAATTGAATGGAACCCGAGATCGGACAAGTTCTTGTTTGCGGTTTGCATTTCTGGGCAGATGTCAAATCATTTGATTTGTTTAGAGAAGCATATGTTTTTTGCAGCGGTTTTGGGTCGGGTTCTGGTGATCCCAAACCAAAGGGTTGATTATGACTATAGTAAGGTGTTGGATATCGAGCATATTAATAAGTGTATAGGAAGGAAGGTTGTAATCACATTTGATGAGTTCTATGAGATGAAAAAGAAAGACTTGCGGATTAATAGGTTTATTTGTTACTTCTCACAGCCACAGAAGTGTTATATGGATGATGACCATGTCGACAAGTTGAAGACATTGGGGATGTCGCTGCCTGATCTTGAGTCACCGTGGGTTGAGGATACGAAGAACCCGAAGAAGAGGACAGTTCAGGATGTGGAGGGAAAGTTTTCTTCTGATGATGATGTTATCGCGATTGGAGATGTCTTCTTTGCCGTTGTGGATAGAGATTGGGTGATGCAGCCCCGGGGTCCTATTGCTCATAAGTGCAGCACTTTGATTGAGCCAAGTCGTCTTATAATGCTTAGTACCCAGCGTTTTATTCAGACGTTTTTGGGAAAGCATTATGCAGCTCTTCATTTTCGAAGACATGGGTGGTTGAAGTTTTGGTATGTCCTTTTCCCTGTGTTCCTCTTTCGGTACTTCTAAGCAAATGCACATGCAGCAGCAGTTGTTTGCTCAACTTAATCTGTTGTGGTATCTGCCTCTACGCTTTAGATAGAGATTGGATGCTTGAAACCCAGCAACTAGGGACTAGCCAATTTGTCGGCTATTATATCCAAAGCGTAGTTACTTCCATTCTCATTCCACCCTAAACTACCTATACTGAACAAGCATACTTAGATATTGGTATGACAGTTAGAACAATCTTCGAAAATAATTGAGTCTAGACTCTAATGTTCAACTTTCTTACTCTTCTGAGTAACATAGGTCTAAACAACGTCACTGCAACCTTGATTCTTGAAAAATATCTAATTTGTATATTGCTTGAAACCCATAGTTAGATATAATGATTGTTAAACTTCATTGTTGAGGAATGTAGGCGTATTTCAGTTCATATAGATTTCAGTGGCAGTAGGGATGAATTGGATTTCTTTTTCAAAATTAGTTAATCTGACAAAAGTACTTTATCTCTGTGAATGCGCTTGTCTAAAATGTCTATTTGATTGGGTTGAATCCTTCAAGGCGAGAAGCTGGAAGATCAAATACACGTAAAAATAGACAGTCCAAAGAAGTTCATTTATGTGATGCATGACACAACATGGTGAATTGACACCTGTCTAAGTGTCCAGATCATGAGCTATATGACAGTTTTGCAATCACATAACGTGATCACGATGTTGTGAAAGGGGTTGTCACGAATGTTATGTAATGGATCCGCGGCAATTGCATTGGCAATGGAACAAAGTTACTTTTAATGCATATGTTTTGCAAATATTTTAAAGAATAGCCATAGTCGTTGAACTTTATGCCTCTTTATTTTTTGGACATATGAATACCTTTATGAATTTAGTGAATAAAATACAATATATGCTGTTACAAGAACAGAATCACATTAGGTCAATCACGTAATGGCTAGCTCAAGACTCGCATCTTCAAGTGTTGTGATGGACGCTGACCTATTCAAATAGCAGTTTAAGTGAAGGACTTTCTGATTCTGAACCGTCTAAACTTTCACTCGATTCATTTCAGCAATGCCAAAAACCCAAGTTGCTTTTATTCCGTTCCTCAATCTGCGGATTGCATTAGACGAGTGGTGGAGAAGGCAAACGCGCCGGTCATATATCTTTCCACAGATGCTGCAGATAGTGAAACTGGATTACTTCAGTCTCTGATCATTGTCGATGGCAAACCCATTCCACTTGTCAAACGACCATCTAGAAACTCAGCTGAAAAGTGGGATGCTTTGCTGTATAGGCATGGGCTCGATGATGATCCTCAGGTGAGCTTATACTTTTTCGTGTTATCCATATGATTTTGTTATGCTATGTTTTCTATTTATATAGTGAAAGTATCTTATTTCGATGTGCCATTTCCCCTCGGTGGAAGATTCTTGTGATGCCAAACGTGGATGTACATTGTGTGAGTTGGCTCATCAAAATGCATGCAAGGCCTGGCTTGTTCCGAGCTCATGCAAAGCAAATCTAGCTCGTTTAGCTAAATGAGCTGAGTTGAGCCCTGTCAAGAATGGAGGTTTACTGGCCTAAATCAGCACTATTTTTTAACAAGGGTTAGAAAAGGTCTTAGGAACCCATTCTAAGAAATGAGCAACTTAATGCATTTTACAATTGGAGGGGGAGGGTGATGGGGTTGGAACTCTTGGATCACTCTAGAGTTGGGGCTGGATTTTTACTACTACACTAATCCCTCTTGGAGGCACTTTTATTCCGTTGCTCAATCTACAATGTGCCTCAGTGGAATCAAACTCTAGTCTAAATGAGATAACGTTGAGCATAATTGAGTAGAAACAAGCCTAACCGAGTTTAAATGAGTCTGAACAAGGATAACATGGTTTGGAGCTTGCCAAATTGTGTTCAAGCTTAGCTGAGCGGAGCTCGAACTCAAAGTCTCCAAGCTTCAAGCTTCGAGTTGAACCCAATCCGAGCAAGGTGCTGGCAAGCCATCCTCAATCCTTGCAAGTTTGGGCTAGGCTTGGCTCTGTTCGGCTCCCGACAACAAACTGTGGAGGAGCATCCCTTCTTACATTGGCGGTCAATAATTTGGTTAACCCATAATTGCAAGAAACTCCTAAAATGCTAATGTTTCATGCTTAGAAACGCAATTTGCCATTTCAAAGTCAAATTTGCATTTCCAAAACGTATCAAACTTGATAGAAACATGATTCAAACCATCGTAGAATTATTTTGATAAAAGATACTTATTAGATGATTTTTTGACTTAATTATATTACTTGATTTAAAGAATGAATTTTGTGGATATGTTGGAGTCAATTTTGTTGATCCTATTCATTGGAGCACTCAATTCTTAGTTATTGACTTTGTGATATTTATGCTTTAACGGTTCAATTAATGACATTTTAACAATTTTTCTTCTATATTTATTATATAGCAATATAAGTGCTCCTCCACACTCCCAACTTTAGAAATTTCTACGACTACCTGCTCCCTTGTTCCCGCTTCCGTTTCTGCTGCAGCTTCAAGCAACTATGGTTTTAACCATGCTAAGTCTATCTTCCAATCAGGATCACATGTTTTCACTTTATACTTAATTTTCGACCTTTCAACTGTAGCACAAACGTCTCTTACCTCGTTATTCTCGTATCTTTAGGTGGAAGCGATGCTGGACAAGACAATATGTGCAATGTCGAGCGTATTCATCGGGTCATCTGGGTCGACTTTCACAGAAGACATCATAAGGCTGAGAAAGGGCTGGGGATCTGCATCTATCTGTGATGAGTATCTCTGCCAAGGTGAGCTCCCTAACTTCATTGCAGAAGATGAATGATCTACCCTTGGTTTCAGAGCAAAATCATAGTTTTTATGGCAATTTTGTGGCTATCATTGTTTGTAAGTCGCATCATTACTCTGGCTATAACAATTTTGCCTAACAACAACTCCCTATTTCGTTTTTATTGGAGCCCAAATGTTTGTTTTGCATGATAAAATCTGGTGTATGTAATAGCTTTTGGGGATTTTCCCGTTCATTCTTTGATTCAATCTTATGTTGTTTTAGGGGATCCTATGGCACAGAGTTTCAATTTGTTTTCTCGTGTATGTAATGGGTTTTGCCCTTTTTCCTTGATTTTTTCATTAAGGGTTGTCTGGCTGAGCTGTTTTGTTGTTTTGGTTGGGGGGGGGAGGGGATGTAGTCTTTCAAGAAAAAGAGACCTTTCCTCGGATTCGAGGATATTTGGCCCGAAAGAAAAATATTTTTGAATAGAAATTGTTTTCTATTATTAAACAAATGTAAAAAAAATAGTTCTCCTTTAAAGTAAAAGCAAAAGCATAAACTAAAAATTTCATATAAAAATAACACTTCTAAAAGCAATTTTTACAAAAATACTATTGTAATAAGTGCTTATTAAGTAAAATTTTTCACAGTTTAACTAAACTAACCTCCAATCCTTTCGCTCATTTTCTTGGTCCAAAACAATGTTGTAAATAGGTATATTTCGATCTTTCATAGATGTTCAATTGTTCTTTCAAGATAACATCATATTGGGGTAAAGTTGCGTACATTTCACCCTTTTGGACCCTACCTTGGTGAGTCTTTGGAGTACCGAGTTTGTTGGATGTTCAAATGGTGAATAGACTGAAAAATCAATAAACCAAACCTCATAATACTAAAGTATGATTTACCCGATATCAAACATTATATCTAAATATTACGTCCCTTTGAAGTATTTTTGCGTTTTTCCCAAAGAAAATCAGATCCCAAGCACACACCAAAAACATCAAAAGCTCAGGAAATTCAACTCTCACCTTCACATACATCATCATACAGCTGCGCTAAGTATTTGACATATAAAACGCCTCAAAAATGCATTATGAATTTTTTGAGAAGGGGAAAGAAAAGAACCAATACAAAAAGCTCAGGAGCTAGTGTGTATGTATGTTAGATCAAAGATGAAAACAAGACTGTATATATATAATACAAAGGATGGACGATGATTCAGTTTACGCTGTCGTTAGTGTCCCAACTCTCCGTTCTCCGTGGCGTATTTCCGACGGTGCGCTTGCTCATGTTGGCGCGCTCCACGAGTCGAACCAACGCCTGCACCACCTCCGACATTGGTGGCCTAAACTCCGGTTCGGGCTGTTTTCCAAGTTAACAAAGCAGATGCATATGTTAGTGTTCATTATGGGGGTGTATATAAATGAGCTGAGTCGGGCTCACAAGCCCTCGTGAGCCAGCTTGTTATAAAGCTTAGAAGGCTCGACTTGCTTCAAGCTTGAGGTAAGTGCAGACTCATTTGGCTTAAAGTGCAGAGTCCACGCCTAATAAAGCTTGAGCTCGTAGGCGTTTGAGCTTAAACAATCCTAAATGAGACAACATTGATATATTTTATGAGCTTAAAAGTGCCCAATTAAGCTAAGTTTGATCCTCAATAGCCCAAATGAGGTGAGCATAGCTTAGAGCCCACTGAGTTTAGTTCAAGCTTAACTAAGTCGAGTTGAGCTCAAGCTTGGCTCAGTAATCTTCAAAACGAGCCTCAAGCTTCGCGGGTTGGGCTCGGCTTGTTTGCAATGCCTACTGTCTGTTACCATAAGTTCTTTCCAAAACAACAGTATAACTGTCATGGCCAGCAACTACTTATCTTAAGACGGTACAAATTTTAGGTAAAGAGTGTAATGAATATGTTTAATCCTCGAAGAAGCCCCTTCACACGAACGCTCATTGGTTTGAACATTGATGATCATATTTTCACTGGAGTACTTCGTCCAATAATCGGCAAGCAACGTAAAACTCTCAGCCGAGTCCACAGGATCTTAACTCTAAGATTAAAGAGGGTCAAGGTTGAGAATACTACTTTGATTGTACCAAATGAAAACTCATCGTGTTACACCCCTTTAAAGTGGGAAAAGGCTTAGTATGATATGATACGATATGAAAAGGATAAGAATCTTACCTGGAAGCATAGAGCGATAACATCTGCAAAGCGCGAGAGGGACTTCACCGGGTAAAGTCCCTCAAGTGCCGGATCCACCATTTTAGTCAACGCGTCGATATCATGAAGCTGTGGAGTAGCCCACCTCACCAAGTTCTGCTCGGCCCGTGGCCTTGAGCTGAAAATTGAAAGCATTATTTGAGTTACTGAAAAACACTTGATACAATATTATTGGAATGCTGTTGCCTCAAAATTAGATATAGATAAGATCAAATTATATTTGGTTAGGATATAATCTGTCGATATTTGAGTACAGTCGAGTTATCTAATCAGATTGAAATTTTGAATTAGATTAAGATTACATGACTTGATTATAAAAAGGGTTTATGGGGTGACTGTTGAGAACCAACCAAAGAGAGGAAAGATACGAGGTTTTGGTAGGAGGCGAGTATGTTGTGAGAGATTGTATGTGATTCGAGCATGAAGAGAGTTATGCTCGGATTGCTTTGATTGTAGCTTTCATCTTTCTAAAGCTACATTG
Organism: Simmondsia chinensis; assembly: GCA_018398585.1. Taxonomy (NCBI): domain Eukaryota; kingdom Viridiplantae; phylum Streptophyta; class Magnoliopsida; order Caryophyllales; family Simmondsiaceae; genus Simmondsia; species Simmondsia chinensis. Next base: position 1,432,638 of record JAGTTD010000021.1, read on the forward strand.
AGGAGGGTTACTAGCTTACCATGCAATAGCTATCTTGAAGAGAGTTGATGACTTACCTGTTTAGTCCTGTGGTTTTTCCTCTAAAAAAAAGAGGATTTCCACATAAATATTTGTGTTGATTTTTATTGTTTTATGCTTCCATTGTGTTCGATTCTATAATTTTTCCCAACGAATACCTGAACATTCATGCATTCAGTAAAGGAAAACTGGGTTTTACCTGTCAAATGGTTTGCGACCAGTGAGAAGCTCCAACATGACCACCCCGAAGCTATACACATCGCTCTTTAGGGTGTATTGACCCAAATCAGCCACCTCGGGTGCACAAGCATTGCGGTCCATTGCCTAAAAAGCACAGGGAAATAAAGAATATGTAAAATTTCATCAGGAATTAGGCCCGGGTCAAGAAGTTGGCACTAAGGTAAACATAAAAACTCAAACGAGGGAGTGGCCCGTTGCTCATTTATACAAAATAACAGGGACGACAAGCATGCTATTTAGCTATTGTCGTTGCAGCAATCCCAAGATTATTGTAAACTTTCATTGGGCCCAAACTGCTGAGGCTTGTTATTAGACTCACATGCGGATTTCTGTGGAATTACCTGATCTGCAATGGGAAGGAGACTTGCTAGGCCGCAGTCAGAAAGGTGAGGATTAAGCTCAGTATCAAGTAATATGTTATCCGACTTGAAATCTTGATGCACGACTGAAGGCGAGCAAACTTCATGAAGATATCTGAAAAACCCTCGAGTTGTGAGTACTATGAGCGTACATGCACATTATTACTGAAACAATTAAGGAACCAACTATTTCAAAGTTCAATTTGTGAACAGAAGACCCATCTTAATACTCTTGCACACCTCCTCATAGCATGAACACCGATTGAACTCGAAATTCACAAATTCACTTTATACCTTATACTGAAATTAAAATATAAAGTGGTTCTGTTGGGATTAGAACTCAAGGTCAGTTGATCGCAGAAGCTCTAATACCATGTTAAGGAACCGACAATCCAAAAACCACTATGAGTGTGCATGCACTTAAACGCTGACTCACCCTTTACTATTACTAGTACTATTAAGAGACCAACTATTCCAAAAGTTTAATTTACTCTAGCACACCTCCTCACAGCATGAATGCCCATTGAAGCTGAAGCATGGATAGCTCACAGACTCACTTTATACCTTGCTTTGAAATTAAAATACAAAGTGGAGTTGTTGGGATTTGAACTCGAATCCTCTTGGTTAAAGGAGCTTTAATACTAGGTTAAGGAACCAACTTTTGGAATGATCTTTACAAAATTTACATCACGGAGAAAATCACTTACTCGAGAGCACGTGCAGTTCCCAAGGCAATCATGACACGAGTATTCCATGTCAACGGTTTACTATATTCATCTTGTATATGCAAGAAGTCGTGCAAAGAACCATTCTTATGGAACTCGTAAACAAGCAGATTTTGTCCATGCTCGGAACAGTATCCCACAAGCTTGATGACGTTAGCGTGATTCAAACGCGCAATATTTGCAACAATCTCATTGAAATCTTGATTTGAAAGGACGGACGCGCCTAATTTTTTCACAGCAAGGACCTGGCAATAGAACAAAGGAGACGAGAGATAATCGAGGAAGTCGTAAGACAGTACAATATATGAACTTTGAATGTCATTAAGAAAATCACGACGAAATATTGTGGACTTCCATTTTTGTTTGGCATTTCATTCCTTTCTCTTATAAATATATATATACATGTTGAATTATTCAAGCGAAAATAAGTTGTTTTTATGCCTTATGTTTGTAAAAATTCGAATAATAACCATAAAATTGTTAGTTTTTAGATCTTTCTATAGTTTTTAACATATACGAACACACATAAATATGCTTTAGTAACATAAATGCAATATATACACACACAAACGTTTTGGAGGCCATCATAAAGGTGGGACATAACAATCAATCATGTAACAACTAGCTCAAAATTTGGTAAGTAGCGACTTCCATTAGATATCGGGATTCAGTTACTGGCTTGCATAAATTCATATATCGAAAAGAAATTGACTTCGTGGTTGTTAAATAAAAATAAACTCGCCAAGAGCACATGGACACTTGGACCTGGTGCCTCGTGAAACATCATGCTTGGGGTTCAAAAATCATTCGACCGCTGTAAACAATTCCTTTGGGCCACCTATTGAATCAGTCGACCCCAACTTACACCATTCTATATAACACGGCGCATGTGACCAAGAGATTAGTCAAGATGCATATTATGGAAATTATATTGAGAACCAGATACTAGAACAATGAATTGGCTTTAAGGCAATATGGTGAACCACTATCCTTGATACTTATTTCATCCTTATGAAATAGTTTCTAGGATACAACGAAACCTTAATACAAAATAGAGTGAATGTGGGGAGAACGGGTTTCTAAGAATAGAGGAGATATATTTATAGGTGTCTCTTGAAAGAGACACAGAAATCTTTTCCAAACGACACAAAAATTGCACTAAGTAACGAGCAAATCTACGAGTATGTCAATGCACACCCAATTTTTCTAGGCATTGTTTCTTTCTGTAAGTTGTGTGTCGAAACATACTATCCGGTGAGGCCAATTGGAATCTATGTGTCGACACACACCATTCGTTGCACTCACACCATGCCAAGGCCAAAACACTTTGCTTCGAAAATACTTCAATGTAAGCTGGCTTCGAAACCCCAAGTTACCAAAAACCAAACAGGCCTAATAAGCATGCGTCAGTTTGAGAAAATATACCTCGCCATCATAAAACTGAGCACGATAAACACGTCCCAGATACCCTTCTCCGATGAGATTGTCAGCACTAAAACTGTCAGTAGCCATCTGAAGATCAGCTATTGAATATGATTTAACATTGGTAGGGATCAGTATCGGTTTCTTGGTTACTGCTGGCCCCACAGGCTTACTCGAAGCGTCGTCTTCATCAAATGACTTGTGACGATCAGACGGTGGTGGTTTAAGAGTAATTGATGAAGCAGTTTCAAGTGTCTTCGAGTTGATTGAAGAGGATGAATGGATTGACTTCAGTTCTGCACATACATGTTTTATGCCATTAGTATCACAATCATGAAAAATCTTTTCAGTGAAAGAGGCATGTTGAATTGGATTGCTAAGGGCTTGTTCGGTATGGTTTTCTGTTTGCAATTTTTGGTTCTTCAGAAACTAAAAACCGTAAAGAGAAAGGATCTTTATTGTTTTTCGTTTCTTATTTTCAGTTTTTCCTCGTGTGAGTGAAAATTGAATAAAGAAAACCAAAAATAGGAAAAAAAAGTGTCTTTAAATTTTATTTTTTTTTTTAAGTTTCTCAAAAACTAAAAATTGCAAACAAAAAAAATAAAAAAAATACCATACTGACCTGAAATGGAGAGAAACAAAAAAAGCATGTCGCGTAAGGTAAGGTATAGCGACAAGCATTATGTAACGAATTTTGAGCAAGTCATTGTGCAATTGGCTGCTATGTCACGGTACTTTTCAATAACCTTTATAGTGCATTTAATTAAAACATAAATACGAAAGAGTTTACATGTCAAAAACAATCATTAAGATTCTTCTTGCAATCTCCAAAAATACCTAACAACATCACCATGACCAGTACATAATGCCTGCTAAACTGACGCATTGTTAGGACCTTCACAACAACTGATACCCGCTCTGATACCAGTTGTTAGGATCACCTACAAATTACCAAACCACAAATCGAAATAGCAAACACAATAAAAAGATTGGGGGAAATATATGGACACTAGAATTTACTTGGTTCAACCGAAGCCTTCATTCACAAAGGGGAAGTAACATAATTTCACTATAGAAACAAAGGTACTACGACCGTGTTTCTCACTCATACTCTACCTCCTACTATTTGCTCTACATCTTCACCTCTGATCAAACAACGACAAAAGAGGTCCCTATTTATAGGTCTACACTATAACTCCAGGAGCCCAAACTTCACAATCATTTATAAACCTTAATAATGCAGCCAAAAATTGATGGTTTTGGGAGACCATCAGTCTCCAATCTTAACACACCTAAGAAGTAAATTTCTAAACTGATGTTAAGGCATAATAAACAGAGCAATGCTATATGTACAAATAAACTTAACACAATTTGCATGCCAGGTATACATAAGATCATCAACTTACTAAAAAAGTAATCATCTAACATTAGTCTGTATGACCCAATTATGTTATACCACATCATTGTGTGCTCAAAATTGTTTATTTACTCCATTGGTCCCTAATGATTGCAAAATTATTCAAATTAGTTTCTCATCTTTTCTTTTATTCAAAATAGTCTCTAATATTGTTAAATGTGTTCAAATTGGTTTGTCATCTCTTTTCTTATTCAAAATAGTCTAGACGTTTTAGTTTACGACAAATCGGTCCCTCATCTTTTTAATTTTTACACACTTTTGATTTACCAAGTTAGGGGCTAATCTTGTCATAAAAAAGCACTAGAGACTATTTTGAACAAAAGAAAAGATGAAGGACCAATTTAAACAAACTTTCAAACACTACGTACTTTTTTGAACAAAAGAACAGACGGGGGATCAATCTGAACAAACATACAAACATCATGGACCAACTAATAATTAAATAACTCCCTAAATTCTGCAAGTGGTAAGACTCAAATCGGTTTTTACCATGGACTTCATCTTTAGAGAGGGCGGTGAATGGCTGTTTGTAGACCTTCTCTACGTCCGGAGCTGACCTTCTTGATCTTCTCTTAACTAGGAAAAACGCAACTATAGTTCCAACAACAAGAATCGACATAACGATCCCTGCAATGGCACCAGCGCTAATACCAGATTTCTTGGTACCCGAGCTAGAATGAGCTGATGAAGTGTTATGGTTTCCAGATTTATTATGGCGGCGATATTTGGCCGGTGATGTGCCAGGTGGAGCTGGGGGTGCTGGCCCTGAGTTCCATGAGTTACCATCCTTGCTGTGAGAAGCATGTTAGCAGTGAGTTGAAAATTTGCACATTCTTTCATGAAATGTATGAAAATGAATGGAGAATAGAAATGGCAATGGGTCGAATACAGGTCAGATTATCTTGAACCTGTATCTAACGCAACAAAAAGATTGATTGACTATCCAAACCTTATCTAATGCAATAGGTCAATACTAAACCTATATCTTTGTATCGGGCCCAGTTGGAATATAAAATCATTCCTGAACCTTCACCCATCAACTTAAGCTTTTGGAAAAGTTGATTCCTTAACATGATATTAGAGTCTTGCTAGCCAAAAGGTCACAAGTTAGAATTCCAACAGCCTGCACTCTAAATATTAATATATTTCAAACACATGGTAAGGGTGGGCCTGTACATTATCTATGCTTCAAACCCAATGGCCATCCATAACAGAGAACAGGGATGCTTACCGCAGATTTATGTTCTCCAACTGGTGTGGAATCCATCCCATGAAATGATTGTTCGCAACATTCCTATGAAATAGAAACGCTCATTAGCTTGAACGTCAAAGGTATCATTTTTCGTGTTATGTATAGATTAATTAAGCAATACTTACAGGTTATTAAGGGGTAGGTTGGCGGAGACATCGATGGTGCCTGTGAATTGATTGTTTTGTAAGTTCCTGCACAATATTTTGTAATGTAAACTATGTCAGTCTAGACAAAAGATATAAAGGTATCACTCATACTAATGAAGGCCCTTAGGAAACAGCCTCACTATAGGGAAGCACCCTGTAGAGGTATGGCTGCATACATTTTACCCTCCCAAACCCCGCCTTGGCGGGAGCCTCTTGAAGGCACTGGGCTGTTGTTGTTGTTGTTGTTGATCATACTAATGAAATGAAACCGAGGATGTATACTTACAATGTATTCAAACTTGTCAAGGAGTTAAAGCTTTGTGGAAGATTTCCTGTGAAAGCATTGTTAGAGAGGTCCCTGAAACATCAAAAATGGAAGATATCGGTTCATTGATCAAGGAAGCCTAAATAATGGAACTTTATCACGTGAAATTTCATCGCGCCTTGGGCGTGGGCATAGCAACTATTAGGACCACCCACAAACACCGAACCCTAAAAAGAAATAGCAAACACCAGTAAACGTGATTGTGGAAAATTGGGACACCAGCATTTACATGATTCGGCCGAAGCTCACGTCCACAGAGGGGGAACACGATAATTTCACTATATAAGCCGAGGTATATAACAGTGTTTCACTCATACTCTACTTCTCAACATTTTCCTTTCCTTACTTTCTCCTACCATACCATGGCACAAGAGGACCCTATCTATAAATCTCTACAACTACAACCGCATAAAGTCCAAGCATCACCATCAGGAGCCTCAATAGTTGCAGGCATAAATATGGCTATTAGGGAGACTATCGGTCTTCATAACTAATAGCAACTCATTAGGCATATACTACTCTTTTATCTATCACAACCCAAATGTAGGGCATTTTGACTATACTCACATGTTGAGTTAAGAATATGATTGTAAAAATCCAACTAGCATGCGAGCTCATCATAAACTTCAAAAGGCTCAACTTCTTATGAGATAGAGCTTGGCCGAGCCAGCTCATGTACTTAAAATTAGAGCCTAAGCCTAGTAAAGCCTGAGATTGGAGGCAAGGAGCCTAGACAAGCCTAAATGAACCAATCTCAACAAAAGATTATGAGTCCAAAGGAGCTCAACAAAGCCAAGTTTTGAGTTTAATAGAGCCTAAATGAGCTACTCGAGCTTAAAACAATCTAAATAGGCAAGCTTATCTTAGAACTCAATTAGTTGGCCAACCAAGCTCGACTACAATGTCTCGATGTTAGCGAACTAAGAACTGAGCTTAACGAGCTCGAGTGTTGCTACTAAAATCAAATTCACAACTGAGGAAGCACAAAGAGAAACTCACATAGTGGATAGTGAAGAAAGTTGTTGAAACATATCATTCAATTGCCCATTCAATTGATTGTGGCTGAGGTCTCTATGCTCAAGCAAAGCAAAATAAAACTCTTTAGTTTCTTCATCTAAGAAGGATCCGCGCCAACTAATAACGAAAAAAATTGAACTTATAAGGTGACTCACAAGTATTTAAGCGAAGTCATTTGCGAAATTGAGTAGGGGATGGCTCCATTAAAGTTACAACTAGCAAGATTTCTGCAAGCAAAATAATAGCACAAGAAAATCATCATAAACACCTAAAAGGGATTAAAGCTATAAAATCAAATAAAAAGACATTACGTAATGCATTTAGAGCTAGGCGTTATGCAATTAGCCGTTACACAATTGGTCATAACATAATTTAGAACTGCCTCCATAATGCGTATATGAATAAGGGAATTTATCTATTACATACCCTAAAATTTGAGCATTTATGACTTAGATGCCTTCACATTTCAACATGTATGATCAGGTGCAAGAGGTTCGAAAATGTTAGGCAAAATACCAAGATTTGGGTTCGATTTAAATATCAAAATGAAATATATAGAAACAAATAAGAAGGCAAGGGAGCAAGAGAAACAAAGACACCAATATTTACGTGGAAAACTCTCAAAGAGGGAAAAACCACGGGTAGAGGTAGAGAATTTTACTAGATCGAAAATGGAGTATTACTAGAGTTTCTTCACTCCCACTCTCTCTCTCTCCGTGTTTCACTAGCTGAAAGGGGCGGAAGCCCTATGTGCAAATATAGATAGCAATATTGCAATTCAGTGAATTCTTTTTTGAATCAAGCCAATTTTCAACATAAAATGTGATGCATAATCACGATAATTTGTATGAGTCATGTCGGTAATTTTAGTGAAAATTCAACGGACTACGATAAAAATTCAGTGGATTGTAATGGAGGCTCCCATATATTATCGAAATCATGTGTGATATCAGTATTTCAGGCAAAAAAAAAACACGACCGCCGTGACCCAATATGTAACATGTGCAACAGCACTGTTACGCAATCGCCAATAATGGTTTGGTTTCATGGTTAAATCCTAACACAAAGTAACCTTACTTTCTGTCAAGTCGTCCACTACAACGCTTAGGGATAAATCAATAGAAATGGTATAAGAGAGCATACAGCTGCAACACGTTTGGAGGAAGTTGGTAAGGTATTGTGCCACCGATATTGTTGTTGCTTACGTCGCTGCAAAATTGTTATAAATGGTGAGATAAAGCTACTGACAGCTTAAGTTGATTCAAAAACACCAAATAGGCGAGGTAACATTACAATTGTGAGACTGCTGTCAAGCTTGCTAGCTGATACCCCAAAGACCCAGAAAGTCCAAGACCATTTATTTTTCTAGCACAAGAAACAAATCATATATCAAAACCAAACAGACAAGCTGAAACACAAGAAAACCAAAAGGAACATATCCGTGAGTGTTGCACGGCCATTTTGTACAAAAAGATGGCACATTTGGCTCGATTAGAAAGACACTTAGAAGTGCCAGGTCTGGGTTCGAATCCTACAACTGAATGCAAACAATCCCTTAGAGTCACCCACCAGGTCTATGGGCCTAGATTTACATTTAGGGCTGCAAATGAGCAAGCATAGCTGAATCACAGCTAGCTTGCTCAGCTCATCAACTTCATGAGACCAACTCGACTCAGTATTATTTATTGAATTAGGCCGCATATTCATGCTCAGCTTGACTCGACAAACAAGTCAAGCCAACTCGGTACCACTATCATTTAGGCTCAATTACTTGGCAAGCTGGATTGTCGAGCTTTTTGGGCTCATTTATACACACACCACACACAGTAGGGGGCAGGGGGAAAAAGTCAAGCCCTAAGGGACATTTAAATACACAAAATAGCAACACGCGTCGAACGGTGGAGGAAGACATATAAGCCAACAAACAAGCCAATTCACTAGCCAATAAAGGAGTAGGCTCATGAGCCTTTCGAGCCAAATCGGACTCGGTTCGATTTGGCTTGTTTACATGATCAAGCCACCCTTAAACAACCCAACCCGCTTAGAAAAACCTGAGCCGAGCCTTTAATGACTCATTGCAACCCTATTTACATTTTTACACATACAGAAATTTCCAAGTGGGTGATGCATGCAACCCAGGAATCAGTCAAGCTACGTATAAGTTGGCCTAGCCATCCAGGTTACTAGTGAGAGAGAGATGGCAAGTGAAAGATTACATTGATGTGACTCTTGACCCTGAGCAAGTAACGCCTTTCCAAGACTGCCCACATGGATCGCCCCCCGTTGAGGTCCACCCAGTGAGCTGCGCAGGCAAATTTAGACTGGTGTACATTACATTCAGAACAGAAGCTGCACATCAAGGATGCTGTCAGTAGCGCGAATACAAAGCTCGGGAACAAGAACAATAGTACAAATTCTCTTTAGAATTAGACAGCAGACATTTAGAACTCAATAACAGTTACAATAATATACAGTATTCCTTCTTTTTTGTGGTTGGGGGTCCTCGGAAACAGCCTCCCTTCAGGGTAGCTCCCGAAAGGGGGAAGGCTGCGTATATCTACTCCCCCCCGACCCTGCTTTTGCAGGAGCCCTTTGAGGCATTGGGATTGTTGTTGTTGCTGTTGTTGTTGTATTCCTTCTTTTTTGTAGTTTGTAACACAAAGGTTACAGTCCATGGAGGTTCCTACTCAGCGTGTAACTTCAGTTAATCTTCAAGAAATTAACAAATACATGGGGCAAGACACAGCTATGCACAACAATAGAAGAATGCTTGCATACCTGGTATTGCTTTATTTGACTTGATTTTATAAATATTGTTCCGTTTTTGTTTTTTTAGGGTTGGGGGCCCTTCGGAAACAGCCTAACTTCAAGGTAACACCCTATAGGGGTGAGGTTGCGTACATCTTACCCTATCCATACCCACCTTGGCAAGAGCCTTTTCAAGCACTGGGTTTGTTGCTGTATGGGGCAAGACACGTGGAACTACTGAATTAGCGATCCGACAAGGTAGTATAATGCAGAAAGACTGAAGTGAACGGTCATACACAACAACAACAATAACAAAAAACCCAATGACTGAAAGCCTCCCACCAGGGTAGTAATAGGTATAAATAATCAATGTGCATACAGCAATAAACCGAGTTATTGCAATACTTTAGACATGCTCCGCGCCAAGCCACTATAGCCAGTTCAACGCATGGTTGAAGATCTGTTTCACCAACCTCCGCTTGTTTACCAAAGAAACCGAAACAAAATTTCGATGCAACAATACTTAGATAGCAAATGAGAGCCAATTTTTCGAAATTGCTGAAGAATCACTCTTTCTTCTTTGGAAGAGGTGAAGCATCTCAATTCATCCCATAGAAACACAATGTAGTTACAACATTCACTCGCAAATTATCAAGCAGAATCACATCACCAATACCCAAAGAAGGCACATTTGGGGTATCGAACTCATCATTATGACCACCACCAACACCACCATCGTTTTTGTTTTGATCCAAAAAGGAAATATCGTTAAAAGAGAAAGAATGCATAAAGAGTTAAACGACAAGATGCCTCAGTCATCAAATAAAAACCCAAATCCCTCTAATCCCTCTGCAAATCTATCAACTATGTCGGGCAAGCTCTAGGAGCTCTTAATCCAGAGAGCTCCTAAAAGGACCGCCAGTACCATCATTAAGCAAAGCCTGCTCAATAAACACCCTCTAAAACACAGAAGTAGAACACCCAGAAAAACCCATTTCAACAATCCCATTCCAAAAAATCCATTGATCAAAACCCTTTTCTTTGTTAGGAAAGCCAATACAACTTTGGGGATTTGAACTAGAATCAGGTCATAGGGCCTCAGCTTTGATTGTATTTTACCAATAGACCTATGCTGAACGTGGCTATCAATTCAAAACCACAGCCAACAAAAAAGTCAAGTTATTTACTCCGTTGGTCCCTTATGTTTGTATGTTTGCTCGTCCCTTATCTTTTCTTTCATTCCAAATAGTCCCTAATGTTTGTGAATCCAAACTAGTGCTTCGTCTTTTCTTTTGCCATAAAATAAAATATGAGAGACTATATTGAGCCAAAAAAAAGAAAGTTGCGAACAACCAAGTTGAACAAATTTTAAATAAAGACTATTCTGAACAAAAGAAAAGGCAAAAGTCCAAATTGAATAAACTTACAACATTATAACCAAATGCAATAAACCCCAAACGAGAGAAAAAGAGCCTAGATGCAGAAGAATATTAACATCAAATACCCAAAAATACCATACCCAAAATGCAATATTTTCAAAATTAGCACCCAATAATCAGAAAAATTAACAAAAACAGAACTTCGGAAAATTCAATTTAGGGACATATTTTAATACCTAAAGCACAATTTTCATACCAAAAAACACAATACATTTATCACCTAAAAATCAGGGGAAAAAAATTAGAAAACAGAAACTCAGAAGAACCCAATTAAGAGAAAAATATTTAATGTAAATGCTAGCCCTTTGAAGCGAAAAATGGTAATATAAGCACAATGTTCACACAAAAAAAATATCATGCCCAGAACAAAAAGTTAGCAATATTAGCACCTAAATATCAAAAAAAAAAAAAAAAGAAAGAAAAAAGAAAAACAGACATTCAGAAAATACCCGATTAAGAGAAAAATATTTAATGTAAATGCCAACCATCTGAGGCAAAAAATTGGCAATATTTGCACAATATTAACACCAAAAAACACAAAAATACCATCCCCAGAACGCAATGTTGAAATATCAGCACCAAAAAATAGGGGGGGAAAAAGCGAAAACATAAATACATTAAAACCCCATTAAAAGAATGTTAAGAACCAACTGTCCCAAAAGCTTAAACTAACTCCGTATGCTGATGACTAATTTTATATTCTGACACAATATTAACACCAACAACACAAAAATACCACCGCCAAAACGCAATGTTAGCAACATCAACACCAAAAAATAGGGGAAAAAAATAAAATAAAAGAAAACAGAAAGACATTAAAACTCCATTAAGTGAATGTCAAGGAACCAACTGTCCCGATAGTTTATGCTAATGGATGAAAACCCACTTTTATATTCCAACACAGAAACATACATCAACAAACCCAGTGTCTCAAGGGCTCCCGCATATGTAGGGTCTCGGAGGGGTGGGATGTACGCAGCCTTACCCCTTCAGGGTGCTACTTTAAGGAAAGGCTACGTCTGAGGACACCCGACCTAAGAAGATTCTAACACAGAAACATAGTTACTGTAAATGCTAACCATCTGAAGCAAAGAATCTAACCAAAGCAAAAAAATTTGCAATTTTAGCAATATCAGCACAAAAAAAATCAGAAAAAAATAAAAAAATAAAAATACATGAAGTGTACTGATTACTATTATCCGGGAGAAATTACGATAATTTTGTGACACTTTTTTAAATTCACATCGTTGCTCTAACAATAATAACTTTTATAGGTCAATAACAAGTACCTACATTCAACAACAACAACAACAAACCAAGTGCCTCAAGCGCTCCCGCATAAGCAGGGTCCAGAAGGAGTGGACATTCGCAGCCTTACCCCTTTAGGGTATAACCCCGCTGAGAGGCTATTTACAAAGTCTCCAAACCTTATAAGGTTGACAACACGAGGACTTTCCAGGAGGTCATCCATCCTGATACTACTCTTGTCCAAACACACTTAACTTCAAAGTTCTAACGGGATCCGGTTGCATTAATCAACCCTAACAAGTACCCACATTAAAACCCAATAAAGAGAAACAAAGTAAATGTAAATGCTAACCATCAGATGCATCAGTAGCACATTCAATGAAGCAAAAACCCCACATTAAAATGCAACTGATTACTATCATTATTATCAAGAGGAGCCCTCTTTGCTCCTTCATCTTTCTCTCTCTACAACTCTCTCTCTCTCTCTCTCTCTTTCTCTCAGCCCTTCATTGATAACTTTGGAACAGAAATGGTGACAGTGACACCCTCCACCTCTTGCATTTGATTTTTGGGGTTTTTTTTTTTATTTTTTGTTCTTTTCAATTAATTAATTAATTTTTTTTTTTTTGATTTTGGGAAATTTGGTGTTGTATTTGAATAATTTAATATCTGACCGTGCAAGAGTAGGGCCATACTTCTGTAAAGCTGGCACGCACGACAGTCCACATAAATCCAATTCCAACATAAAAAAGTCTCCCCTAATGCTTTTAAGGTGTCCGTATAAAATTATTATTATTAAAGTAAGATTATTATTTAAAAAAATTTTATAGCTCGTATTGTTGATACAATAATAATAAGTCTAATACCTCAAGAATTTTTGCATAAGTAGAAAGTTGAGTTCGGGTCTAATACCAGAAGCCTACAGGGCTTCATACGTGCTCCAAACTACCAAGATTTGAACGAGCAAGCCTTAACACCCACGGATTTCCTCAATCGTCTCAAGATCGCCTCAAATCGCCAGAGGAAAAAGAGAGAATAGGCGGTAGCGTGATGAAAACAGAGAGAGAATGGAATTCCTGCGTGAAACCCTAAAAAAGGGTCCATATATATAGGCAACAGATACCCGATCCGTGGCAAGGCTCCAGGTTCAATCTCGGCCGTTCGTACGATCCAGATCAACGGTCCATAAAAGCCCACAAGAAACACAAATAGTAGTCCCGGATGGCTGACGCGTGTCAGCCATCAACAACAGATTCTGGGTAGCTTCCTTGAGAAGCTTCGGACAGCGGGCAGTGGCACGGGCAGGTAAAATGAGCACACGGGCAGGGGCAGCAGTGTCATTTTACCACATAAATTTTAACTGAATTTAATAACCTGCTGATATAATATTTTCTACCTAAAAAATACAACTTGTGCCACTAAAAAAAAAAAATTTGCAACATTTGATCTATAATATTTGAACACATCTTGACTTAAATTTTTTTGACATAGTTAAGTCCTATAGGAACCAATTTTACAACATAGAATTTGGAAGGGGTGAAATGTACGCTGCATTACCCCTTCAGGATAATACACTTTTCGAGGACCCCCCAACTTGAGAAACATGAAAAATATGGAAGTATATATAAGAGCCAACGCAAACAAATATCTAGGTGAAAAAGCCTACATAACAACACCATGTAAGCAAATGGAGAGTATAGGCAGCGAATAGCAATATAACAATAAGGCGACAGACAATAATAATTTTGTTAGGATATGTCTCAAATTACTTGTTTATGCTATGAGGGAAGCCGCTAGTGTGCCGATGGATAGGGGTACTCAGCCAATCGATCGGGCACTTCTTTAATCAAGGACGCCTACAGGAGGGGAGCCGATCGATCGATATGGGCCGTGCAACGCGTGCCCTAGCCGTTTGTTATAAATAGACCTTCGGGGTTTCAGTTTTAGGTAATCCAATTCAATCCAATCAAAGAGAGCCACCGTCCAATTAAGTTTGAGAGCGTTACGTGAGTTTAGAGAGAAAGATTCAGTAATTTTTCATATATCTCGTTTAGATGAAGTGTCTTTGTAATTCTTCCATTATTTGTGATCAATAAAGAATCTCCATCTCCCCATGGTTTTTCCCTTCTCAATTGAAGAAGGGTTTTCCACGTAAATCTCTGTGTTCTTCGTTTGTTTTCTTTTATCCTGTTATTTACTTCTCTTGTATGTTATAGTATTTGAATCGAATTAAGTTATCGGGTGCTAAGTTCCGCATTAAGGAGGTATTAATTTTCTAACAACTTGATATCCGAGTATATCATTTTATTCAAGATTTTTCCTCACAAATTAGTATCATAGTATATTAGATTTATCCAGATTCCTCAACAAATTTTTTCATGATAATAACAACTCCCTATTTTTATTACATTGTAATTTATTGTGTTGATTCTTAATAATTTTAGCGATGGAAGTATGACTGGTAAAACCGTTACTTGCATGTATCCACCCTGTTTGGGATCGAACATGGGGTACAAGTGAGCAGCGGAGTGGTGGGGTTAACTATAATAGAAACTATTTTTGTACTCGAATATGGTCAATTGGCACTTATCTCTTCTGTTACTTGTAACTGCACAACACAAACTAAATGTATTTTTGTCACTCCAGTATAAGCAATTGTCCACTCTCACTTGTACGCGGCTCCTACACTACAAGTGAGGAAGGTAGTGGATATATATTGTCATGTCTGTCTCGCTCTGCTCCATACCCGCACCACTCTACCCCACACCGATCGCACCCATCTCATATCCACCTTAACTTTCAGTATAGGGCAGGTACTAAGTACTCGTTGGATGCCAGCATGTAATGGGACAAGTATGGGTACCAATTTCATACATGTGAGCAGGTAATAGACTGGGTAGCAAATATGAATTTGAGTGACGGGTACATATAGAAAAGCCATATTCATACTCGGCCCGCCTCATTATCATCCGTAAGTATTTAGGTCATATTTGGTAAAGTTGTGAAGGCACTAGATTTGTTGTTGTTGTTGTTGTATATCTGATAAAGTTGTAAAAAAAAAATTTTTTAGGTGTCGTTTTATAAAAGTACTTTTATAAAATGTGTTTTTATTAAAAGCACTTATGTCTAAAAATTTTTTAGCTTTAGTGAAAATATTTTTCTTTTGAGGTCGACATACTCTCAAATCTTAGAAAATGTACTTTTTTCATAAAAAATAATTTGGTCAAACATATCCTTATAAATTTATTTAAAATATTTATTATTTATATTGATATATATAATAAATTAACTTAATATTTAAAATCTTATCATTTACATATCATGAAATTTAAGGATATTATCAATTCAATACTCCTTGCCCAAATTCGGTAAAGTTTAGGGTTATTTACATTTTAGTACTTTGATATTTTTAGAAATAATAAAAAAGACCTTTACCTTTTTGAATTATTAAAAAGACCCCTAATTTTTTTTTCGTATTAATAAAAAGGCCCCTAGGTTTTTGTCGCATTAATAAAAAGGCCCATATCCTATGTGATGATGCCATTTTCAATAGACAGAGCTAAAGTGATAGCTATATTTTTATTAATATTATAGTAAAATGACAAAACTACGCTTTAATAACCATATTTTAAAACAACTTAAACAAAAATGGATAGTTTTTATATAATATAAAATCTCAAATTTAGTAATAATATAAAATCTCGAATTTTATAATAATATAAAATCTCGAATTTCGTACTTATTAATTAAGATAGAGGATATTGAAGCGTACTTCAGGTCGTTTTATTGTAGTCTTAATAAAAAGTAATTGTCACGTCAGCTCTATCGATAAAAATGGTATCATCACATTTAAGAGGGGCCTTTTTATTAATTTGATAAAAACTTAGGGGCATTTTTAATAATTTAAAAAAATCAGGGTCCTTTTTATTATTTTTAAAAATATCGATGTACTAAAATATAAATAATCCTAAAGTTTATTTAAAGTTACTGAAGTAAAATATGATTTTAGTAATATATGGGCCAGCTTTCTAATCTAATGATTTTTTGGGTCGAAAAATATGATTTTTTGTGAAAACTCGATGAATTATTTTCATGGTCTGCTGATTTTTTGTGAAAAACACCAATATATATATTATAGCAATTTTATGTTATATTAGCATCTTCTAATGAAAATTGACCTTATGTTTACAAAATTTGACCGAGTTTTGGAATAAGGTATCCAAGTGAGAAAATTTTCAAACTTTATGAGATCCCATTACATATATCATTGAAATATTATGATATTTAGGTAATAAATGTTCCAATCTGATGATATCTATGTGATAAATTCTTTGTATTGAAATTAATGTATTATTATTTAAACTATTATGCTTACTTGATGATAAAATTAGTTATTCATCTTTTACTCTTTACATTACCGATTATCATATGTAAGATTAATTTGATCACAAAATAAAATATAAAAAGGCATTCATATTTTAATCTTTTTAATACAAGGTAGGTATATGCGGATACTGGGTGGGGCGGCGCGGGTACATGTAAGTATGGGGTGGGGCGGGTACAAGCCTATGCCCGTACCCGCCCCATACCCGTGATGGATATTAACATGTGTATCCTACCCGTACCCTTATCTATACCCATACACGCCCCAAACGGGGCGAATATCCTCGAATAACGGACTTTACCTCCCCCATTGCCATCCCTACCTACAAACCCCACTTTAATATTAATATATATATATAACTTAAGCACAAGGTGTGAGATGGGTTTATACAATGTTTACGCTTCAAGCTCAAATAGACATTCCTAAAATAAAATACGTTAAAACATAAAATTAATCTTGAATCTTCGCTTATGGCCGTTATAATAAAATACAAAAAATTTATGGGTTCACTAATTTTTGTCTCTCTTGGTTGATGGCTCTCTCTCAGTTTCATTGGAACTGCAAAACAGCAGGCTTTTTTTGGTTTTTCGTATATTATTTTAATTATTTTTCGGTTTATTCTAAGGAATTTTTCGATTTTTCAACACCAAGGGATTTATGTAAGATTTTGGGTTGTGCACACTTCATCTAATAAATAATATTTTTTGGGTTATTATACTTTAGTCAATGTATTAGTTTAATCTTTATAATTTTAATTGTATTAATTTAGTTCTTATATAATTAAAATTGTGTTAATTTGGCATTTAAGGTAAAATTTATGTTAGGTTGTTAATAAATTTTTAATATTTCAGCCATGGATTAAGTTAAATTAAGTTAATTGGTGGTTTGTATTGAATTACTTGGATCTAATATGATTATGATATTAAAAATTACGATAATTAATATAAAAGTAACCCAACTATATGTCAATATACCAAAAAATAATACACTTCTATTTTCTAACCAAAAAATAACAGAGACGGTTCCGAAAATAATACTGAAAAATAAAAAAATTAAAAAAATAATGCTGAAAAATATATATTTTCAAATCTACTGTTGAACCGCGTTTTAAAGATGCGGCTATAATAAACAGGGACAAGCCAAAGCGTTTCAAATACATAAAACCCGCGTTTAAAAAAGCGGTTTACATGGACATAAACCGCGTTTTATAAACTGGACTAAACCGCATTTCATAAACGCAGTTTACAGGTGAACCGCGTTTATTAAACGCGGTTTAGATGATGAACCACGTTTACTAAACACGGTTTACTCTCAGAAACGGCAAACCGCGTTTTCATCGCATATAGTTACTATTATGCCGCAATTTGTGATGATCGTCACATTGATCCCATGTCCCTCTCGATAAAACTCCAACATCATAAGTAGAGGTGGTAAGAAATCAGGCAAAGTTATCAAAAAAAGGCTATTAATTCAGTAGTTGTCAAATAGCTCTGACAATGGTTCTTGAAAGATCTTCGACGTATAAAGCAGAAGGAGGACGACGTGACCGGCGGTGGGTTAACGAGAAAAAGGTAGAGAGATGGTGAGACTCGGGGAGAGGGGTACGCGTGAGTGAATGGGCCAGGAAGGGGGAGTAGGAGCTTTAGCATTCTCAATAAACCGCGTCCCAAAAGACGCAGTTTATTTCATACTAAACCGCGTCTGAAAGACGCGGCTTACTTTACACTAAACCGCGTCTTAAAGACACGGTTTATTTAAAAAAATGCAACGCAGTTTTGTTTCAGTTTAAACGCGTTTCTTTGACACGGTTTATTAGAGCCGCATCTTCTAAACGCGGTTCAACAGTAGATTTAGAAATATTTATTTTTCAGCATTATTTTTTTAATTTTTCAGTATTATTTTCGGAACTGACTCTAATAGATAACACAACTCTAACTTTTCTACCAAAAAATAACCCAATTCTAACCTTTTTACCAAAAAATAACCAAACACTAAAATTGATATAGAAATAATCCAGCTATGAGATTTGATTTTAAAAATAATGAATTGTGATACTCTAACAGTATATTTTTCTTTTATGTATTTTTGGTTTGGCTTGTTCTCTGTAGGGTTGCAAATGAGCCAAGCCGGCTCTCAAGCTGGTTTGACTTGGTTCGTTATGGGCTCGGCTTGGGTTCCTCTAAGCCAATTTGAGAGTCTACTCGACTCGTTAAGGGCTGTTAGTTTAACTAAACGAGCCAATCAAACCAAGGCCGACTTGGCTCGAAAGGCTCACTAACCGGCTCGTTTATGGGCCCATGAGCCAACTCGATTATTAGTTTGCATGTCTACATTACGGAATTGAGTTACATGTATATTTTTTTATTTTCAATTTACATACATGATTTATTTTATTTCAAATAATAATTATCGTAAATGAGTTTAACATGCCTAACAAATGAGCTTAGCGAACCTATTAAATGAACGCAATGAGCCGGCAAAACTCAACGAGCTGGCTCACCCAATAATCAAGCCTAAATGATACCGATACCAAGTCGGTCTCATTTAGTAAACGAGCTAAGCCGGGCACAGATATGTAACTCGGTTAGATAAATAATAACGATACCGAGTTGGTCTTATTTAGTTAATGAGCCGAGCTGAGCATAGCACGTTGTGGTTCAGCTTGGATCATTTGCAGCCCTAGTTCTCTGGTTGTATTTGTAGGTTGTTTTGCTTATTCTTTGCCATGGAATATTACCTTTTTGTGGGGTTGTACTGTTTTATCAAAAAATTATATTTTAGTTTGGTTAGATGGGAAAAGAAATGAAGCCAAACCAAAAATACATAGAAGAAAAATATATTGTCGGAGCGTCATACCACACGACATATTTAGCCATCAATTCAGTATTTTTTTAAATTAATTTTAAAATTTGGTTATTTTTTGGTAGAAAAGTTAAGAGTTGGGTTATTTTTTGGTATATTGACATATAGTTGGGTTACTTTTAGATTATTTATTGTAAAAATTGTGATAAATACCAAAGGGCTAAATTTGCAAATATAAATTATAGATTGATGCAATATAAATTGTAGAATGATTAAATTAATACAATTAAAAATATAAAGACTAAACTGATAAAACAAAAAAAAGTACAAGGAAACTTTGGCAAAAATAACCCGTTTTTAATTTTGACAGTAGTAAAACTAGTTATTTATTGTTGTTAAAATATTTTACTGAAACTTCATACATAATTTCTTCGTATTTTTTATAATATATAATATGAAAAGTATATTTCTTCGAAATATTGCTCATAATTATATTATATCACTAATATAAATAAAAATTTAGTTTAAGTAGTATAATGTAACTCATTAAAGTTAATTATCAATTATTATACAAATATGATCTATAATCAATATTATTATTATATTGATACTAAAATAATTATATATTTTGCATCTCACAACACTATCAATAACATTGTGTTTAGAGAAATTAATTGAACACTTATACTGCTTTTTTTAATAACATAATACTTAAATAGTATAATACTTATAGTATAAGGCTAATTTATACTACATATTTTGTTATGAGGTTAAGAGGGGTTAATTGTTACAGGGATAACAATTACACTAACGATACGATAACACAACACGTAAATAGCGGGTTTGGGTCAGGGGTTTTGAAGCCGGGTTGAATTTGGATTGACCCGTTTAGGTAATTAGGTTAAATTTGAGTTTGACCCGTGTAACCCGTTTTCGACACAATTGACCCGTTTATATAGTTATGTTAGGCATCTAAGTAATACATTATTGCTATTTTATATATATATATATTTTAATTAAGATAATTTGAACTATATTTTTAGTAATATTAATTTGATAGTTTATTTTAAAAGTTATAATATAACAAGTATTTATTAGTATTATCAACTATAAAGTGCATTATTAACATGTTTGTAAGTTAAAAAACTAGCATTTTATTAAAAAACCGCGGGTTACTCGTTTAATAATTAGGTTGCGTAAGGGTTGAGAGCTTCTAACTAGTTTAATAAATGGGTTGGGTTCTCGTTAACCCCGTTTTGAGACACCTTGCATGATACGAACACGAACACAACGCGACACGACACATTTGCTACCCCTAAATTACACCTCGTTTAACCTTGTTTGATACCACTAACATTTAACAAATTAAAAAGTTTACCCCAAATGGAATTAAAACCATTGCACTAACCCTACTAGTACTAATAAAAAAAATTTTAAGTATTTTTAAAATATTTCAAATCTTTAAAAAATATATTAAATATTTAAAATAACTAACAGATAGTATGGGAGATCTATAATGAGATGTTGATGGCTGATACAATCTATTTAAGAGAAATACAAGAAGAGTAGAACAGATTAGGAGAAGAGAGATTAACGAGAAGAGAGTAAAAGAGTTTAGGAGAAGATTAAGAGATTGATTATGATTCTTGTTATTGAATTACTCAATTTACATATGTATTTAAAGAGTTACTATGTAACTCATCACAAGAATATCCCTAACCGACTTAATCAACTCAACTACAAATTCTTTATCCATACCAACTACCTAAATGAACTACAATTGCATGTAACAGTGGTCGGAGGGTGCCAACAACGGCTATGTCGGGGAGAACAAAGATCGTTGGCATTGTAGTATAGAGATTATCTAATATTTATTTTTATTGCGCATTTTAGAAGGATGAGTTTGTCCAGTATTTCAATAAATAATTATTTTTATTATAATTAAATTAAAAGAATTAAAAAGTAAATATGAATTAAACTACAGCATATAAAAGATTAAAAAAAAAAGTATATTATACTCAAATCAAATACAAAAACTAGTAATAAATTAATAATTACTCTTTCAAAAGTTATATAACCAAACAAAGTAAAAGAAGTATGAAAAAATAGTACGAATTTTTAAACACATGTAATAACACTTATAAATTTTGTTAACAAATAAAAAATATAATGGTAATTATGTTTTACATAAAATAAATAATTTAATCATCTTAAAAAATAAACATGAAAATAAATATTAAAATTTAGACAAATGGCTAATATTTTGCTCACAATTTCAGATCCAGATCTTATATTAATCCTTAATTAAGGTAATTAATAACCTTCATTAAATTCATCAGGAAATACATAAACATGCATGAGGTCAACTTTTGCTGTCATTTTTTTAATTTTTTAATAATATTTGACTTCACACTTATTAATAAAACATACATGATAGGGTTCATTTTTCAGGCACATTAGAACTTCGAAGTTAAACTTACTTGAGTGACAGTAGTATCAAAATGGGTGACATATTGAGAAATTCTCGTGTTGCTAACCCTATATAGTTGGGATTATCAGAAACAGCCTCTCGGCAAGGTTATGCCCTGAAGAGGTAAGGCTACGTACATTCACCCCCGACCCTGCATATGCGGGAGCCCTTGAGGCACTGAGATTGTTGTTGTTATTGTTGTTGTCTATAATGTTTAAAACATTATATATTGCAATTTTTTTTTTCCAAATCAACATCGATAACAATTTGTCAAAAGATCCTAATCTATTTAAACCACTTTGACAACTTTTATTATTATTTATTTTTGCTCGAATATTACATATTTTTAAATGTTTTGACCAATTGCTAATTATAATAGTGGAAGATGATTGATTGAATAAATTTAGATTACATCAGGTAATATTTAAATTAAAAAAAAAAAGAAACTATCATGATTAAATGAAAAGCGATTACTACCGGAGTGGACTTTGTGTAAAAAACTCATACTAGTCGATAAGACCTTGATATAATGGGAAATCATCACTTGGGTATGTCTGACCATTTATCACCTTGATACTATATTGTTTTAATATATATATATAGTGGGAATGAGAATGAAAGTTCTGTGAGAATATGAGAAAATTAAATCTACACCATTGGATCTTAAAAAGATTGATCAATGGCTCTAAGAGGCTCATATTATCTGAAGCCCTATCACCACCCAACGGTCACCGCCGCCGCCGCCCACCACCACCGCTGCCACTCCTCTCTGCCACTCTCGCTATAGCCATCCACCTTAGATCCCTATGCTCATCACCATCGCCACCCACTGCCATCGCCGCCGCCGCCGCTACCTTCACAGCCGCCCCTGCCCCCGCCGCCGCCAGCCATCTCTTTCTCTCTATCCCATCTCTGATCTCTACAGTCACCACCACCGCCATACATGTCTCTCTTTCCATCCCATCTGAAATCCCAACAATCACCGCCGCCACCTCCCACCACCTTTGCCACTGCCACCCGCCATGTTGGGGGTGACGGAGAGGAGCGGCGGTGGCGGTGAAGGGGTGGCGGAGAAGAGTGATGGCGGCAGCAGCGGCGGTAGCAACGGGAGTGGCAGAGAGGAGTGGTAGCGGTGGTGGTGGGGGGCAGCGGTGGTGACCGTTGGGTGGTAATCGGGCTTCCGATAATATGAGCCTCTTAGAACCATTGAACAATCTTTCTTAAGATCCAACGGTGTAGATTAAATTTTCTCACATTCTCACAAAACTTATGTTTTCATTCCAATTGCTCCCTCTATATATATATATATAATGTGGTACCTTGAAATTTAAAAACTATATCACTTAGGTTCCTTATATTTTCAAAGTTTTATCAGTCAAGTGCCTTGTACGTCCAAGACCGAGTACATTGAACTTAAGTTCAGTCCCTCCACCACCCCTAGCATAGTAGACGTCAAGATAGGATCTGAGACTATACAGAGAAAAGAGAGTTTTAGATGCTTGGGCTATATGATTCAACACAAAGGCGAAGTGGATGAGGATGTCAACAACCGGATTAAAATAGGCTTGCATAAATGGAGCCATTATGGCACTGGGACTATTATTGTTGTTGTTGTATACAAAGTAACTATTTAACGCTACCTTTTTAGTCTAACTATATTTTAACATATACATATGAGGGTGAGAGTACGAAAGGGACGAATTCTGACCCTCCATTGTAATGGACGGCCAAGATTTGTTGAACATTAAAAAAATTAAAAATTTACGACCAAGATTTGTTGAACATTAAAAAAATTGTTAATTTACGACCAAAATTTGTTGAGTATTGAAAAAAAGCAATTTTCTTCCCTTATCCCTTATTTCTTTCTGTCCCATGAAGGGTATAGGCTGTAAATTGTTAATTTTTTATTAAAGTTCAACAAATCTTGGCTATCCACTACAATGGAGGGCCAGGATTCGCCCCTCTCACGGTATAGGTCGTAAATTATTATTATTTTTTTTTTAAAGTTCAACAAATCTTTGTTGTTCATTACAATGGAGGGTCAGGATTTGCCTATTTCACGGTTTCACGCTCTTATAAGAACGCCATATATATACATACCGAACTATCGCACGACGTTCTGAACCCAGCTCACGTGTATATATATATATATATATACATAATCGGTCCTAACATTTTTGAAGCACCAATCAAAAATTTTAAATGGAACCTTTCAAATACAACAAATTATAAAAATTCTGATAACAAAACTTAGTCATATTAACATTGATAATTGAAAAATCATCATTCCAAAAATTCAAAGACCCTTAAAATCCCGGGACCCCAAGCGGTTACTTGGGTCGCTCAGAATTATGTCCGGCTATATATATATATATTCTTATAAATTAATATTTGTGGGGATACTTTCCTTAGTAGGAAATCACCACCTTTAAGGCTTTTACTTCACTCCGTTATCCGGGATTTCCCCTTTGTTAACTTTTAAGCTTTACATGACGGTTGGTAAACATTTATCTCTCCCGCCAAGAAAGCATAAACTCGTAATCGAGTCGGTTTAGTCAAACTTCCTTTTTCAGAAGAAAAAAAATAGTGTCACGGGATTTTATTCATATAATCTCTCCCTAGAAAAGTATTCCTCGATTAGAGGATGACTCCTACAAGACGGTAAGACATGAGACAATGAATTCTGACCCACGCATTTGGTTGAAGTGGGGAAAGGGGATGATGTATTCAAATGAGTGGTTCACAATTTTCCTTCTTGCGGCTCGAGCAAATAGAAGTTAACACCACGTTTGTAAGTCATTACATCCATCCGAAGAACGAGTGGCATAAGAAGATAACAGAGCGTGTATATCTCTTTATATCTAAGAGTTACCAGACTCTCAGAGAAATCAAGTCCTTCCAACAGTCTCATTTGGGGTCATAGGCAAATCCACAAGAAATAGGTTATCTAAACCAATTCGATAGGTTTTGATAAGAATACCTAAGTGACAGTATTTTTAGATTTTAAAGTACCTCATTATAAACGTCAAAACTCAAAAGATCTAAGTGATTAACGATAATTTTTAAAAAAATAATCTTTTAATTTCTGCATTATTTATGGTTTTCCTTTGAATATGCTCAAAATTCATTAATTAGGCCACAAACATATTTCCCTTTGAGGTGTGCTAAAAGAGATATACAGTTTAGACAATATTTGTCGGAATATCAGTGTCCTTGACGAATCGGAGTCATAATTGAGCATATCTGGGATATACTGAAATACAGAGTATCTCATACTTTTTATTAAGAAAATGAAGCGGCAGATAGGTTGGTGCGTTGGGTTCGACTTTTTACCCCTTGTTTGGCAACGGGGTAAAGAGGGGTAAAGGGGTAATTTTCTACCCCTGTTTGGCAAAGTTATTCGAAGGGTAAAAGGGGTAATGGGTGGTAATTTTTGCCCCCCCTTTACTCCCCATTACCCCTCTTTACCCCTAATTTCTTTAATCCCCAAATTAGGGGGTAAAGGGGGGTAAGGGTAATTTTTAAAAAAAATTTGACACTTTTACCCTTATTTTAACTATAACTCTCTTTACCCTTACCTCTTTACCCAATTGCCAAACAAGGATAACTCAAATTTATAAGGAGGGAATTTATATGCAGTTTTATCAGATAATTCAACATGAATTACTAGATGACCTTCCCAAATTTGATTAGGAAATCTAGCGTTCTCCTTAATACGTACATATAGTTATATTTAATTATTAAATGTATATTTTTATAAAGTTGGAAGTGATAAGAGTTGATCTCTTTATAATTTTGTAAATCAGTATCCCTCGAATATTCACTTTATATATGTACTTGTATTTGGTGTCGGAGTGTTTGCCCCGACCTTGGACTTGTACTCAAATATACACAAAAAAAAAAAAAAATGTGATTCTTTTTTCCCTTCTGCTACTCTTATCTTGTTCGTGAAATGTGTTAGATTCTTTTACTAATTATCGAAAAAGTATTGTGTGTATCTAGTGGTATGGTAAAATATTATTAGATTATAAAAATAATATTAAGTTAATAATTTTTTAATAAATTAATATATTTTATTATAAGATTTCGAGAAGCGTTGCCTTGTGGAGAGTTCAATTAATGCGATAGAAGTTGTAAGCTGAGAATTGTTTATTGTTGGCCTCGATGGTAGAATCAGTCAGGGCCTTAGAAATAGTGATTTACTTTGTGGCAGATGCCAGCTGTTCGAGTCCGCTTATCTCTAACTTGTGAACGTAACCAAAACAAAACTAATGGTAGCATCAAATTTTTTGGATTCGTTGGTTCGGTCAACAAAATTCCCGGTGTCTAAAAGAGCTCTCGCCTCATTGTTACATGTATTGTCATTAAACTCCCTATAAATACTTGTTCTACTTCTCTTCTCTCTCTCTCTCTCTACTTCTAACCCTAATTCTTCCCTTCTTCTTCCTTAATTCTTCTCTTAAATCCTAATTCATCTTCATTCCCTTCGATGTGTCTCTAATTGACGCATCATTAAGCAGGGTCTGGGGGGTGGATGTATGCAGCATTTCCCCTTGAGGGTGCTATCTTGAAAAGAGACTATTTTCGAGAACCCCCAACCTGAGGGGTGCAACACGAAAACTTCC
Source organism: Simmondsia chinensis (assembly GCA_018398585.1). Taxonomy (NCBI): domain Eukaryota; kingdom Viridiplantae; phylum Streptophyta; class Magnoliopsida; order Caryophyllales; family Simmondsiaceae; genus Simmondsia; species Simmondsia chinensis. Next base: position 1,459,275 of record JAGTTD010000021.1, read on the forward strand.
CAGGAGGTTACTCATCTTTGATAGTTCGGTCTATATATACACACAACAACTTTTTAACTAAAATGATAGTGACACAGCGACAAGAAAGAGGGATTTAAAGCATCAAATTCCAAAGAAAATAGACAACAATTATTATCTACAAATTCTTAATAAATTGATTCCTATGTTTAGCTTTTCTTGATACTCAAGTTTTCTTCTTAAAGTGATAAATAACAATCGCAAATGTTTCACATTATGTTGTGTTCATTCTATCCGCCCGAGGAGGGGCTTGCGTCTGATTAGCTAGTTGGTGAGGCAATAGCTTACCAAGGCGATGATCAGTAGCTGGTCTGAGAGGATGATCAGCCACACTGGGACTGAGACACGACCCAGACTCCTATGGGAGGCAGTAGTGGGGAATTTTTCGCAATGGGCGAAAGCCTGATGGAGCAATGCCGCGGGAGTTAATATTTAATGAGAGAACTCACAATACAAAAATCAAGAACTTACCAGCGTGAGAGATTAAAGGACATGCCTTATATCATCTTTTCTCGCCAAGTTTAAAGAAATTGGAAAATGGATAGTGATTATGTCGTGTTCATATTATAGGAGCTATAAGAAAGGGTGACTCGAATCCGATCCGTTTATCATTGTGTTAGAACCCTTACCAAACTTAGTCAATAACAGATAATTGCGAGTTACCCGTTTAATTACATGGGTGACTGTTTTTGTTGTATGCTAACGCCTTAACTTACAAGCATGCCAATAGTAAACTCTTACTATTGACACTAATAATGAATACATGTCCCATTTGGAATTGTTAATTAGACTGTAAAATTAGTATGAAAATACAGTTCGACTTATCTCATGTCAAGATGGACTATAAAGAAATTTGACATAAAAATATATAAACGAGTTAAACATGTTGAAAGCAGATTAACTTAGACAAAACTCGAATTCAACCCAATTACTTAAATGAGTTAATCATGACAATCCAAATTTAGTGCAACTCGAAAAACTCAAATCCAAATCCATGCCACTATCTTTGTGTTATGTCTATGCACACGGTCAGGTTTGGTGGATATTGGCTACCAAATCGTAAAAATACTGTTTGACAATGTCAAAACCGAACCATTTTGTCTTACAAATCAAACCAGACAAAACCGTAATTATGGTTCGGTTCGGTCCAGTCCAGTCTATGATTTCTACTACAGTAATAAAAAAATTGTTACAAAAATTAATATGAATCTAATTAAGGAATAAAAAGTGAGTATTAAAATAATCATCAACTACAAAAACATCCTGAAATACTAAAACATTACTTCTCTTCCTAATTTATAAAATAAAATATTAATGTAAGAAAATTTTAATAATAATAATTTTGTGGGTTATTTACTTCAAAGATCCTTGTACTTTGCCATTTGTATCAATTTAGTCTTTACACTTTTAATTGTGTCAATTTAGTTCATGTACAAGTTTATTGTGTCAATTTAATTTTTAAAGTAAATTTATGTTAAGTTGTTAATGGAAATAGTTCAGTCAAAAACTTGGCTACATTAAATTAACAAGTGGATTCGCAATGGGTCACTTGCATCTAATATGATTGGTGTTAAAAATTATAGCATGAACTTAACTAAAATTTGACCAAAGGACTAAACTGATATAATATAAATAGTAGAGAGACTAAATTGACATAATTACAAGTACAATGACCAAATTGACACTTTTATTAGGTTATCAAGTAAAATTTTGCTGACAGTTAACTTGACTTGTTATGATTTGGACGGTGTAAGTAATCATTCAACCTCCTTACCAAACCTAAACTGTAAACTCTACTGGCCAAAATTTTTCAAACCAAACCATAATTTTTCAAACCATAAACCAAACCAAATCATATATTAAGGTTTGGTCTGATTTAGATTACGGTTTGAACCGTTTTTTGCACACCCCTAATTATGTCCATGTCATGTTAGATGTTTTATCATGTTAAATGTTTTACCTAAGAGGGTACTAACACGCAAGCACGGGATCCCATTAGAACTTTAAAGTTAAGTGTGCTTGGGTGAGAGTAGTACCAAAATAGGTGACCTCTAGGGAAGTCCTCGTGTTGCACCCCTCAGGTTGGGGGTTCTCGGAAACAGCCTCTCTTCAGGATAACACCCTGTAGGGGGAAGGCTACGTACATTCCCCCCTCCCCCCTCCCCCCCCCCCCCAAAGACCCTGCTTAGACGGAAGCCTTTGGGACACTAAGAATGTTGCTCATGTTAGATGTTTTCAACTCTATTCACATAATGCTTAGGTAGGCTGACACGTGTTGTCTCATATAGTGAAGACATCCCTCCCATAATACGTCAATTTGGCTGGTGGAATTACTAAAACTATTATATACGAGCTAGGCTCGGTTTCTAATATTTGGACCCTGAAACCTTATTTGCTCGTATAATGATATTGTTTGGAAAATTCACACAATCCAAGCACAATGGAAGCGAAAAATAACAGAGCAATAACGAAAAATAACACACCAAACTATAACATGGAAACCCTCTCTCAACTAGAGGAAAAAACCACCAGACCCAACGGGTGCCTCAATCTACTATGAAACCAAGGATTACAATCTCTAATTATAACTCCGAACCCCATACAATCATCAACAATGAATCATCAGCATTAATGTGACTATTGCACGGTAAGTCACCAACCCTCTCAAAGTGTAACTGATGCACGTCAAGTCACCAATCCTCTTTAATGTGTAGCTTCTTCATGGCGAGCCACCAACCCTCCAAGGCGTAGCCTTGGAAAGAGGAAGCTACAAAAACTCTCATCAGCTCTCGATCATAAAACCTCTTGATCCATCTCTCCCCCAGCCCGGATACCCCTAGGGTACCTTTTTACAAATCCCTTATAGAGATCTTTTTCTCTCTCTTTTTTTCACTCATAAAATAAAAACTTCAACTTTTATTTATAGTTATCTAACTCTAATCTGATTTAGAATATCAAATCAAATCAAACTCATTTAGGTAATTCAATATAAACCATATCTCATCTAAATCAAATCTTAACCAAATCTAAATAATATTAAATCAAGATTAATTTTAAGATAAATAATATCCTCATAGATATAAAATATTAAGAGTAGGAACTTCATATGTGAGTAAAAATATTAATCCCACTTAGGAGATGTAAGAAAGATGAGACTAACATATGAGCCTAATGTGTCACTCAACCTAATGTCAATTGGTTTTAGAATGGAACCCTACTTGAGCTTATATGTGGATCTCATATGTGCCAACTTCATGAAAAAGGGACCCTATTGGAACCTATAATTTCAATTATAGGGGAAAAAAAAAAAGCACATCATATTAACTCTTTTTTATGAATAACAATTAGAAAAATGAGGTTTTTTTTTTTTTTTTTTTTTGTGAATACATAGGGAGGAGGGTGATGAACTTTAAAACCAAGACCTTTATCTTTAAGCGTTACCAACACCTTTAATTCAAGTATGTATATATATACACACAACATATCTCACATAATCGTGATTAAATATAACCAAACAAAAATACTAAATATATTTGGTTTAATACTTAATTTCTTATCTAATAATATGGAAAAAGATAGCAAATTATTTTTTTTTTCTATAAGGAAATAAATTTCTAAAATGTGTACTAAATAAGTATATAAATCAAATAGGATAATGTTATTCTCAGGAAAAAAAAAATATCATTTCCAGAACAAAATCGAAGTTTTCAAAGGTAATTTTATAACTCTGATTATTTGTAAATCACGTTATTACTCTAACAATAATAATTTTTCTCTTAGCAATAACAACTGTCATTAAATATAGTATATAGAAAATCATTTCAATGAATTTATATATATATTATAAGTCCTTATCATCAAATTATTCTTTGCTTTATTTCTTAACCCCACAACATGCCTAGCCTAGCTCGTAGAATCTCATGAGTCCCAATAACAAAATATAATAAAATTCATATGATGGGTTCCCACTTTTATATGATGCAACCCCAACCTCGACTAGGCAATTTGCTTTGAAATTTTTCTCGATAATTAGCGACAAAATTATAATAAAATAAAGGCGATTTGTAAGAGTGAGACTTGAGCTGGTCTGTGTGAAAGCGAGCATTAGAAAGAGAGAAATTAAGACAACAATATTGTCCAAGAAAACATGATTACAAAAAAATTAATTACAGGCAATATTAAGATGTGCTACTTGAGTGAACCACCATTAGAGAGGATCCAAAATGAGCAAATGCGTCAAAATACAAAATTGGGGATGAATATTGGTGTGTATATATATATATATATGTCTAATGAAGTTGAGCATTAAAACTCCGAAGTTAAGCGTGCTTGGGTGAGAGTAGTACCATAATGGGTGACCTCCTGGGACGTTCTCGTGTTGCCAACCCTATAAAGTTGGGGGTCTTCGGAAACAGCCTCTCGGCAAAGTTACATCCGAAAGGGTAAGACTGCATATATCCACCCCCAGACCCCACTTGGGCGGAAGCTCTTGAGGCACTGTATCTGTTGTTATTGTCGTTGTTGTCGTCTAATGAAGAAAATAAAATTCAAACATGCGCAATAATAAAATATTTAAATGTTCAAGGTACAACAACAACAAAAAACCCAGTGCCTACAAGGGCTCCCGCAAAAGCAGGGTCTGGGGGGTAGATGTACGCAGCCTTCCCCCTTGAAGGGTCTACCTTGAAGAAAGGCTGTTTTCGAGAATCCCCAACCTGAAAATCTGGCCCGCAGTATAGAGCAAATTTAAATGTTGAAGGTAAATGGGTCAAATACTTTTGTTGTACTTTATTATAACCTCGTAGAAAGGCAAGTATTATAGCTGTAACTAAAATAAAAAATAATCAGAAACATATTTAAACTCCTTTTGGTTTGACGGCAATTTTAATCTTGCTAGTGTCAAAAAAAAAATAATAATAATCTTGCATATCTGTTATTATTGTTATTTTATTGTTACTTATATGTGTTGATGTTATTTTATCTGACTTAGATTTTTTAAACAATGTTCTTTTTTTTGGTTTGAGGGCCTTTCGAATATAGTCTTTCTAGGGATGGTAATGAGACAGGTAAAACCCTTGACCCATGGGTATCCGCCCCATTTGGGGGGGGGGGGGGGTATGGGTATAAGTGAGGCGGTTAAAGGGTATAGGTTGCATGTACCCGCCCCTTAACAGCCGCAGGTAGGGTGGGGTACATGTATCTTGTTGGAAAAAATCGCATTCAAGCATAAATGGAAGTATAAAATCAACGAAACAATGAAACAATCAATACCATTATTTACGTAGAAACCCTCTCTAAACTTAAAGGGAAAAACCAGGAGACCTTGGCCTCAATTCACTATAAAATTAAGGATTACAATATATAATTATAATCCTCAACCTTATACATAATCTGTTGGGATATTTTTTTTACCTCAAAATTATTATATATAAAAGTGAAATAGAGAAAACGAAAAAAAGATGAAAAAGACAAGAAAAATGGGAAGTTCGCTTGTATAAATTATAGGGTATAGATATTAGTTGAGAAGTTTACTTCAACAAGTAAACTAGTATGTCTTGTTGTCCTTTTGTCTTTATGTTTTTTTGTTATAAATTGGTTGTTGTGTTGTGTTGTAAGTGTGGTGGAGTGTAGAGAATCAGAGTGAGAAAGAGAGAAAAATGTAGAGAGGTGTTGGGTTTGTAATGGAGTGCCCAGGGAGCATCCGGGTAGGGGGAGATTACGAGAGAAATAATTAAAAGTCATGTTTGTGAGGTTTCTTGTGAGATGTTGAGTGACGTTCACCCGAGTATGAAGGGAGTCATACTCGGGTGACATGATTGAGTGTTGAGAGAGTTTTTTGTAGCTTCCTCTATCCAAAGCTACATTGTGGGAGGGCTAGTGGCTTGCCATGCAAAGATACATTCATTCGAGGGCTGGTGGCTTGCCGTTCAAAGCTACGTTGGGAGAGGGTTGGTGACTTACCGTGCAATAGTCATATTTGTTGAAGTTGATTTTAATATGGGGTTTTGGGGGTTATGATTGGAGATTGTAATTCCTTAAATTTCATAGTGTATTTGGTACCCTTTGGGGTTCCGTGGTTTTACCCTTTAGTTGAGAGTGGGTTTCCACGTAAAAGTATCGTGGGTTCATTTATGTTGTTTTTGTTGTTTTTCACTTCCGTTATGCTCGATGTGTAAATTTTTCCCAACATAATCATCACCATCAACAATGTTACTATTACATGGTAAGTCACCAATCCTCTCAAAGTGTAACTACTGCATGGCGAGTCACCAACGCTCTCAAAGTGTAGCTATTGCACGGTGAGCCACCAATCCTCCCACAACATAACTTTGGATAGAGGAAACTACAAACTCTCATCAGCTCTCAGTCATCAAGTACCTCTCAATTAAACTGCTCATTATACCCTCGCCCTAGATAGAGCTTAATGGAGAATTAGTACAGGTGAAACTGATATAGCGATGTAGGAGCATCGACCAATCGGCGTCTGTTGGTCGCTTAATGCTCCTAGGGTTGGATGGTGACAATTCGACAGATGAGAAGGGAGGAAAAGGCTGGCCAAAGAAAAGTTACCCTTGTAAGGATATGCAAACAACTCTATATTACAGACGGGAAAAGAGGAAGAGTCCGGCCAAGGAAGAGTTGGAAGAAATAATTCGACAGGACCTCGGCTACCACAACCTAAACGAAGAGATGGCCCTAGATAGAGCTCAATTGAGGATTAGTATAGGGGTAGTATTGGGGTAACCGATTTAGCGGGGTAGGACCATCGAGCACCCGTGAGCTAGTCCTAGTACCACGAGGCTACTTGTATGCTCGTTTATGCTTCTTTACTTTTACCTCCTGCTCTGGCTGCTATGCTCCTGAGCATATATGCTTACATGTTTATTTGCTTATATGTTTTCATGCTTACATGCTTCGCATGATCTATATACCTTACATGATCTTCATACAGGCTCTTCATAACTATCATCTATCAGGTTGAGGCTCCTCGAAAACAGTCTCACCCTTATGGGCTAAGGCTGCATACATCCTACCCCTCCCAGACCCTGCCCAAGCAGGAGCCCTTGAGGCACTGGGACTTACTCTTCCCCTGCCCAGGTGCCCCCAAGGCACCGCTTTACAAAACCCTTATTCTATATATCTTTCCCTCTCTTTTTCTACCACCTCTCAACCCTAAATCTTAACCTCTATTTATAATAAGTTATCTAAATCTAATCTAATTTAAAATATTAATTTAAATCAAACTTATTTAGGTAACCTAATTTTAATCATATCTCCCAAATCATACGACCCAAATCAAATCTAACTTATATCAAATCAATATTAGTTTTGAGATAAATAATACCCTAACAGTGTTGTACCCGCCCTGCTCCATACCCGCTTCGCCTGCCTTATACCCATCATACTCGCTCCATTTTGTATAGTTAACTTTTAAATTAAAAAATATGTGATTAATTTTAATTACTTAATTATTTATTAATGTTATAAAAAAATATAATTGATTTTTTAAAAAATTATATTAAATAATTAACATGGGCGGATATGAATAATTTGTTTTATAACTACATTAGGGCTGGTATTGGATGGGTAACGGACACCCTTTGGATACCCGTGGGTAATAGGGCGGGTGTGGATATGAGTTTGTACCCGCGGCTATTCATTTCCTACCCATGGCGGGTAATGGCCGAATATGAGTATGGATTTGGTGGCAGATACGGGTATGAAGGAGGCACCCCTTGTAACCACCCCCGCCCCCGCCTCCGCCCCATTGCCATCCCTAAGTCTTTCTATAGCATAGTATCCTGTAGTTGTAAAGTTGTGTACAACTTACCCCCAAACCCTACCTTGATGGGAACCACTTTAAGGCATTGGGTTACGTTGTTGGTTTAATGGGAATTTTTTACCCTCAACTTTATTATTCTCTTACATGAATGATAAGTAATTATTTTGTTTGTGGAGGACAGGCCGATCTGCTTTCAAGAGACAGTTAAGACATTTTCTTTCTCTCAGATCAGTCATATAAAAAAATTTTCGTCACAATCATACTCAATTCTGAATTAACTTTGAATGAATCAGAGGTAAATCTCTAGTGATTATGATTAAGGGGCAAAGCCACTTATGATTCAGGGTCCTCTGCGCCTAAGTTTCCACCCGATTTTGAGCCCCATGCTTAGAAGAGTGCAAAGCCACTTATGGAGGGGCCTAGTTGTGTTAGGAAGAGTAAAGGAAAAGGGTTGGCCACAAACAGAGAAAGTAGAGCTATGAAGCGCAAGAAGAAAGAGAAAGAGAAGCGGGAGCTTCAAGAGTTCTTGAATGATATGTCGCTCAGAAATAGCACGCAGAAATCGACTAAGACCTCAGGCAAGCAGAGAAAGAGGAACATGGCGAAGCAGGGTGGGAGCGTGAAAGAGGTCGATAAGATCATGCAGGCTGAGCGTGTAATTGAGATGGGAAGAAGGCTAGATCTGGATTTCTATAGTTTTGACCCGCCTACGGTGAGCGCTATACTTGATGAAAGGGTGACCTGAATGCCTTTTTTATCCTGCTTCAAGCGCCTTGATCCCGAATCAATCATAGTGGTCAGCTGAGGATCTTCCTGTTAATCCGATTTTTGATTGTAGCCCTGATTGTTTTTGTTTTTGTAATTTCACGCCCCGTTATTTAGCGGGTCTTACAAGGACTTGCTTGCTCTAGCGCTTGATTTGTATTGCGACCAGGTCACTACTTATCCAAAACAAAGGTAAATGTCTTACAAATTTGAACAAGGGAATTGACTACATAAAAGAAAATTCTTAAGAAAAAAAAAAAACTAGTTATTTTCCATTAACCAAACAGAACCTTATTTAATAGAGTTGTCAAAGAACCATTTGTCTCAAAAGCTTAAGCTGATGAGTGAAGGCTCATGAATGGTTTTATGGGGACCGTTGAGATTCGAACTGGTGACCTCTTGGTCAACAACGCTCTGATACTATGTCAAAGGACCATCTTTCCCAAAACTATAAGTTGATGGATGAAGTCTTATGAATAGTTTAATGCTCTAACAAGAGTTTCTTATGCAAATCTAGTTAGAGTTTACAAGGAGCCACAGTCTACTCGCAAATTGTCCATTAGAGATATAACTTGGTGGCAGAAGACACCAAAGGTTAGAGAAATCACCCGGGTTTAGAAATTCCCCCCTCCCCTTCCCTCCCCAGTGCCTTACCAGTGTAAAAAATAGAACGCATGATAACAAAGCTGGCATTTTTTTTTTAATTTTCTATTTCAAAATTGTAATTCGAATAGTCGATGAAATTTTTGCCGTAGAATGTGTATGAGAGTTTGGGAAGAAGCTTGGCTGAGATTTGATGATGATGAATCTATTACGGTCAGAGAGATTATAATAATAGAGTAGGGTTATGGTTCGCCTGATTTCTTGCCAACTTTCATCCCCAACTTTGGTGCACTGGTTTCATTCCCGTCTCTAGAACTTGGTACATCCCGTTTTCTCTCCATAGTTTAGTACCTCTTGGTTCTGCCTATAATACTCTTATAATCTTGTTTTCTCAAGTTGAATGTTGTCTTATTTTTGTTTCTTTCCGATTCCTGCTTTTATACAAGTTAACCCAAGTCTCGCTTGTACAAGTTACCTGTGTTATATTGCAATTTTATCGCTAATTATCGAGAAACGTCTACACAAGTTGTAAACTCCTAAAGCATTGATCATATTTTCTCCTTAAACTGAAATTAGGAATTATTTTTACCTTGTGTTATTCATTTTTTTCTAGGTAGAAGTAGGGGTGTTCATTATCGGTTAACCATATTGTTTAACTTATCGGTCCGGAAGCCATTTAGGAAATTTGTGAAAATTCAATAACCGTTACCATCCATTTAAAATCGGTTAACTAAAATTTCAATTCAGTAAATCTGTTAACCACTTATTCAAAAAGAAATTGAAGTACATGTTTTACCCATTTAAACTCTAAAATTTTGCTACTTTCATGTGCATGACGTGCTCTAAAAAACAACACAATAATTTATCTTGGATTATTTATATAGCCCCATGTAGCTTATTTATATGTTCGTCTATGAAAGAAATAGGGAATTTATCTTTGATTGTGTTTTGATTTAGCCAATAATAATTTACGCATACGCATCATGACCAATCCTTCTTTTTTATCAATACCAAGAGGATAAAAAACTACTATTGCTTGACGTATGGCTCCTAGTCGATAAGTTCTTGCAGAAAAAAAAAGAGCAACACTTCAAGTGTCCCTAGGGTTCCCGCCTAAGCAGGGTCTAAGGGGATAGATGTACGCAGCATTTCCCCTTTAGGGTGCTACCCTGAAAAGAGGCTGTTTCCGAGAACTCCCAACCTGAGGGGTGCAACACGAGGACTAACCAGGAGATCACCCATCTTGGTATTACTCTCGGCCAAACACGCTTAACTTTGAAGTTCATGGGATCCGGTGCTTACATGTTGATACCCTCTTAGGTTCGATAAGTTCTTGCAACACTTGTTTAATTATGTCATTTTTGGGTCAAAGATGGGCATGAAAGGAGGCATTCCTCGAGGTACAAGTAAACAAAAGTAAAGTTTGCACCCAAGAAAATTTAACGCATGCAAGTAATTTTATGTGCGTGCATTTGTTTAAAAGGAAAAAAGGAACATGCTCAGTGCCTCAAGGGCTCCCGCCTAAGCAGGGTCGGGGGGGGGGGGGGGCGGATGTACGCAGCCTTCCCCCTTGAGGGTGTTAACTTGAAGAGAGGCTGTTTCCTAGTGCCCCCAACCTGAGGGTGAGGACTTCCCAAGAGGTCACCCATCTTGGTACTACTCTCGCCCAAGCACGCTTTACTTCGGAGTTTTAATGGGATCCGTTGACGGCGTGTTGGTGCCCTCTTTGGTTATTTTTTCAAATTTATTTTTTAAAATTTAATTATACAAATTCAATTAAATTACTTGTTAAAATTTAGATTAAAAATTTTACTTGTAGACATTAGCAATCCGCAGACAAAAATATTTATTTTCTTTTCTTTGTCAAAATCCCACGCTAAGTTTAAATTTTGATTTTTTACATAAAATATTGTTATAAATAGGGTTATTAGGGATTAATTTTAACATTCAATTTGTCTAAATTACTTTTATTTATCAGAAAATAAAAAGAATGAATTTCTTTTTAAATTTTTCTCTAGTCAAATATTTTTGGATCCAACATTCTAATTGTTTAGAGGAAACTATGAAAAGATTTTGCAGTCTCAAGAGTTTCAGGCAGACTTTTGGCAACGAGAGACTGCGTTGGTCCAGCCAACCTTAGCTTATGAGGAGGCCCACAATTCCCATGAGCAGTTAAGTTATGAGTACATTCTCAACGAGAATCAAACTCCTAAACCTTGGATGATGACTGCATGGGTAGGAGACGCCACCAACTGAGATGCCCTTATAATGGACAGTTTCAGGCCAGCTTCCTTTTTCTTATTTTTAAGTAAGCTTTCTTAGATTTCCCTTTTTTTTTGTTTTTTACTTTTCTATATGTTATGTATATGTTATTTTATTAAATAAATTCTATGTCATACATAAACGTATTAGAATGAAGATCCTAACTTTAATTAAATTATATTTTTCACCTGCCTATTTTTTTATTTTTTAAAAACATATTTGAAAAATATTTTCCGGGCTAATCCGGCCCAGTTTCCTCACAAAAATAGCCCATCTTGATCAAAGAGGGCCCAAATAACTTGGATCGAAGAGGGCCCATATGCTTAATTTCATATTGAGAGTATTGTGTGGCAAATATACATGGGAAAATGTTTTTAACATATAAAAAAATTACTTTTATTTTATTTTATAAATTAATTGTTGTTCTATTTATTGTCTGATATACAAAATAAGTACTTAAATGGAATACATTTAACCTATGTCTTTTTATTTTTGATAGATAACACTTGAAATATAAAGGTATGCAAAAATATTTTTGGTGACATTATGTTCAATTAATCACAATATAATCCTCAAATGCTTTACTGGATAATTAAGTACGAACTTTTCAATGGAAGTCGAAGAAATTCCAAACATAAATCTACCGAGAAACGAGAGAAAAAACGAGAAAAATTCATATAAGCTGCAAAACAAACAAATTATAAACTAAAAATAAGTCAAGAATTCATATCAGATTTTATAACAACAATAACAACAATCCCAGTGCCTCAAGGGCTCCCGCAAAAGCGGGGTCTGGGGGGGTCGATGTACGCAGCCTTCCCCCTTCAGGGTGTCAACCTTAAGAGAGACGGTTTTCGAGGACCCCTAACCTGAGATTGTAATCTCATATCAAATTGTGATCTCCAAAATTTGAGACCTGGTTTCAAATTACTCCTACAATAAAATCGAAGTCCTAGATTTTGATTTACCTAATTGAAGATAAGAGCACAAAAAAGTTCTTAAATTTTTGGCTTCGATTACGGCTCCGTTTGTTTGGACGGAAAAGTAGATTTTAGGAATTAGTTTTTTTTTTTTTTTTAAAGATTTTTCAAGGAAAGTTCAAATCTGATTGATGCTTTTCTTTATTTATTTCAAAGAAAAACTTGATTTCGTATTATGTTTTTTCTTGTATGGTTTCAAAAAAATATTTTTCACTAATCATTTTACTCCGAAGTTAAGCGTGCTTAGGCGAGAGTAGTACCAGGATGGGTGACCTCCTGGGAAGTCCTCACCCTCAAGTTGGGGGCACTGGGAAGCAGCCTCTCTTCAGGTTAACACCCTGAAGGGGGAAGGCTGCTTACATTCGCCCCCCCAGACTCTGCGTAGGCAGGAGCTCTTGAGGCACTGGGTATGTTCCTTTTATTATAGAATAATATAAGTATGAATACAACTTATATGACAAGTATTCCAAAATTTGAGTATTTATTACCTAAGCATATGAAATTTCATTATCTAAGTATAATCTATATCAGAATCTGGTGAATTCTTATTAATACTTATAAATTTCAGTGCTCTTAGGTGATAAAATTTTTAAATTTTAAGATACATCGTTGCATATTATTAAAATATCAGAGTATCTATATAATAAATGCTCAAATATTAGGATATCTAAATAATAACTTCCCCAAAATAATGTTACATGGCTATTGAAAATGAAGAAATCATTTTGTTGAAACAATGACAAAGTAACATCTAACTTTTATTTGATTATTCGGTCCAATTTTTATTCATTATTATGGTTTTAAAGGTTTTTGTTTTAATTCAGTTCATTTTGGTTCAATTAAGATCCGCACAATGATTACCGCTAAAGTTTTGGCTTCACTTGGAATCATGATTTCCCCCGTTGTGAAATGGAAGTCATTTTCCTTCAAATGGATCTTTCAGAAAGCATTTTCCGTCTACTAATGTGCAACAAACAAGGAAAAAATCAAAAACTTAATCCTATAATTTATTTTTTCATCCAAACAGATGGAGCCTACGTTTGGGTTAAAAGAAGAAGAGCTTTTAACATTGTAGGACTTATTGTATCTTGTTTTCAAGATGCTTGTGCAATCCACACTCGACCTCACCCACTATTTGGTAAATAACAACAAGCCCAATGCCTCAAGGACTCCCGCTGACGCACACGCACTCGAGGGGGGAGAGGGGATGTATGTAACCTTATCTCTTCAGAGTGCTACCAACAATTTGATATTTAATAAAATTCAGCCCAACAAGTCAAGAGTAAAAACAAAAACATTGAAACAAGCTGAATTTAAGCCATTAATATCCGTTAGTATTTGTTGACGTGTCATTCTAGAGAAAATAATTTTTAAAAAATAGAATTTACATCTCAAATAATTTCAAAAATTTTTAAAAATATATATTCTTAAATGTCACCTTAGCAAAAACTAACAAATATTAATGGCATCGCATTATAGTGTGATTTTAAAAATTTTGATCTAATATCAAAAAATAAAAAGGGTTATTTACACCAAAGGCTCCTGTATTTTATCTATTATGTCAATTTGGTCCTTATACTTTTAATTGTGTCAATTTAGTCCATCTACTATTTAAATTGTGTCAATTTGGTCCCTAGTGTAAAATTTATGTTAAATTTTTGATAAAATGTTCTAAACCTATGAAACCAAGCTCGGGGTGCTTGTTTGAAGCCATATAGGGCCTTACGTAGGCGGCACATGTGTGTCGGGAAATTGGGGTGAATGAACCCCAGAGGCTGACACATGTATACCTCTTCTTTGAGAAAACTATGTAAAAACTCGTTTTTGACATCAAGTTGGCGAATGGACCACTTATGATTGATAGCAAGAGCAAGTATAAACCTGATGGTGGTAGGTTTAACAGCAGAGCTAAAGGTTTCAAAGTAGTCAAGGCCCTCACATTGATAAAAGCCTTGAGCGATAAGGTGGGCCTTGAAGCGATCAACAGAGCCATCAAGTTAATACTTGACCTTGTACTTCCAAGTACTATCGACCACATTTTCGGAGGATGACGCAGGAACTAAGTCCCATGTATGGTTTTTGAATGAGAGCATTGAACTCCTTAGCCATGGCTTCCTGCCACTAAGGGTTTTTAACGGCATGTGAAAAACATGTGGGTTCCTGAAACACAACAACAGAGCTAAGAGACAGTATGTGTTTGGACTTGCATATCCCGTCCTTAAGGCGGGTGCACATGGAGTGTACATTCGAAGGGGAGGGTGCGGCAGTGGAGGTAGTAGGAGACTCGGGGTGACCATCCAAGGAGGTCACCGTGGGGCCGATGTGGGGAACTTGGTTATGCCCCCTGAGTCGTGAACGGGACCCCACTCGTCTGTGGGAACCACGGTGTCGGGGGTAGGCGGCCCAGCCGAAGGCGGGGGGGTAGGAGAGGCAGCAGGGATTCGCAGTGATGTAGGCGGGGGAGGACCCGAGCCCAACACAGCCGGAAGCCGCGCTGCGTCATTAGGTGCGGCCGTGTGCATGGAGTAAGTCAAAACCAGACTTGGTAGGGGAATGTCCACAACGGCTTGGGTCTGTGGCGCATGCAAGCTAGAGACTAGGTTAGGATAAGGAAATAAATGCTCGACAAAGTGAACATGACGACTAGTATAGACACGACCGGTAGTGGGGTTTAAGCAACGATACCCCTTGTAACGAACCGCATACCCAATAAAGACACAGTGGACAGAGCATGGGGCCAATTTATGAGGGGTACGAGATATGATGTTGGGATAACATGCACACCTAAAGACCCAAAAAGTGTTATAGTCAGGCGCCTTTTTAAACAGTTTTTCAAAAGGAGAGAGATTTTGTAAGTTTGGAGTAGGCAATCGATTTATAATGTAACAAGTTGTGCCGGCAGTATCAGCCCAAAATTTAGGTGGAAGACGCGCCTGAAAGAGTAGGGTCCGTACCATTTTACTTAGATGTTGATGCCTTCGTTCTGCCACCCCTTTTTGTTGTGGAGTATCAGGATAGGAGAGGCTGAAGTGAATATCATGGCTGCGACAAAGGGTAGCTATGGATCTATTGTCATACTCACGGCCTTCATCACTTTGAAAACATTTAATTTTGACAGTGAACTGATTTTCGACAAGCACCTTAAAATCAGAAAAGATGGAGTACACTTCGTTCTTCCTTTGCATCGGATAAAGCCAAGTAAATCGTGTATAATCAACAACGAATAGCACATAATAACGAAAAGCAGAATCAGACACGACAGGCGATTGCCAAACATCCGAATGTATTAATTGTAAATGCGAAGTAGTAGTATGTAATGCGCGCAAAAATGGTAAATGACGTGACTTTCCTAAACAACATGCACGATAGTGTCTTATTGAGGTAGCACTAGAAATAGAAGTAATCAAAGAATGGGTGCGTAAAGTATCCAAAATAGAATTCCCTAAATGACCTAAGCGTAAGTGCCAGAGTTTAGCCGGGATAGTCCATGCTACGAGTCCAGTAGGGTGCGGAGAAAATCATAGAGGGGTCCTTCACTGTGTATCCTGAGGAGGGGCGTCCCCGTAACCTTGTCCTTGACACAAAAAGAAGAAGAGTCAAACTCTACAACACAGTTATTATCACGAGAAAACTGTTTAATAGACAATAGGTTGTATGTAAGATAAGGAACCAACGTAACATTAGGGAGCAACATGTCACGAGTTTTAGTGCGAATTTTTGAAAAACCAATGTGAGTGTCCAGCAGTAAAGAACCATTGCCAACTTGAATCAATTTTGAACCATGATAAACAAAATGTTTAGTTAAAATGCCTGAGTTGTAAGTCATATGATTAGACGCCCCAAAGTCAGGGTACCATGTAGGATCAGCAGAATCATTGACAGACATGGCCGATAAAGATTGCAAGAGGTCAGAGTTAACATAGCGGTGAGGGCAAAGAGAGGCAAGCATGACTTGCTTGGTGACAAATCTGACAAACCAATGGACCAGCACCGAGAATACCATCATGAGGTTGACGAGAATTCATACCTGAGTCGTGACCCCAGTTCTGCGGATACGGAGGAGGACCACCAGTGGGAGCCATACCTGTACCAGATGATTGGTGCAGTTGACCGTGTCGAGCGCCCCGACCCCCGGAGTGCCCATTGCCATTGTTGTTGTTGCGTCCACGACCCTTGCGACCACGCCCGCCGCAACCCCGACCAGAGCCCGAGGGGTCCGAGGGAGCACCGGTAGTAGCGAGCGCATGGCCATGGTCCAGAGAGGAGCGTGCATGAATGCGGGAGAGGGCAGCTTCCTCATCTAACGAAGCGGTCTTTAGTTGTTTGAAGGTGAGGTTGCGAGACGACTGACAAGTGAACGTATTAAAGGTAGCGTACTCCGGAGGGAGACCGAAAAGTGCGCAGTGCATGAGCTCACGATTGGATACCGGTGAATCGATGGCTGCTAGGTCATCGGCTATAATTTTGAGTTCGGCTAGGTAGGCGGTCATTGTTTTATTATCTTTACATAAAGTTACAAGTTGAGACCAGAGGTCGAATTCTTTAGCAAGGGAGTCGTCTCGAAAACGTTTTGCTAGGGCATTCCACATGTCTAGGGATGTGGGATGGTGAATGACATCATTAAGTACCGGACGCGCAAGAGAGGCTAACAAGCAAGCCCTATTGCTTTGGTCTATGCAAGACCATGTCATAGCATTAGGGTTAGGAATATATTGACCCGTGGGTGACTGGATTTGATTGGGCGGACAGGGGGTCGTGCCTTCGACGAAATCCATGAGTCGGTGGACACGTAAAACCATAGAGACTTGTTCCCGCCACGTACTATAATTAGTGGGGGGTCTCCAATTTTATGGTAACGAAGCTTGTAATGGAGGAGGGGGGAAGAGGACTCATATGGAAGGAGAGAGCCAAGGGAGTTGGCGATCCGGCTATAAGAGGGGAAGAGTAATTTGAAAAATTAGCTGAGGATAAAGGGAGACCAAAATTATACCCATAGGAGAGGGAGGGTCCAATCACAGATGGAGGTAGAGGATCGGCGAGAGAGAGGCCACGGACAAGCTCGGAGGAGAGACGGCGGTGGCTGGGTGTGGGCGGCCGTCAGGCGAGAGGCGGCGGGAGCCGAAGATAGGGGAGGGAAGGCCTCCGCGCTGGATAGAGAGAAAGCGGAGGATGAAGCAGCCATGGACAACACCGAAAATCACCGCAGGCAAAGCATCGCAGCTGATCGGAGAACCGGAGGGAGGTGGCGGCGCACTAGTAGCACGGGTGTGGGGTTAGGGATCCTTTTGGAGAAGGAATTTAGATTTAGGGTTTGGTATACTCTGATACCATGTGAGAATGTAGGCTAGTAAAGTATACCCAATAGGGTTGTTGAGACATAGATTTACAGAAAAGACTCAGAAAGGGGGAGATCACATAAGAGCCCTTAGGCAATATAAACATAAATACATAGGTATATAAAATATATCTCTAATAAGGACCTTTAGTACAAATAATCATAAATATACTTTCAAACCGCACATAAAATTTAAGTGTTATTTATGTGTAAATCAAAATCAAATATACACTTAGGCTAGCTTTTCATAGCGTTTAGCTTTTTGACTAGTCAAATAACTAGTAACACTGTTTGATAAAAAAAATATTATTAGCATTTTTCGTAACGTTTAATTTTTGAAAAGTAATTTTTCAAAAGCTAAATAATTTAGCTTTTAACTTTTCAAACATTATACAACAATAACAACAGTTCCAGTGCCTCGCGGCTCCTGTAGAAAGCAGGGTCTGGGAGGGGTGATGTACGCAGCCTTACCCCTTCCGGATGGAAAGGAGACTGTTTCCGAGGACCCCTAACCTGATTTTCAAACATTATATAATTAAATTTTATTTATTATTTTAACATTTTTTTATCTTAATTTATCAAATATATTATAATAACTAACACTATTAATAAACTAATAACTAAACTTTAAATATTAACATTTATCAGTTACGGCCAAAAACACTGTTTTTGGATGTTTATCCGGATGTTGAACAGCAAAAGCGCACCAAAAGTCCACATTTTTTCGTCGCTCCTCACTGAACCAAACCACCGCTGCTCAAACAACACGTATTCTCTCACCTCTATCTCTCTATCTAATCGAAATTTGATTGAATTTTGCAGAGAAAAAGAAATGACCCAATTGGGGTTTGTATGTGCTGCTGCTTCCAATTCTTCCCCATTTGTTCTTTGTCCTAATTTAACCCACCCCACAAGCTTAATTACAATTGGGGCTAGTGAGTTAACTGGCTGTAGTGCTAGAAATTTGGGTTTGCGCAGAGGTTTTGGCGCAAGGCAAAGATTTAATCACCGCCCTTTACAGGTATGCTGATTTCTGTGGGATTTTTATATACGGATAAGTGATTTTATGGCTTGGTTTTTCTCCGTTAAAGTCCTTACCCTTAAGTTAGGGGCACTCTGAAAACAGCCACCCTTGAAGGGAAAGGCGGCGCACGTCCGCCCCGACGCTGCTTAGGCGGAGCCCAGTATGTTGCTTCTTATTTTATGGCTTGGTTTTTGTTGGGTATGATTGGAATGCTAAGAGTAACTGCTATAACATTGGAGTATTGTAGATGGAGACGATTAGACAATACTTTATCCACCTAAAAGTTAGTGAAAAGATGGCATTAGGTAGAGTTAAGTGGTGGTTAAAAGAAAGTGTGGATGAGCTAGCTGTTAGGAGAGAAGAGCACACCAATGTTAGTTCACAGTGTTCTTAGGCTTGCAAGTCTGTAGATGACAATACTTTACTGAATATGGCGGGTTTGATTCCCACTCGTCACACCAAGTATGTTGCCTGTTTGTTATTGGTGCTGTTTCATTTGACTCGTGCAGTGCTTGTTTTCATTATTACAAATATTGTTCGTTTTAGAGTTGGGCACTCTTCGGAAACAACCTCTCTACGGGTAGCACCTTGTAGTACTCTCCTTAGATCCTGCTTAGCGGGAGCCTGTTTGAGGCACTGTGGTGTTTTTATTGTATTCAAGTAATGTGGAAAAATTCAGGATAAAAACATACCTTGTGCTATTGCTTTTCAAAATTTTGATGCAAGGTTGATGCACAAGTACCTTAACCCTTTCTTCTCTCTCTGTCTGATCAGCACCAACTCTTAATGATGGAAATTATGAATCTATGTGGAAGATGTGATACCAAATATGGTATGAAGGTGCCTTTTATAGAGGAGAGAAGAGGGTCAAGGGATAACAAATAAACCATCATCACGAGTCCATAAAACTCTCTAGGTCGTTAACAACTAATTTTCAAGATCTAGATTTGATTGGTATACTTAATTATCAGCTTATTTTTAGTTGTAGATCCAAGATAAAATATAAATGGATAAAACTAGGTTAGTGGACCACTTTTACGGGATGTGAAAGACTCACATTAGCATGAAATTGGAGAATTGGACTGATTCGAGGTTTATGTATAAGCCTAAGTGATATTTCTTGTGAAACCCAATAAGCATGATTTGGTGGAATCCAAGGTTATCCCAAAAAGAAGTGGAGAATTAGCGTTCGAGGACACCACACAGATGGTTCTTCCTGCTCCTATTTCATGTTCACCATAACCATGAAGCAAGAAGAGTGAATTGGATTGATAAAAAGGAAGGGGAAGAGAGAAATGGTGGACGAGTGATTGGAAAGTAGTTAGAATTGTAGGTAGACGAATGGAATTAAGCTCTCATCATTAATCAATGAAGAATTAGGAGTACAATCACCAATTATTTATAAAGGATGGAACCCTGAAACCTTACTGTCCCTCGAGCCAACCTACTAAATCCAATAGACAAAAATAAGCAGAACACAGTGCAATACCATTCTTACATAGACGTAGCGTTTTAGAAATCTATGTCTAAAACCCTATATCAGAGCATTAAGTGGAATAGTTTATGGAGTTTGTATGTTGCTCTCTTCTTTCTCAAATTACTGTTATGTGGGATGGTTAATGGCGTATGTGGTGCAGGTGGTGTGTATAGACTATCCAAGGCCAGAGCTAGAAAATACTGTTAACTTTGTAGAAGCTGCTTATTTATCTTCAACATTTCGAAATTCACCGCGTCCTCAGAGACCTCTTGAGGTTGTTATAGCCGGTGCTGGTGAGGAAAGTTCCTTTTTCTGTTTTCATTTATCCTCTGTTTCTTCTTTTTTTTGGGTTTTTTGATTTGATTTGATTTTTTTTTTTTTGGGGGGGGGGGGGGGGGGGGGGGGAGACAGTATTGCTTTGATGGATTACCTGATGTGCTTGTACTGCTGATAGATCTGTTTGAGCGATTAATTTGCTGTTGATTCATTCTTTTTGTACTTGGGTCATTCGGGGTAGCTTTTGCACAAACACAACTATTTCTTGGATCGCATACCCCACCTTTTCAAATGTTTCTTATGCGTGCCCAATGGGTGGTTCCAAAGAGTTGTTTGCACCGAATGGTAGGATTCAGGTGTTGAGGCCAAGTGCCTAACCATTTGAGCTGAAACTATCCATTACTTATGTGTTTCATTATGTGAAAGGCACCATAGATTTTGAATTTTGGATCAAATACACTATGAAATGTTAGGGTTTTCTTGGGCAAGTTATGAAATGTTAAGTTTTTCTCCTTGTTCTATTCCTATACCATAGGTGGGGCATTTGAACTAGTAAGGAAGATGGGGTCAGGTGAGGCACTTATGATTTGAGGTTGAATATGGCATATAGAATCATGGTTCAAATTGCAATTGATGTCACCAAGTCCTTAAAATGGGCGTTATGAACTAACATAACAGATCATTATTGGTGTGACGTGGTAGGCTAATTTTGGTTACCTAACAACCATTATTTTACGTAAGGGAGATATTTGATTCAATGAATAGAAGGGCCAATACATCAAAAATGATTGTAGAGATTGGCATATAATATATAAGTATCATAGGATATTTCCTTAATTCAATTGAAGGGAAAGGGATCATTTAGAGGGGCCAAATCTATCTCTGGAATGTAGGAGCTTGCATGCACTTGAATAATATGGGTGGTCACTTTATTCTACCTCTTTAATGGTACTTAACATTTAGAAAGCCCTTTCTTTTTATTACTTGTTCTTTTGTTTTTCCCCTCATCCTGTATCTACTAACTAGCATTCATCAGTAATCTTAGAAACTCTGCTTGATGGGTTCAAGTTTTCAAGTTCTACCATAATGGTTGTCTTATATCCTAAAGTTTACTGTTTGTCCCGTATTACTTACCCAGAGCTTTCTTCTTTGCCTTTTGGGTTTGTTTGGTTAGAAAGCTGCAAATGCTCTATAGAACTGTTTGGTACCCATGTTTTGGCCGATATATTTTGTCTTAGACGTTGTAATTGAAAATCTTGATTCTTAAGTTGTAGAGTACTCAAAAAAGAAAGGAAGTGGACAAGGAGAGGAAGGAGTTTGAATCTTGTTATCTAATTTCCATTGCTGTATTGGCCTAATCTTTGAACTCTCTATGTGCAATTCATATTTTCATATGCTTTGCAGGGCTGGCAGGTCTATCAACCGCAAAGTATTTAGCAGATGCAGGTCATAAACCAATATTGTTAGAAGCGAGAGATGTTTTAGGTGGAAAGGTTTGTGGCGTGTACCTTGGGTTTTATTTTCATTTCTCAGAGAAAAAGCAATTTTAGAACTTGCAAAAAGATCTTTACGTATTCATAGCAGTGGCATGAGGAGCCATGTTTTTTCCTCCTTTCTGGGTGTTTAAACTGCTTATGGTTTGCCTTGGGGAGGTTAACGAGCAGGAGTTTTTCAGGGATGAACATGATATTTCTTGTTAGAATTAGGTGTTTGATCACCTTTTTATTTACCCATTTGTTCTATATCGTATTTACCCTTATGATAACTCGGGAATTCTACAATTTCCCATACCTTTCCGTCTCATCTATGAACTTTACATGCTCATAATTGGTGGCTTTCTCTCTATTTCTTTTCTTTCTTTTGTGGTGGGAGTGGAAAGTAGATAAAAGAGGGATGGCTGGCTATGTTGTCGGGGTGCTTCTCTTATAAAACAAAAGCAAAATTGAAAACAAAAAACTTTTCAGACAAAAATACTGTTATTGAAAACACTTTTTTTCAAAAGTGCTTATGCAAAAAATTCTGTTGAGAAAAATGGTTTTTCACAGTTTGGCCTAACAAATCCCTACTTATGTCGTAGCCCATGAGAACGTACTTGTTTTGCATTGTGTGCTCATTTAAATTGGGTTTATTGCTTAAAGCACTCAAAGACAAGACTTCTGTTGATTGACTATATTCTCAAATTCTAAAAATACTCTGTATTTGTACCCACAGTTATCGATTATTTGTGTAGGTAGCTGCATGGAAAGATGAAGAGGGGGACTGGTGCGAGACAGGGCTGCATATATTTTGTGGGTATACTCTAGAAGTTCATTTCTTCCTATCTTACTCTTAGTTTCAGATATCTGTTTGATTATTCCCATTCTCCTGTATTTTCAAAACGCCACAATGTGAGGTGTTTATATGAATCACTGCATGTCTCAAGCATGGAATTAAATCAGGTTTGTGATCGTAGTGTCATGGATGGATCTTGTTGTGAGTTTTACATAATGGATTATGGTGATCGCATTAGGTTTTGAGGGAAGTTGCTTTTAAGTGTCATATTTATAAAAATTTGAATGAATAGTCATATAGTAATTAATTTCTGTACATTGTAGATAGTTTTAGTGAAATAATGGCAATATATATGCATTAAGAAAGCATTACAGAGTACTGTCATATAACAGTCATTCGAGCTATCTCAAAACCCATTATGTAACATTGGTTACATTGCATTACAACCTTTATTTGATTCCATGGTCACAAGTTCTTTCCTTTGCCCATTATTTTATCCCTTCATATTACTGCATTCTTAAGACAATCATATATCATGTTTTTAAAGGCAACCATCTTTTGCATAATTGGAAATTTGATGGTTGATGTTGAGGAAATATTTCTTTCTTTTTCCGCTTGAAGTTGGAGCATACCCGAATGTGCAGAACTTGTTTGGAGAACTGGGTATAAATGACCGGCTGCAATGGAAGGAGCATTCAATGATTTTTGCAATGCCTACTAAGCCTGGAGAATTCAGCCGTTTTGATTTCCCTGAAGTTCTTCCTGCGCCCTTAAATGGTGAGAATCTTGCAACGAACTATATGTTTCTCATGCGCCAATATCATGTAATGCATTTCAATCAACTAATCTTTTTAACGGTAAATTGTAGAAAACCCAAAGTATCTTGACCCAACAAAAATCTCTCACAGATAAAATCCCGTGTCTGAAGTCTCAAAAACAAAATCCTCACTCGCGAATAAAGCAAACTCCTTATACTTTCCAGAATCTCTTCAATTTACTGCAAATGTCATTTAGGCTTTTGTTATTACCTGTATGACTATTCTTGCGTTCTAAAATGACAGGATAAAGCAGTTGGTTGCATTTTACAAGAGAATTTTATGATTTTTATTTGACATCATATCAATGTTTATTATTAAGTTTCACTTGACTTTAATTTGGAAAATCAAACGTGACACTTGTTTTGGGTTGGAAGTAGTAACATGAAAATGATCAGATAAATACTCACTACTAAATATAAATATTAATGAAGAAAATTTCAGATAACTTTAGTATATATCAATGAATACATGTCTTGTAACAAAATAACAAATATTCTGTCAAATGAAGTCGATCATATCCGTCATTTTGGAATTGCAAAATAGAAATAAAACACAATTAATTGTCCAAGGGATTAGGGGCGAATTGAAGGGTTTCTAAAAAGTCCATGGGTAAAGGTTTAATTTTATTTGTGAGAGATTTCTGTTTTTGAGTCAAAAGACGGAGGTTTCTTCTGTAATTCACCCATTCTTTTATGTGACCAACTGTGCAATTACTGCTAGTGCTTTGAAAATGTGATGCTCATTTCATTTATCTGGAAAGTATATGTATTCCGGTACTGCTTTTGCTTATTCCATACGAGTTTTGCAGGCATATGGGCCATCTTAAGGAATAGCGAAATGCTGACGTGGCCAGAGAAAGTGAAATTTGCGATTGGCCTCTTACCTGCAATGATTGGTGGACAGGCATACGTTGAGGCCCAAGATGGTTTCACGGTTCAACAGTGGATGAGAAAGCAAGTATGCTTGTTATATTGATCATGTTTTCATGTTAAAAAAGGCTTAGTCATCAGTTCTTCGCCTCAGCTTGTTTGGTATCATTTTCCATTTTCATATCTTAGTTTTTTGAGAAATAGAAAATCAAGTTTTGGAGATGACATTTTTTTTGTTTTTGGTTGTTCTCATTTTCAGTTTTTAGAAGGATTAGGCAAACAGTGAAAATTGGAAGCTGAAAGAAAAGGGTTTCTCATAAAAAAAAAGAGAACAGAAAATGATACCAAATAGGTTTGTTGAACGTTGGATATTTAGCTTCTTAGTTGTGCACAAATCTTCATATTTTTTGCTGATTCGTTTGCAGGGCATACCGGATCGTGTTACCAATGAAGTGTTTATTGCCATGTCAAAGGCACTAAACTTCATAAACCCAGATGAGCTATCTATGCAGTGCATCTTAATTGCTTTGAACCGATTTCTTCAGGTTTGTCTGCATGTGGTTCCTGTTTGGGTTTCCAAATTTTCACTTCTGGCTTCAATGCACAAAATCAAATGAAGGCTATTACATTCCGTAACCAAAGTTGCTTAATAGATTTTGAGTTAACTATTATATTGTTTGATCACCGTATTCTCTTATGTTACGTAATGTTGGCAAGACCTTTCTTCAACGTCACGCTAACCAGAACCATGAACAATGATTTGATTCCATATTTCAGTACATTGCCTCTTATTTATGTACACCGCCTCTTATTTATGTACACCATAGATAAACTAATAAGAGAGAGTGAATATTGGCAGGAGAAACACGGTTCCAAGATGGCTTTCCTGGATGGTAACCCTCCAGAGAGACTCTGTATGCCGATTGTCGAACATATTCGGTCACTCGGTGGAGAAGTACAAACGAGTGCTCGCGTGCAAAAGATAGAGCTGAATCGAGATGGAAGCGTGAATAGTTTTCTGCTAAACAATGGGAACATTATTAGGGGAGATGCTTACGTTTTTGCCACTCCAGGTTCGTCTTTTATCCTGTGTGTTGAGCATTCTCCATCTGAATCTTATGAAGCATGAGAGAAAGAAATTGGAATTCTTTACAGTGTGAGAAAGAATCAAAGTTTTGGTATTGTTTTTCTAACGCTTAACCCCGTAGTTACCCCGCTTCTCCATCTTGGTCCAGAGTATCTATGTTTAGTCAGGCTACTTGGATATCTGTATAAAATTTTTGGCACTTCAAGTTAGACCAAAAACATGGACAAATGTTAGAAAATAGTTGAGTCTAGCCTTTGAACATATACCGTGTCAGATTCTCTTACCCAAATTGATCTTTGACGTGCAACTTAAATTTATTTGTTGCTAGTTGACAACTTGAAGCTTCTTCTACCCAAGGATTGGAAAGAGATCCCATATTTCAAGAAACTGGAGAAATTAGTAGGGGTTCCAGTCATCAATGTTCACATATGGTGAGTTCTTATTTATTTTTGTTGCTTACTAAGATCATGGACTTAGATCGCAGATCATTCCACTTCCGTCCTTATCTTCCTATCTTTTCGTCTTTGTCGGGAATAGTTGCTATCTTGCTGTCATTGTCCCAAAGAAATGAGTAATGGGTGAGTGTTGGAACTAACTTTTAAGCTACCGATTATCCCAAAAGTTTAAACTCCTAAGTGAAGGTCCAATAATGGGTTTATAATCTAACACTAACTACTATTGCAAGATGGTGTTTTCCAGCTTTTGCATTGGTGCCCCTATTCTTTTTTTGGTTTGGAAAGTTGGATGTTCAAGACTATTCATTTCGAAGTAGGGGTGTGATGAGTGGAGCCAACTTGCGAGCCCCGGTTTGTTTTAAGCTGGAGTTGAACTGAGCCGACTCATTTAGCTTATCGAACTGAGCCTTAGCCTATAGAAGCTTGAGCTCATAGACTCGAAAGCCCAAACAAGCCATAATGAGCCTATCTTAATGCAATTTAAGTTTATGTATGTTTATTTCAGCCAAGTTTTGAGCCTAAACAAGCTGAGCCTGAGCCTAAACGAGCCTAGACTGAATTTAAATGAGCCTAAAAGTCGTAAACTTAGTTTTAAGCTCATCAAGCTAGGTTTGAGCTCAACCGAGCTGAGCCGAGTCGGGACCGAGTCTGACATGCCAAGCTCGAGATCGAGCTTGAAGTTGCTGAGCTGATCGAGCTTCGAGCCAAGTCTGAGCCGACCTAAATGTAAACGAGCCGAGCCTCTAGACTGATGGGCTCTGCTCGGCTTAAATACACCCTTATTTCCAAGGCTTGGTAGATGATATGCTCTTTTCACTTAAACGCTGAAAGAGAATAAAGTTAGAAAATTCAGTCGCTTTTTTTTAAAATATTTTTTTAAAAATCTATTAATCTTGTTTGCAGGTTTGACAGGAAATTGAAGAACACATATGACAGTCTACTTTTCAGCAGGTCTACGTACTCATTTATTTTATTCGTTTCTCGCTATTAGGATTAATGCGTCTTGCGCCTCCCGGAGGAGAACATAGGTTCAGCTTTCACTAGTTTGTTTTAGGGTGCGTTTGGTTCAGCTTATAATTTTTTCAGCTAATCTGTTTCAAAAAGATCTGTATCTTTTTACAGTAAAATGTTTGGTTGTGCACTGTAAAATTTTATTTTTATTTTTTTATTTTTTTTAACATAATAAAGTGTTTGGATAGAAGTTTTAAAAATAAGTTTATCTTATAATCACAAAAAATAACTTAATAATATATCAACTAATAATAGTATTTAGGAAAGAATCATGAAAAATGTTGGTTATTGTATTCGAGAGTAGTGAATGTAGCAACCCATGAGCGTAAAAGGGATGTGGTGTGACCGGTGGGGATGTGATAACAAGTAAAGTAGGTTATGGTGGTGAAGATTTAGTGTCAATGTCATAGTTGCACGAAATGGGAGCAGGAACGGGAGCGGAAATGAAAGCGGGAATGGGGGAGTGGGTAGTCATAGAAGGTTCTGAGGTTGAGAGCGTGTAGGAGCACTTATATTACTGTATATTAGATATACAAGAAAAATTAATGAAATATCATCAATTAAGCAATTAAAGCAGAAATATTAAAACAAAGTCAATATTAAGCAATAGTCAAGAAAAATTAAGCATCCCAATGAATAAGATAAAAAAAATTGACTCCAAAAATGTCCACACAATTCAATCATTCTTTAAATTAAATGATATAATTAGCTAACAAATCATTTAATAAGTATGTCCTTATTAAAATGATTCCATAATTGTTTGAATCATATTTCTGTAAAGTTTGATACGCGTGAGAAACGTGAATTTGACTTTGAAACGCCGAATCGCGTTTCGGGAGTGGGAAACGTTAGCATTTTCAGAATTTCCTACAACTATGGTCAATACAGTCTTTTTAAAGCATTTTTCTAAAATAAGCTGTGAAAAAGATCCATTTTTGCATCTTTTTCTTAGATATAAAACAACTTTTTCATCTTTTAATTTAAGTAGTGAAAAAAATGTAAAAAGATCTTTTCTGTCAACTAAATGCAAGCCTTATAGTCAAATAGAACTTTTTCACAGCTTCAAACTGTTAAAAAGCTGAACCAAACGCAGCCATAGAGTTCCCGCTTCTCTTCAAGGGAAAGAAAGTTGGTCTCTTTTCTCTTTCGGTTTTTCTTACGTGCTTGCCTAGTTTCACATATCAGTCATGCTCGTCTTTCTTTTTTCTTTCTGCTTCTCTTAAATGCTTGTCTAGTTTCACATCTGAATCATGCTTTTGTGTTCACAGTTTTAAGGATCTAAGACTCTGAAACAGACTCCCTTTAGGATAGCACCTTGAAAGGGTAAGGCTGCGTACATCCCTACCCTCCCAACCCTGCTTATGCGGGAGCCCTCGAGGCACTGGTTTGGTTGTTATTGTTGTAGTTTTAAGGATCTAAGAGTGCATAGCTATATACCATGTCATTTGAGGCGTCACTAGAGCACAACTAAAGAAAGAAAGTCATCAGCTAAACAACATGAAATCAAATATAGGTTGTTAAATAAAATGGCAGTCGCCACATAATGGATTTTTAGCTAGTAGTTACGCGATTGGCTGTTATATAATGATATATATGTAATGGTCCTCAAAATGAATATAAATTGCTTTTAAATTATTAAAAGTGTTATAAAATAAAATGCTGAATATCAAAAAAAATACCGAATACAAGAAAGTAAAATTTAAATTACTTTTTGTTCATATATTTTCGTACTCATCTGTATTTCTTCATTTACATACAACGGCATCAATTTATAGGTAAAGCATTGCTACTATTTCAAATCATGTGCGGGATGATTGGACTGCAAAATTCAAAGGTGAGTCCCACTGTTGTAATAAATACATTAAATAGGGGGCCCGCAAGAATTATTTTGCACATACCATGATTAGGTAAAAGTGTAAGCAATTACATTCCAAACTATTGTGTTAAGGGTATATTGGTCAACCATAAAATATTCTAATATTTACAACAGTCCCCATTGGTTGATCATATACTACGAATACGCCTTGTTAAAAACCTTGCTAAAAAAAAGCCAGTGGGATAAAAACTTAGTTAGGGAAAAAGAGTACAATATTTATAGTTCTCTTTGGATATATATCTTAAAAGGTCTTCGAGACAAAAACTCTGAAAGAGTATAATGTCCTCGATATATCTGCCTTTTAACATAGCCTCATTAAAAACCTTGCTGGGAAAAAAAACCAGTGGGAAAAAAACATGGCGAAGAGAAAAAGAGTACTACGCATATATAACCCCCCTGATGAAAGCATGTCAACAAAGGACGTTATTGAGTCGCCGCATACCAATCCTATGAACCAATTTCTTGAAAGTTGAAGTGGGTAACGCTTTCATAAATAAGTCTACTAGGTTCTTACTTGAACGAATTTGCAGAACATTTATTTTACCATTCTTTTGTAGATTATGAGTGAAAAAGAACTTTGTTTAGATGTGCTTGGTTCTGTGACCTTTAATATATCCACCTCTAATTTGAGCAATACATGCAGTGTTGTTTTCATATAGTATTGTCGGATTCATTTTGATCGTTGGAAGATCGCAAACTTCTTGAATATGTTGAATCAATGATCTCAGCCATACACATTCTCTGCTTGCCTCATGAAGTGCAAGAATCTCAGTATGATTTAGAGACGTTGCTGTTATTGTTTTGCTTGTTGGATTGCCAAGATATAGCGGCAGCACCGTATGTAAATAAATATCCTGTTTGTGAGCGACCTTTGTGTGGGTTAGACTGGTAGCCAGTATCCGCATAGCCAATCAATATATCAATTGCACCACGAAGATATCAAAAAATATGCTTAATCCCATTCCAGTGTCTTCGTGTTGGTGTTGAACTGTATCTTGCTAATAAGTTAACAGAAAAGGCTATATCTGGTCTCGTGCAATTAGCGAGATACATCAGTGGACCGATTGCACTCAGATATGGTACTTCGGGACCAAGAACTTCTTCGTCATGTTCTCGAGGATGAAAGGGATATCTATTTACATCAAGAGATCGGATGACCGTTGGGTACTCAATGGATGTGCCATATCCATATGGAATCGTTTAAGCACTTTCTCTGTGTAAGTGGATTGATGAATTAAAACTCCATCGGATAGGTGCACAATTTGTAGTCCAAGACAAAACTTTGTCTTTCCGAGATCTTTCATCTCAAATTCTTTATTTAGATATGTAACTGCTTCTTCGAGCTCTTCAGGGGTTCCTCTGATGTTTAAATCATCAATATAGATTGCAGTGATAGCAAACATAGAATCTGTTTTCTTAATAAAAGCATATGGGTTGATGGGATTGTTAGCATGTCCTTCTCTCAGAAGATATGTGCTAAGACGATTATACCACAGTTGCCTTGACTTTTTTAATCTATACAAGGATCTTTGCAATTTGATTGAAAATTGTTCCTGAGGTTTTGAGGTATATACCTCTAGTATTTTTAGTCCTTCAGGGATTTTCATATAGATGTCATTGTTAAGTGATTCATAAAGATAAGCTATGACAACATCCATAAGATGCATGTGAAGCCTTTTAGAAATTGCCAGACTTCTAAGAATCTGAATGTAATCGCATCCATTACTGGCGAGTATGTCTCTTCATAATCAATCCCCGGTCTTTGTGAGAAACCTTGGGCTACAAGTCGTGCTTTGTATCTGACCACCTCATTCTTTTCATTTCTTTTCTGCACGAATACCCACTTGTACTCTACGGGTTTTGTGTTTTCAGGCGTCCGTACTATAGGTCTAAACACTGCACGTTTTGCTAGTGAATCTAATTCTGCCTGCATTGCGTCTTTCCATTTTGGCCAGTCACTCCTTTACTGGCATTCTTTAATAGACTTGGGTTCAAGATCATTGTTTTCGTTGATCAAATCAATAACAACTGTATATGCAAATATCTGATCAATAATTGTGTTATTTCGGTTCCATCACTTTCAAGTATGAACATAATTTGTTGAGATTTCTTCATTCTTGATATTTTCATTTCTATCACTCGTTTCAGGAACCTGGCATTCTTGAGAAGCCATTTCGTCATTTGTATCATTTTCTTGTATTTGTATTATTACCTCTTCAGGAGGGTTACGAGTGATAGATGGACCAACTTTCTTATTTTGCCCTTTTTCTTTTTGGGGTTCTTATCTTTAGTATCAGTTGGCCTACCACGCTTCTGGCGTGCAATAGATGTATTTGCCAATGTTTTAAGAGCTTGCTCGCTTGGAATATCAAACCGTGCAGGAGCATTCATAGCTGGAATAAGTGACTTGGTCACTCTCTTTGTATCAACGAATGCATCTGGCAATTGGTTTGCAATCTTTTGAAAATGAATGATTTTTTGAACTTCCTGTTCACATTGATTTGTACGGGGATCAAGATGAGATATTGATGATGCATTTCACAAAATTTCACATTTTTCCAGCTTTTGCTTTTCTCCCCCTAGTTCTGGAACATTGTTTCATTAAACTTACAATAAGCAAACCATGCTGTAAAAATGTCTCCAGTCAATGGTTCCTTATATTTTATAATTGACAAGGATTCAAACCCAACACAAATTCCAAGTCTCTTTTGTGGACCCATCTTTGTATGCTAGGGTGGAGGAATCGGAACATACACCGCATAATAAAAAATTTGTAGGTGTGATATATCTGGTTTTTATCCAGTGACAAGTTGTAGTGGGGAGTATTTATGATAGGCAGTTGGCCTAGCACGAATTAGTGCTGCAGCATGTAAAATAGCATGCCCCCATACAGAACTAAGTAACTTTATTTTCATAAGCATTGGTCTAGCAATAAGCTGCAAGCGCTTAATCAAAGATCCCGCAAGACCATTTTGTGTATGTACGTGGGGCCATTGGATGTTCTACCATAATTCTAATTGACATTCAATAATCATCAAATGCTTGCTATGTAAACTCTCCAGCATTTTCAAGACGAATTTCTTGATCATATAATCTGGAAATTGAGCTCGTAATCGGATTATTTGTGCAAGGAGTCTCGCGAAAGCCACGTTACGTGTGGATAATAGGCAAACATGTGACCCAACGTGTTGAGGCTTCTATTAATACCATAAAATATCGAAATGGTCTACATAATAGAATAATGGGCCCACATATATCTCTTTGTATTCTTTCCAAAAATGTAGGAGATTAAGTCCCAATTTTAGTTGGGAATAGCCTAGTAATCATTTTGCCTTGAACACAAACAACACATGAAATTTCGTTTGGTAAAAGAATCTTCTGGTTCCTTAACGAATGTCCATGAGAATTTTCAATAATCCTACTTATCATAGTTACACCCGGATGACCCAATCGATCATGCCATAAAATAAATGTCCCTAGGTCTGTAAACTTCTGGTTAACTACCGCATTGGACTCAATTGGATTTATATAAGTGTAATATAATCCAGAAGTGAGTGCTTACTATTTTTCCACTATATGCTTCTTTCCCGAGATAAGCGATGTGATGTAAAGGTATTCTTTGTCACATTCGTTTACAGTTTTACTATGATAACCATTGCTATGGATATCTCGAAAACTGATAAGGTTTCTTTGTGATATTAGAAAACAGAGCATCGCTTATGCTTAGTTTTGTTCCTCCAGGGAATACAATATGTGTTCTTCCAGAGCCTTCAATTAAATTTGAAACACCTGATATTGTGTTAACATTTGCTTCAGCCAATTGTAGCTGAGAAAAATATATTTTGTTTTTGGGGATGGAGTGCGTGGTTGCATTGTCTACCAGATACAAATCTCAACTATCAACTTTAACTAGATCCATATTTTTCAAACATGAACACATATAAGTGTTAAAATTATGAGTATGACATATAACATGATAATATAATATAGTATATAGTAGTATGCTTGAAATTGAATTTTATCATTATATTTGAACTTTTCTGGTTACATTTTATCCTGCCTTTAGAACAAGTAGAATTGCATATTATAAAACTAGCAATTTAACTTGTACATGTCTACAATTGTGAAGAATAGTAAACTTTCATGTAGTTAAAATATTGTGTATTGATGATTTCATTATTTCATTTATGTTATAAATATTAGAATAAATTATGGTTGGCTAATATACCCTTAATACAAGAATTGGGTATTTAATTGCTTACATAATTGGATATGTAATTGCTTACACTTTTACCTAATCATGGCATGTGTAAAATAATTCTTGCGGGCTCCCCTATTTGATGTATTTATTGCAATGGGACCCGCCTTTGAGTTTTGTAGCCCAATCATCCCGTACATGATTTGGAACAGTAGCAGTGCTTTGTCTATAAATTGATGCTGTTGTATGTTAATGAAGAAATATAGATGAGTAAGACATTAAATTTAAATTTTACTTTCTTGTATTCGGTATTTTTTTTTGATATTCTGCATTTTATTTTATAACACGTTATCAACACGAGTCTCTAACCCATTTAGAATCAAGGTATTATTTTTTTCCTTATCATTATCTTTTATAATGTCAAATCTTACCAACCTTCAATTTGTTGCTCTTGATATATCTGGCAAAAATTATTTGCCGTGGATCCTTAATGCAGAGATTCATCTTGATGCTATGAATCTCGGAGGAGCGATTAAAAAGGGGAATAGCACATCCCTGCAGGAGTTTGCTAAAGCAATGATACTTCTTCGGCATCATTTCCATGTAGAACTAAAAGCTGAATATCTTACTGTGAAAGATCTTTGTGACCTTTGGATAAATTTAAAAGAAAGATTTGGTCACCAAAAATCTATGATTCTTCTCGGAGCTTGCTATGAATGGATTCACTTGCGATTGCAGGATTTTGAAACTGTAAGCGAGTACAACTCCGCAGTATTTAGAATTACCTCTCAATTGAAATTGTGGGGAGAATATTACTGATGGAGATATGTTAGAAAAAAACATTCTCCACTTTTCATGCCTTGAATATGCTCCTGCAGCAGCAATATCGAGAGAGGAATTTTAAAAAAATATTTGGAGTTAATTTCATTCCTCCTTGTCGCTGAACAAAATAATGAACTGTTGATGAAAAATCATTAGTCATGATCAACTGGATCTAAAGCATTCCCTGAAGTTAATGCTACATTATATGACCATCAAGGACGTGGTCGTGGACATGGCCATGGGCGAGGCTATAGTCACGGTCAAAATAAATGGAACCATGATACATATAATGGATCAAAGTTCAAAAAGTCCACAAATTACAAAGAGAAGAATAGAAAGGGAAAATCGCCCTAACAAAATTTATCAAAGGATCTAGAGTCAAATTGCTATCAATGCGGTATGAAAGGTCATGGGACACGTACCTGTCGTACGGCGGACTACCTTTTGAAACTCTACCACGTATCGTTAAAAGGGAAAGGAAAACTTGCAGAAACAAATTTTGTTGAAGATCATTCTTCACTTAATGAAACACATCTGATGTGCCCGATTTCTTTGAAGATGCTAGTGGAAGAATTGATCATTTGATTGGAGATAGAAGTGTTCAACTAGAGTGAAATATTTGCTCTCAAATTTATTATGCACTGCATTATATTTAATTTCAATAAAGTCATGTTGTTTTACTATGAACAAACTAGTGTAGTGGTATTTATTTTGTCTTGATATATTTAGTTTTATGTTAAATAATATATGCTTTTGCTATGCTTATAAAGGAAAAAAAATCACGATTTTATTGCATCATAGAATATTACAACACAATAAAAAAAAATTAATATTACAATAAAATTTACTTACTAAAAAATATAATTAATCCTTATAGTTACAAGATAGAAGATTAAGACATAAAATCACAACAACTTATACAGATAAACTATCTTTATAGAATCATATACAATTGATAAACCCCCAAACATAATAAAGAGACATACTATTATAATAACAACAAAAATACAATATGAAAGTGAAGGCGCATCACCGGATAAGAAGATTGAGGAATGAGAGATGTAAATTTTTGAGTGGTTTAATTTATGATGTGGTAAAATGTATTTATAGAAGTAAATTTGCTGTTTATAACAGTTGAAAACTAACCGTTTTTAGTTGTTTGATTGCTATTCATGACCGTTAAAATTTAGCCGTTTTTATAACATAAAATATAATCGTTCTACTTACTGGAACAATATTCTGATTATTTCTAAATTGTTATAAAATAAAATGCAGATTATCAAAAAATTACCGAATACAGAAAAGTAAAATTTAAATTACTCCTTGTTTATATATTTTCTTACTCATCTATATTTCTTCATCTACATACAACGACATCAATTTATAGGCAAAGCAATGCTACTGCTCCAAATCATGTGTGGGATGATTGGGCTGCAAAATTTAAAGGCGAGTCCCACTGTTGTAATAAATATATTAAATAAGGGGGCCCGCAAGAATTATTTTGCACATGCCATGCTTAGGTAAAAGTGTAAGCAATTACATACCCAATTATATAAGCAATTATATACCCGATTATGTAAGTAATTACATACACAATTATTGTGTTAAGGGTATATTGGTCAACCATACAATATTCTAATATTTATAACACTCCCCTTTGGTTGACCATATATTACGAATATGCCTCTTTAAAAACCTTACTAAGAAAAACCTAGTGGGATAAAAATTTAGCTAGGGAAAAAAGAAAATAATATTCATAATTTCCTTTTGGATATATATCTTAAAAGGTCTTCGAGGTAAAAACTTTGAAAAAGTATAATGTCCTCGATATATGCCTTTAACATAGCCTCATTAAAAATCTTGCCAGGAAAAAAAAAATCTAGTGAACATTGCTATGGGAAAAAGAGTACTACGCATATATAACTCTCCCTGGTGAAAGCATGTCAACAAAGGACGTTCTTGAGTCGCTGCATACCAATCCTATGAGCTAATTTCTCGAAATTTGAAGTTGGTAATGCTTTCGTAAATAAGTCTGCTAAGTTCTCACTTGAACGAATTTGTAGAACATTTATTTCACCATTCTTTTGTAGATCATGCGTGAAAAAGAACTTTGGTGAGAGGTGCTTGGTTCTATCACCTTTAATGAATCCACCTCTAATTTGAGCAATACATACCGTGTTTTCTTCATATAGTATTGTCAAATTCCTCTTGATCGTTGGAGGATTGCAAACTTCTTGAATATGGTGAATCAATGATCTCAACCATACACATTCTCTGCTTGCCTCATGAAGTGCAAGAATCTCAGCATGATTTGAAGAAGTTGCTGCTGTTGTTTGCTTCCTGGATTGCCAAGATATAGTGGGAGCACCGTAAGTAAATAAATATCCTGTTTGTTAGCAACCTTTGTGTGGGTCAGACTAGTAGCCAGTGTCTGCATATCCAATCAATTGCGGTTTAGATTGCTTCGAGTATAATAATCCCATATCAATTGTACCATGAAGATATTGAAAAATATGTTTAATCCCATTCTAGTGTCTTCGTGTTGGTGTTGAACTGTATCTTGCTAATAAGTTAACAGAAAATATTGTATCTAGTCTTGTGCAATTAGCGAGACATATCAGTGCACCGATTGCACACAAATATGGTACTTCAGGACTAAGAACTTTTTCGTTATCTTCTCGCGGACGAAAGGGATCTTTATTTACATCAAGAGATCGGACGACCATTGGGGTACTCAATGGAAGTGCCATATCCATAAGGAACCGTTTAAGCACTTTCTTTGTATAAGTGGATTGATGAATTAAAATACCATCGGATAGGTGCACAATTTGTAGTCCAAGACAAAACTTTTTTCTTTTCGAGATATTTCATCTAAAATTCTTTGTTTAGATATGTAAATGCTTTTTTGAGCTGTGCAGGGATTCCTGTGATGTTTAAATCATCAACATAGACTGCAATGATAACAAACACAGAATTTGTTTTCTTAATAAAAGCACATGGGCTGATGGGATTGTTAACATATCCTTCTCTCAGAAGATATGTGCTAAGACGATTATACCACATTCACCTTGACTGTATTAATCCATACAAGGATTTTTACAATTTGATTCAAAACAGTTGTCGAGGTTTTGAGCTATATACCTCTAGTATTTTCAGTCCTTTAGGGACTTTCATATAGATGCCATTGTCAAGTGATCCATAAAGATAAGCCGTGACAGCATCCATAAGACGCATGTGAAGCCTTTCAGAGACTATCAGACTTATTAAGAATCTACATGTAATCGCATCCATTACTGGGAAGTATGTCTCTTTATAATCAATCTCCGGTCTCTGTGAGAAACCTTAGGGTACAAGTCGTGCTTTGTATCCGACCAACTCATTCTTTTCATTTCTTTTCTACACGAATACTCACTTGTACCCTATGGGTTTTGTATTTTCAGGTGTCTGTACTATAGGCCTAAACACTGCACGTTTTGCTAGTGAATCTAATTCTGCCTGGATAGTTTCTTTCCATTTTGGCCAGTCGCTCCTTTGCTTGCATTCTTGAGCAGACTTAGGTTCAAGATCGTCGTTTTCGTTGATCAAATCAATAGCAACTATATATGCAAATATCTAATTAATAACTGTGTTATTTCGGTTCCATCGCTTTTCAGTATGAACATAATTTATCGAGATTTCTTCATTCTCGATATTTTCATTGCTATCACTCGTTTCAGGAACCTGGCATTTTTTAGAAGCCATTTTGTCATTTGTATCATTTTCCTGTATTTGTATTATTACCTCTTCAGGAGGGTTGCGAGTGATAGATAGACCAATTTCCTTATTTTGCCCTATTTTCTTTCTTGGGTTCTTATCTTTAGAACCAATTGGCCTACCACGCTTTTGGCGTGCAATGGATGTATTTGCCAATGTTTTAGGAGCTTGCTCGCTTGGAATATCAATCCGTGCAGGAGCATTCATAGCTGGAATATGTGATTTGGTCACTCTCTTTGTATCAACGAATGCATTTGGCAATATTCTACAAAATTTCACATTTTTCCAGCTTTTGCTTTTCTCCCCCTTGTTCTGGAAACCTTGTTTCATTAAACTTACAATCAGCAAACTTTGCTGTAAAAAGGTGTCCAGTCAATGGTTCTGGATATTTTATAATTGACGGGGATTCAAACCCGACATAAATTCCAAGTCTCCTTTGTGGACCCGTGTTTGTATGCTGGGGTGGAGCAATTGGAACATATATCGCATAATCGAAAATTTGTAGTTGTGATATATCTGGTTCTTGTGCAGTGACAAGTTGTAGTAGTGAGTATTTATGATAAGCGGTTGGCCTAGCATGATTAGCGCTGCAGCATGTAAAATACCATGCCCCCATGCAGAACTAGGTAACTTTGTTTTCATGAGCATTGATCTAGCAATAAGCTGCAAGCGCTTAATCAAAGATTCCGCAAGACTATTTTGTGTATG
This sequence comes from Simmondsia chinensis, assembly GCA_018398585.1. Classification (NCBI taxonomy): domain Eukaryota; kingdom Viridiplantae; phylum Streptophyta; class Magnoliopsida; order Caryophyllales; family Simmondsiaceae; genus Simmondsia; species Simmondsia chinensis. The sequence goes on from JAGTTD010000021.1 coordinate 1,497,666, forward strand.
TATGTGGGCCGCTGGATGTTCTACCATAATTCCAATTGATATACAATAATCATCAAATGTTTGCGATGTAAACTCTCCAGCATTATCAAGACGGATTTCCTTGATCGTATAATCTGGAAATTGAGCTCGTAATCGGATTATTTGTGCAAGGAGTCTCGCGAAAGCCACGTTACGCGTGGATAATAGGCAAACATTTGACCAACGTGTTGAGGCATCTATTAATATCATAGAATATCGAAATGGTCCACATAATAGAATAATGGGCCTATATATATCTCTTTGTATTCTTTCCAAAAATGTAGAATATTCAGTCCCAATTTTAGTTGGAAATGGCCTAATAATCATTTTGCCTTCAGCACAAGCAACACATGAAATTTCATTTGGTAAAAGAATTTTCTGGTTCCTTAACGACTGTCCATGAGAATTTTCAATAATCCTCCTCATCATAGTTACACCCGGATGACCCAATCGGTCATGCCATAAAATAAACATCCCTGGGTCTGTTAACTTTTTGTTAACTACCGCATTGGACTCAATTGGATTTATATAAGTGTAATATAATCCAGAAATGAGTGCTTACTTTTTTTCAACTATATGCTTCTTTCCCGAGGTAAGCGATGTGATGTGAAGGTATTATTTGTCACCTTCGTTTATAGTTTCAATATGATAACCATTGTTACGGATATCTTGAAAACTGATAAGGTTTCTTTGTGATCTATTAGAAGACAGAGCATCGCTTATGCTTAGTTTTGTTCCTCCGGGGAGTGCAATATGTGCTCTTCCGGAGCCTCAATTAAATTTAAAACACCTGATATTGTGTTAACATTTGCTTCAGCTAATTGTAGCAGAGAAAAATATATTTTGCTTTCGAGGATGGAGTGCGTGGTTGCACTGTCTGCCAAATACTAATCTCAACTATCAACTTGAACCAGATCCATATTTTTCAAACATGAACATATATAAGTGTTAAAATTATGAGTATGACATAAAACATCATAATATAATATAGTATATAGTAGTATGCTTAAAACTGAATTTTATCATGATATTTGAACTTTTTCTGTTACATTTTATCCTGCTTTTAGAACAATTGGAATTGCATATTTAGAAACTAGCAATTTAGCTTATACTTGTCTGCAATCGTAAAGTATAGTAAACTTTTATATAGTTAAAATAGTGTATTGATGATTTCATTATTTTAATTTAGAAATAATCGGAAAATTATCGTTTGAATAAGTAGAAGACGATTACATTTTAAGTTATAGAAACGGCTAAATTTTAACGGTCATGAACAGTAATCTAACTGCTATAAACGGCTAGTTTTCAACTGTTATGAACAGTAAATTTATTTCTATAAATATATTTTACCACATCATAAATTAAATCGCTTAAAAATTTATCTCTCATTCCTCAATCTTCTTCTCCGCTGATATGTCTTCATTTTCATGTTGCATTTTTGTTATTATTGTAATAGTAAGTCTCTTTCTTATGTTTGGGGGTTTATTAATTTTACATGATTCTATAAAAATAGATTATCTGTATAAATTTTTGTGGTTTTATGTCTTGATCCTCTGTCTTGTAGCTATAAGAATTATTATATTTTTTAGTTAGTAAATTTTATTGTAATATTAACTTTTTATTGTGTTGTGATATTCTATGATGCAATAAAATTGTGATTTTTTTCTTTAGAAGTATAGCAAAAGCATGTATTTATTTAACATATAACTAAATATATCAAGATAAAATGAATGCCACTACACTAGTTTGTTTATAGTAAAACAATATTATTTTATTGAAATTAAACATAATGCAATACATAATAAATTTGAGAATATTTCACTCTAGTTGAACACTTCCATCTCTGATCAAATGATCAATTCTCTCACTAGCTTCTTCAAAGAAATCAGACACATCTAGATGCGTTTCATTTAGTGGAGAATGATCTTCAACAAAATTTATTTCTGCAAGTTTTTCTTTCCCCTTTTAACGATGCTTGGTAGAGTTTCAAAAGGTGGTCTGCCGTATGACAGGTACGTGTTCAATGGCCTTTCATACCGCATTGATAGCAATTTGTCTCTAGATCCTTTGACAAATTTTGTTGGAGCGATTTTCCTGTTCTATTCTTGTCCCTGTAATCTGTGGACCTTTTGAACTTTAGTCCATTCTGAGTATCATGGTTCCATTTATTTTGACCGTCATTATAACCTCGTCCACGCCCATGTCCACGACCACGTTCATATTTATGACCTCGACCACGTCCCCGATGGTCATATGATGTAGCATTCACTTCAGGGAATGCTTCAGATCCAGTTGGTCGTGATTGATGATTTTTCATCAACAGTTCATTATTTTGTTCGGCAACAAGGAGGCATGAAACTAACTCCGAATATTTTTTAAAATTTCTCTTTCGATATTGCTGCCGTAGGAGCATATTCGAGGCATGGAAAATGGAGAATGTTTTTTCTAACATATCTCCATCAGTAATATTCTCCCCACACAATTTCAGTTGGGAGATAATTCTAAATACTGCGGAGTTGTACTCGCTTACAGTTTTAAAATCCTGCAGTCGCAGGTGAATCCATTCATAGCGAGCTTCGGGAAGAATCATAGATTATTGGTGACCAAATCTTTCTTTTAAATTTATCCAAAGGTCACAAGGATCTTTCACAGTAAGATATTCGGCTTTTAATTCTTCATGGAGATGATGCCGAAGAAGTATCATTGCTTTAGCACGCTCCTGCAGGGATGTGCTATTCTCCTTTTTAATTGTTTCTCCGAGATTCATAGAATGAAGATAAATCTTTGCATCACGGATCCATGGCAAATAATTTTTGCCAGATATATCAAAACAACAACAACAACAGACCCAGTGCCTCAGGAGCACCAAATTGAAGGTTGGTAAGATTTGACATTATAAAAGATAATGATAAGGAAGAAAATAATACCTTGATTCTCAACAGGTTAGAGACTTGTGCTGATAACGTGTTATAAAATAAAATGCAAAATATCAAAAAAATACCGAATACAAGAAATTAAAATTTAAATTACTCCTTGTTCATATATTTTTTTACTCATCTATATTTCTTTATTTACATGCAACGATATCAATTTATAGGCAAAGTAATGCTACTGTTCCAAATCATGTGGGGATGATTGGGCTGCAAAATTCAAAAGCGGGTCCCACTGTTGCAATAAAAAATTAGGGGGGGGGGGGGGGTTGCAGGTGCACGAATTATTTTGCACATGCCATGATTAGGTAAAAGTATAATTAATTACATACACAATTATGTAAGCAATTACATACTCAATTATTGTGTTTATGGTATATTTGTCAACCATAAAATATTCTAATATTTACAACAAAAAGGTATTTATAAATGTAGTTAGATGTTAGTACCTATAAAAAGGGTTTACATCATAAGGTTATACATTAAAGTCTTTAAAAACATCAGACTTTACATCAGTATATACGTTAGTTGATTTCATGCTAAAGAAAGAAATGTGAACAACGATTCGCTCTCAAGTTGTCAGAGGAAATATTAATCAACTATAGATTGCTGCTTTGTTCGCTTCTCTGAACAATGTTGGAAAGAAATCTGCTTCACCTTTGAACTGAAAGTTAGAATATCTTCTACAAGCGTTTGGATATCAGCTGGAACAATATACGACCCCCTAATCGCTTTGATGAGTTCCTCATTGTCATGTTCTAGTTCTACTGATTGAAAATCCATTTTGACTGCCTGCTTCAACCTATCCCTGGCTATATATATATTGAACTATCTAAGTACTATTTCATTATTTTGATATTTGATACTCTCCCAAATCCATGTTATTAGTGCATAGTTGAAATTGCAGCTTTTGTATATGTAACCGAGCTGTTGCGAAAGCCGATGTTTCATGGTTGCCAACGTTTCTGTTCGTGCATGCAGGAGCCCTCTCTTGAGTGTCTATGCTGATATGTCGGTGACATGCAAGGCAAGTTTCATATGGTCATTTTTCCCAATATCGAGCTCTTCTTTACGTTTCCAGTTGAGAGACTAGCACTTCAATCTCAATGACAATACCTTAATTTGATTTGCATTCTAAATTTGTGCTTTCCATTGTCACAAGATGGCAAAAAATGCATAACGAGGCGACCAATTTATTTTCCACAAAGAATGAGTATTTGCTTTAGTTTGCTGGGTGTCCATTGCCTCATGACTAATGATTGTGAAAATTATTAGGAAAATTTTCTTTCCGAGTAACCGGCTGTATAGTTTAGCTTATGCTTTTTATGTTTCCTTGAACCCGTGACGTTTGGATTGGTATATTGCCATATTGCCACCCTTACCAATAGGCTAAACCGGGGAAGGATGTATACTTTAGCTTATGTGCACTTGAGTAATTGCTTGCTTGGAAGTTTTCCTACATGCGACCATTGGCGGAGCTAAGATAGTAGCATTGGTGGCATATTGCCCCAGTGACTATAAATACATACTCGGTGTTATATATATAGTCTATTTATTTGTATAAAAAGCTTTAAATTGCCCCGTGTCATTTGTCAAAAGTTTCTACATTAATCTTTTAATCTCTGTTTTTATATCTACTAAAAATATAAAAAAATCTTTTGTTTCATTGTTGGTTCTGTAAAATTTTAACATATAATGCCTTAAAAATATTTTAGGTTGTAGTCACATAATTTTATTAGGCTTTGTTTGGCATATGGAATTGGAATTGGACTGTGGAATTGCAATTCCAATTCCAATTTTGATGGAATTGGAATTCTGATGGAATTGAAATTCCATTATTTGGTTCATCAAAGGAATTGGAGGTCAGAATTATAATTCGATAATAATATTATGTTTATTATGTCCGAATAATGTATTAGGCAGAATTGCCCAATCACTATTAGTAAATGTACCCAATGAAAAAAATTTCTAGATCCGCGACTACATGCAACAAGGTGACTTGGACCGACAAACTCAACGCATAGCCCCAAGAAATTGTTTGCTCCCATTGATCGAATTTGAACCCATACCTTAGTCAAACTCTTTCAGTTTAGAATCAACTTGTTTATTCACACTTCTATTGGCATCATTATAGAATGAAAAACTACGTATTTTCTAAGAGTTGTGTTTTGTATCTTTTCCTCCATGCAGGAGTATTACGATCCAAATAGATCGATGCTGGAATTGGTATTTGCACCTGCAGAGGAATGGATTTCTCGAAGTGACACCGAAATTATTGAAGCTACAATGAAGGAACTCGCGAAACTTTTCCCAGATGAAATTGCAGCTGATCAGAGTAAAGCCAAGATCTTGAAATATCATGTTGTTAAAACTCCCAGGTATGACTATCTCCTTAGAACCTGACATGCCTTTTGTAGTAGCAAGTGGAAAACCACGGTTTGCTTTGAGTGCTTCAGAGTTTGTGTAATTGGGGTGTCAAAACCAGTTCGCAAGCTCATCAACTACTCGTTTGGAAGTTTTTCTACATGCAGCAGGGTAAAATGGGGCGTGTAGACTTAATTGAGTAGCCCTAAAGAATTGTTTGCTCACAATGGAAGGATTTGAGCCCCAGATGGGTCCAGGTGCCTTACCTGTTGAGCCTACTCCTGGCTTTCTTGTTGGGTTTAGTAAATTGTACTATGCAATTAGGGCTATATTTGTTGGGGCAAACACACGCATATATATATTCTGTTTTTGTTAAGTGGTATGGGATACGATATTTGCCTTAAGTAGGACTACTAACGCATGGGGATGGGAAAGATTAGCTTGATGCCAAGATTTTATGCTTGGGGTGGAAAGCCTTAACTGCTACACCAATCAATCTGGCTTAGCGAAGATGAACTGATATAGGCTCCATGATGTAAAATTCACCAGCGTTCTCATGAATGTTGAGAGTTCAAATCATTCCTGGACTTTCACATAAGTTATTGAGATAATTGTTTGTTGGATTGGAAATGATGTTGGAGCCTCTTTGACTTGGAAGTTCGAGTTCAAACTTCAATATCTCTTACTTCAGTATTAATATAATTTTAATACGTCTAAAGTACTCATGTACATTGCCCACGCTTATAGTTATTTCCAAAGTGTGCATGTTAGAGTGAAAAACCATTCTCAAATCTTCGCCTGACAACATTAGTCGTTAGGATAGTTGGTTCCTCAACAACTTTAGTCAGTAGTCAAAAGTGGACTTCTCTAGTACTATGTGGCTCCTTGGTTTAGCGGTAAAATCACTGGCAAGGTCAAGGTCTAAGGACAGGAGGTCCTAGATTCAGACCCCCTAATCCCAACCGCGCTTACTACCCCAAAAAAAAGTGTGACGACGAAACGTTCGTGTTGCAGGTCTGTGTATAAAACCGTTCCGGACTGTGAACCTTGCCGACCGCTGCAGAGATCACCAGTGGAGGGTTTCTATTTAGCAGGGGATTACACAAAACAAAAGTACTTGGCTTCCATGGAAGGCGCTGTTCTTTCTGGGAAGCTTTGTGCCCAGGCTATTGTACAGGCAAGTTTTCATCGATTCTAAGGCTCCATTTGGTTCAACGGAAAATATTTTCTTTACAAATAATTTTTCTTCTCAAAATTATTTCAATTCAAAGTATCTTTTACTTAGAAGTTTACATCGTTGTAGTTGAAGAACATATTTTCATTCTATTAGTTTGTGTGCGGTTTATACTTGGCCAAGGTGAATGGACGCATATGCGTGAGATTATAGTGAAAAGTTCATTTCCTTCTATAAAGGAAAATGTTTTCCCCTTTCTTTGAAGTGAAGTCAATTTCCCTTGAAGAGAGGAAAACAGTTTCTGTAGTAGTAGTTTTTGAAATGAAGTTGTCCAAAAAATAATGGGCTGAGATAGAAAATGTTTTCTGTTGAAACAATCGAGCCTAGGTATCCTCTGTTTTTCTTTATGTATCAATGTAGATTTTTTGATTGGGGTAGACCTTCTAATCCATAAGCGTTCAGTGTTTTGAGGGAAAAAGGGCATAAAACTGTGTATATTTGACCCTTTCAAGACTCAAATCTGGTGCGAGTCTTGTTTCAAAACAAGAGGGGAAAAGGATACACTGAAAAAAATTGGGTAGGTTATGTGAAGGAATGCCTCATTTCATTGGAGCGCTTTGTTTTTCCGGTTGGTCAGAAGGATTAGGAATAGCGGTTTAAACCTATGACCTCTTGTCCTAGGCTACAAAAGGCTAGGGTCTCGTTAAGCATTGCGTTGGAGCTCGACGAACATATAAATCATGATAAGCTGCACTACTATGATCTATGTAGCCAACCTCACATTGACGGGGAAATCGGGGTTTTCATGCATCATACAACTTAAGGCCTATTTGAACAAGAACTTGTCAAAAATTGTTCTTTTAAGTACTTCAGTAACAAGTACTTTCTTAAGGGGTGTTTTTCACTTAAAACTTTCTAGATTTTGCTCTGTGTTCTGCGAGTGTTTCCTATTATGCTTAAAAGCAGAAAAATAGTTTCTGTTTCTATTTAAAAGCACCATTTTTTTTAGACCAAACAAACTTGATGAGAAAGTGTTTTTTGAAATTGTGTTTTTCCTAGAAAAATACTTTTCAGAAAAGAAACTTGATCAAACAGGTCCTTAGTCGATATCTAATTACTGTTCTACTCTAGCTGCATCGAGAGCTAATGCATTGTCCACCTTATTTTGTATGAGATTGTTCCATTAAACCGAGGTTCATTATCCTTGTTTTTCAAAACATGCAGGATTACGAGTTGCTCGCAGCTCGGGCACAAAGAGAGATGGCAGGCATCAGCAGTGTCTAATTAAACCACAGCTTCTGACAAGGCAAGATTGTGTTGTCTGATTAAAAATGCTGTCATTTAGGCTTCTTGGTATATGCATGGTGGTGCTCATAGTCTATCCATATTATAAGATATGGTAACTCAATGGATGACAAAATTAGCCATACATGTATTTTCATTAATAATATCCTAAGAATATTCCTCATCTTTGTTTAAAAAAAAAGGGGGTAATGTTATTAGTAGAGTAAGATCGTAGTTCTCAAGGCAATTTGACACTCTTATTGTTTATAAGTCACATCATTGCTCTGGTGATAACAATTTATTATATTGAGCATGTTGTAAGTAGAAAGATAAAATTAGAGCGAGGAGTTTTAATACATGAGAAGCATTTTCAAAGCCCCTTTTCTCTGGTTTTCCAATGTGTTTGTGTTACGGTTATGAATGAGCGAAGTCGAGTCTAAACTTGCAAGGATGAAGGCTTGGTTTAGCGACGTTTTGGTCCGGTTGAGCTTGGCTCAAAGCTTTATTCAGTTAGTAGAGCTGGAGCTTGGCTAATGTAGCTCAAGCTTGGCTTGACCTGGTGTAGGTGGGCTCGTTTAGTTGATCAAGTTGGCTCAACTTATTTACACTTTGAATCTGTATGTCATTATAAATTATTGCAGTCACGTATTATATAAATGTAATCCCAGAAAATAAAAAAGAAAAATCATTTATCTAGCTTACAATCTCCTTAGGTTCTTCTATCATTAACCTAAGAAGAAAAGAAAATGTCCCGACAATAACACAACCTTGGAATAAGTTACAAACTAATGACATTAGATTATATTTCAAGATACCGTATGGATGGGCTTCGATACAATCGGTAAGATTTCTTTATTATGATATATGATATTGACATTACTAATTTAAGTCCCACAAGTCCTATCAGCGTTGAATTTCACCTGAGCACTGGATCCGACTCATAGAGTTGGCATATATGAGAGATCCATATATAAGTCCAAGCGGGTTCAATCTCAATCCAGTTGGCCTTAAGTGGAGTAACATAGTACGCTTATATATTGATCTTTTTCCACTCACAACACTTATGTAAAATTTTTATTAGATTCATATGTAGAGTTCTTAACAATAGCAAAATGTAAAGCTAAGGTAGTATACATTGAACCCTTGAATGGATTTATTGATATTGAGGTTGTGAGGATCTGATAGAACTTGTTAGGATTATCGACAAATATCGGAACCTTAAATCAAAATAGCAATTATAAATGAAAAGGAATTAGAGAGTAAAATCAAGAACACTGGAATTTATGTGGTTCAACTGAAGCCTGTATAAGAAGGGAGCACATTTATTCTACTATATCATTGAAAGATTACGTGAGACTCTTATTTCTTTCTCAACCCTAACGTTAACATACATAACCCTAGTTAGTGTATATATAGAACCTCCCACACTAGAACCTTAGTGTGGCATGGGTCTAAATCGGATTGACTCAATCTTCTACTTTATAAATAAGGCTCAATACAATCAGCTTTACACATAATCCAACATAAAGTCGTATACATTGGACTAAGCATATTTGTCTTCCTCTTTTATTTTATATTTTATTTTTTTATTTTATTTTAATTTTTTGGTTGGTTGCTTAAGAATGCAATATGTCCATATGAGTTGCATTAAGTTAATCTTAAGCTTGAAGGGAAACCTTCTTGTTCATAGCCCATGCTTGTTGGCCTGTTTCTTAGATTTCTTCCTTAACTTCCACAAATTTGTAATGTAAGTTTCGGAGTGTAAATGAGCCCGAAAGGCTCAACTTGTTTCAAGCTCGAGCCAAGCTAGTGGGTCGAATATGAGCTTTAGTAAAGCTCAAGTTAATAGGCCTCTGAATATAAATGAGTAAGTGAGTTAATTAGATACAGTTTAATATTTTTTTTGGTATCTGTCTCTATCACCTGCCAATACTTTGTTGGGGTACACACTTGCAAATTCGCAAGCAACGGGTAACCAAGAGATCTACAGGTTTCGAGGCGTGTGAACACTTTCTTTAAGACTTATTTTAGCGTATGAAATAGTCTCAGGGATACAACGATAACCTAATGTGATGAAGGGAAGATATGTATGAGAAGAGATAGAGGAGACAAATGAGAATGATATTTTCACAAGAACAATCAGACCAAGTTCTTTCAATTACTTTGTCCTCTTTTATGTCAACTTTGAACAAATAAACCAAGGGAATATTTATAGAAAAATTGTGAAAAGAGACGTCCCAAAACACACCCTTAAAAGAGGCGCCAAAAGCCGGAAGTTATCGCGAGTAAAATAGTTAAAAAACTATTCTGTGTGTCGACACACAACTCTGCGCTGTGCGTTCTGTAAGTTTGTGTGTCGACACACGGGCTCTGTGTGTCGATACACACCTCTGCACCACTATTCTGTAGGATTTTGTGTCGACACACGAGCCCTGTTTGTCGACACACATCCCAATACACATTAAAACACTTAGAATAAACTTTGGGATCAATTTTAAACACTTCATTCACAATTCTTATTATCTTATTTTGAAAATACATCGACATACTTCTTACCAGAATCTTACATGGGGGAATAACAGTTTATCTATTTTTAACGCCATACCAAACATGATCTTACTGTATTTCTTTTATTTATAATCTTATCGTTTGTCCTATTTAAAATTTTTTATAAAAAACCCCAGGAAGTACTTGTTTGACTTGTTCATGTAACTCAAGCATGCTCCTAAATTTTTATATATCAAATTGTATTAAATGAATATATAACATGTTTTTTATTTATATAATATAGTTTTATAATAAGATGTGAGCTTATGATTGGGAGAATCAATGGAGATTTTTGGGGTCCTTTACATTCCAGACCACCCTTAAACATTACATGTGCAACATCATATCCCTCTCCATATATATATATATACATATATATATATATCATCACATGTTAACTTCTTGTTTTTACTGACTGTATTTTTCTAATTGTGTCAATTTAGTCTTAGTTTTTATGTTTTTAATTGTGTCAAGTTCCTCTGTAATTTATATTGTATGTCAAGAAATCAACTATCCCAGAAGCTTAAGCTTGATGGCTGAAGGCCCATAATTGGTTTTATATTTTAACATACCCCCTCACGCAAATGCCCTTTTGGACTTGAAGCGTGGATAATGCACAGGCCCACCTTATACCTTGTGCATCTTTTTCGATAAATTGCGACAAAGTCGCGAACATAAGCAAGCCACTCGCTAGGCGAGGCTTGAGTTCGACCGCAACAGCACGGGGACTAGAAACAAAAAGCAAAAAACAAGAAAACAGAAACAAAAGCTCCCCTTAAAACAAGACACAACAACCACCGAAAACAGGACCAGACAAGACACGGGGACTACTCACACAGAACAAACACACACAGGGGCCCTAGCTGAAGAAGAACCATAAGGCGAACAGGAGCAAAGAGAGCGGAACTGAAGCCTTCACCCAACATCCAATCCCTTTATTGCTCAAGAATTGTGTTAATATTGAAATTGTGGGCTGTTAGGATTTGAACTTCTGACTTCTTGGTCACAAGGCTCTGATACCATGTCAAGGAACCAACTTACCGAAAAGCTTAAGCTAACGGGTGAAGGCCTAGGATTGGTTTTATACCCTAACAGTATCAATTTAGTTCTTTAGTCAAATTTAAGTTAAGTTATTGACGTATATTTTAATAGCACAATCATATTACCAAAAGCTTAAGCGGATGGGTAAAGGTCTAAGAATAATTTTAGACTCTAACATGTCCTCTAATGCAAATGCCTATTGGGCTTAAAGTGTGGTTATTGCACAGACCACCTCATACCTTGTGTTTAAATTATGTTACCTGTTAGGATTCGAACCCGTGACTTCTAGATCAACAAGGCTCTAATACCATGTCAAGGAACCAATTTTTTTCCCCAAAAAGTGAAGTTGATAGGTGAAGATCTAGGAATAATTTTATACACTAGCAAATAACCCGCTACGAATCCACCTGTTGACTTAATTAACTGAACCTATATCCGAACTATTAAGAATTTCATTAACTTAACAAAAATTTTACTTTAAGGACTAAATTGATACAATATGAATTATATAAGGACTAAATTGGCACACTTAAGGACTAAATTGGCACACTTAAAAATACAAGGACTGAATTGACATAATAAATAAAGTATATGGACCTACTAAAGAGGGCACCAACACGCCGTCACCGGATCCCATTAGAACTCCGAAGTTAAGCGTGCTTGGGCGAGAGTAGTACCAGGACGGGTGACCTCCTGGAAAGTCCTCACCCTCAGGTTGGGGCCACTGGAAAACAGCCTTTCTTCAGGTTAACACCCCAAAGGGGGAAGGCTGCGTACATCCGCCCCCCCCAGACCCTACGTAGGCGGGAGCCCTTGAGGCACTGGGTACGTTCCTTTTAGATAAAGTATATGGACCTGGATTAAAGCATACTCATTGAATGGGAAGCTTGATATTGTTGTATGTTTTGCAACATTGATGCAGAAGTTCATTTAATGAGTAATAATCTTATGAATCTTAAATATTCAAATTAGAAATAAATAAATTTCTTATGAATATTAGCTATGCGATAATTAAACAAAAAAAATTAAAATCTCCTAATATCTTGGGATTCTTGTATTAATTTAAATTAAGGTTTTGTGCTCCCTTGCTGAGATTCATCTATAATTTAAATAATTTTATATCCTAAAACTGATTGTTATTAGGTGAAGTAAAAAAGCAACATTCCCATTACCCAAAGAGTTCTCGCCTAAGCTGGGTCCTGGGGGGTTGGATGTACGCAGCCTTCCCTCTTTAGAGTGCTATCCCGAAGAGAGGTTGTTTCCGAGAACCCTCTACCCCAGGGGTGCAACACGAGGACTTCCCAGGAGGTCACCCATCTTGGTACTACTCTCGACCAAGCACGCTTAACTTCGGAGTTCTAATGGGATTCGGTGCTTGCGTGTTGGTACTCTCTTAGGTTATTAGGTGAAGTGATTTACTAAATTTACTGTTGATCTTTTCTTTGTTATAACTCTAACAATATAAATTATTACTGTAGTCAAAACGTGAAGTCTTAGATGAAGTTTCCAGAGTAGGACAAAATACGATAAGCTGTTTCTATAATTATCCATGTACGTTGTTGTTTAAGAAAGCATTAATATTATTGCTTCAAAATTATTATACAAAAAGAAATTTACAAGAAAAGTTTCGGGCTATGATCACATTTTTTTCCCACAATAATTAGAAGTATAAGCCCAGTAATGCACAGTAGTGCAGGGAATGGCTCGAAGGTCAACAGTCTCAACATCTAGGACAGTAGACTGCTCCCATAACAAACTCCAATTACAAAGACTGTCTAGACCGACGCTGGGATACCCTTACCGTGTCTAAAGCCAAGTTCTAAGCCTCGAAAACAGCAGAAGTGACAACCCTAAGTTAAAATATGATTATATGTCATAATTTCAAATTTAATAGTGGATGAAGTATCTATCTGAATTATGTGGATTTTCACTTTAATTGAGATAAATTTTCCAAAATTTTAGTGTATTGTTTTTCATGTATTTTTCACTTCCATTGTTCTCGTATTGAAAAAAAGTATTAATAATTTGGTCAACATGAATAAAATATAAGAAAAAGAAAAAGAAAAAGAAAAAGAATAATATTGTGATTGTATAAAGATATCAAAGATTTTGGTGGTATATGCAGGGCCGATCCTGATATTTTTGGGGCCTCAAGTGAAAATTTTAAATAGGATTCTACATATTATACAAATTATAAAAATTTCAATCATAAAGCTTATTAATATTAACAATTTATACTTTTAAAACCACAGTCCAAAATTTTGGAGGCCTTTAAAATTTGGGATTCCAAGCGGTTGCTTGAATCGTTTGAGGTTACGCTCAGCCCTACGTATGTGGAAGAGATAAGTCTAAACAGATTGGTATCTCATACTTAAATCATACACAAGATTTAGTTGCCATTTTGTGTCACAAGTGTGCACCCCTAGATCGTGCCAACTGTCATGATTTCTAACTATCTGTAGTTAGTGAAATACAATACGAGAATTAAATAGTATTCAATATATCTGTAATATTTGCCTCTGTATTAAAAAATTCAATTAGAAGTTTTATTGACTAAAAAAAACCTTTTATATTATTACATTTATATGTACATACATATAGGGAGCGGTTGGAATGAGAATGGAAGTTTTGTGAGAATATAAGAAAATTAAGTCTATATCGTTGGATCTTAAGATTGATCAATGGTTCTAAGAGGCTCATCGTATCTGGAGCCCTACCACCAACCAACGGTCATCACCGCTGCCGCCTACCACCACCGTTACCACTCCTCTTTGCCACTCCCGCCACCGCCACCCATCTCAGATCCCTACACTCATCACCACCGCCGCCACCACCGCCATAGCCACCATTGCCCATCTCTGTCTCTCTATCCCATCTCAGATCCCTACGGTTACCACCACCACCATCCACCACTGCCATCGAAGCTGGTCCTCTTCGCCACCCCGGCCACTAGCACCGCCACCCATCTCTCTCTCTCCATCCCATTTGAAATCCCAACGGTCATCGCCACCGACTCCTACCACCACTGCCACCGCCATCCGCCACCATCGCGGTGATGGTAGTGAGTGGCGGTGGTGGGAGGCGACAGCGGTGGCAGAGGCGACAGCGGTGGAGGAGGAGAGCGGTGGTGGCGGTGGGGCGGGTGGCAGCGGTGGCGGAGAGGAGTGGCGGCGGCGGCGGTAGTGACCGTTGGGTGGTGGTGGGACTTCGGACGCTATAAGCCTTTTAGAACCATTGATCAATCCTACTTAAGATCCAACGGTATAGATTAAATTTTCTCATATTCTTACAAAATTTTCATGCTCATTCCAACCGCTCCCTATATATATATATATATATATATATATATATATATATATATCTATATGTAATAGTGTTAAAGGGTCAGCGAGAAGCATAAAATATGTAGTAAAACAATAAGGTATGAGTCAATTGTTTGGAAATGAAGTGACAAATTCAGTAAAATATAGAGCGTGGATGCTTAATTTAGGTTTAATTATAATTATTTTTAATTCATCTTTTGTTTTTTATTTGGAAAAAAACACAGATACATGTCATAAAACATGTATTATACAGCTAATTATTTTTAATTCATCTTCTTGTTCCTCCCTCCGTTTTTCGGAGTGGCCTTGGCCTCGTCTTTTCGAGGGCCGTCTGTTCTTCGGCTTTGCCGATAATTATCAAAAAAAGAAAATACAACTAATAACAAAAATGCGTATTTTATTGTATTATTGGTGATAATAGGTAACTTGTATTATTAGTGATAATAGGTAAACGCCCTTTTAAACAGAAAGATACATATTCGTGGTTAATACACTAATTATGTGCATATTTACTAATAATGGGACTATCTTCTGAGTTCTTCGGTTCTAACCTTTGTTATTCTGTATGAATTTTTTGCCATTTCTTTTGTATGTGTTCGGCTACATATCTTTGTTGTTCTGGCTTTATACTAATAAAGAGCATTAATTATTAGTCACAAGTATATATGAGGATTTTAAGTTCAGATTGGTTTTGGCAGGAGAAAATGAAGTATATGATTTACAAAATGAGCAGATAACAAGGTTGAAATGGGGTTATTCGTTGTAGTCTCAGAAGATCTCTTTTTGTGCCCTCTTCCGTTTACGGGGTGGCTAAGGCCTTGTCTTTTCGAGTTGCCTGTTTGTACTATGGCTTTGCCGATATTTACCAAAAAAAAGTTGCATAAGTTATGCGCTAACTGCACGTGTTCCTTGGGCAAGCACGTAATCAAAAGTTTTGAACTTGACATGATGATCTGATTCACTCATCATTTTGACGAATTTTGTTTCTCTAATAATGGATTTGAAGGAAGGACGACAGTGGGGTGGGCAGGTATAGTGGGTGCCTCTCGTACCTATACTTGTACTTGCCATCTATATTCCTATTTTCTACATGCCCTATGCCCTTACCCATTTCGGAAGGTACAAATCTATGCTCATACCGACTACACTATTTATAGGTATCCACTGGATATCCATTACCGCTCCCTACTAGCTCAAACCCACCCTAATACCCACTTCAATTGTGAACCAAACGGTAATTGATTATCCATATTTATGTATATATATATATATATGTGTGTGTGTGTGTGTCTTTTATATTTTAAAATTAATTAAAATGAATTAGGATTGGTAACTCAAGGTGGATAAGAGGTGGGTATAGCCCGTTTAGGGTGGGGCCATTTGTAGCATGTGTAACACTATACTCATACCCGTTGCATATCCAAACATAGCGGGCATTTTCATGTATACCCTAACTGGCCCACTTGCACTATGCCCGCTCCAAAAGGGCTGAGTACCTATGAATAATGAGTTTTACTTGTCCCATTAGAATCCTTAACTGGAGAACATGGTTGTAATTTCTCGATCGTTATATTTGACATATTTAGCTATTAGATGAAGCATATACAGTTGAAACTGTACTACATTCTATTTATACTTTTTATTTTTAAAAAATTAATAATTAGATTTTGAAAATAATATATTTATTGTTTTGATTTTTTATTTATAGCTTTCACTTAAATTAACATAACTAAATAATAGAAACTAAAAATCAGAATAAACTTTAAAATATATTTTTTATTTTTTTAAAAAAACCAAAATTTGTAGTCATGGCCTTAAACTTGAATATAATAAAAAAGAATGAAACCATGGGCGTCTTACGTGTGTTTGGACCAGGGCAAAACTATGTGCATGGGTGGCCTGGGTTTGTGTTAACTTCTATAAAATATCATAAATATTATTTAATCCCGAGAGGTTGATTCAAGCAGTAAGACAGTTAGACTCGATGTCTGTCAGATTAAGAGTCCGAATTATGTCACTCGTACAACTAATTCTTAAAGGATCATATCCAAACCGCATTTTCAAAGGAAATTGAGTCTAGCTTAACCCAAAAAACCCATTTATTAGAGGAGGGATGTCTTCAAAATATAAGCTGATGTATGTCAATGTTCCGAAATGAATATGTACTTGACAAACCTCTCCATGCGCAACGTGGAGCACAACAAAAACCCATGAATACTGATAGCAGCAAAAGAAAGAAAACTCTAGAAAACACGATATCCCAACCCAACCCAGCCCGAGCCAGTCCATAGACTTAAAAAAACAGAGACACAACAAGTAGCATCCCCAGTGTCTCAAGGGTTCCAGCCTAAGCAGGGTCTGAGGAGGTGGATGTACGCAACCTTCCCCCTTCAGGGTGCTACCCTGAAGGGAGGTTGTTTCTGAGAACCCCCAACCTGAAGGGTGCAACACGAGAACTTTCTAAGAGGTCATCTATCTTAGTACCACTCTTGTTCAAGCACGCTTAACTTCGGAGTTCTAATGGGATCCAGTGTTTGCATGTTGGTACCCTCTTAGGTAAGTGATACATGCATTTGTAGATATCTTAGTCGAGATACACGTAAACTGATCTAGACATCCCGATTAAAAAAATAGGACCAGCTGTGGCCAGGGAGGGGTTGGTTTGGCATGGTAAATGAGTTAAGAATCCAACCAATTAGCCAAGCTTCAACATTGGGATCATGAACATTGTGATACACAAGCACCATTTTAGGGGTTGGTGTTCCCTATGTACTTGTCCTCTTTAATTAAGTACCTTTGCCACTTTTGCAATCTTCTTACCCTTCGCTAGGGTACACTACCCCACTTTTTTAATCCCATGTCCATGTTCACTCCCCCACCTTGAAACTCACTTCTATTTTTTTATCTGAACAGGCTGTTTAGAAGTAAGGCTGCGTATATTTTATCCTTTCAGAACTTGTCTCGATAGGAGCCTCTTTGAGGAACTGAGTTGTTGTTGTTGTAGACTCTCTAGGTTCTTTTTGATGTTTAGTGACAAAAGTTACGATACAAAGCATGGGCATTGTAAGAACGAGGGTCGAGCGTTCACTTAGAAAAGCGTGTAGTAGAAAAGACCAATACGAGAACATCGCAAAATATATTAAAAACAAAAGTGAAATTAGAAGACTTTATCAACACTGGATAAGATTTTTTTTTTCTGATAAATTACGACAATATCGCTAAACAAGCTGGCCACTCGCTAGGCGAGACCAGAGTCCGATTGCAACAACATAGGGACCAAAAACATCCAACACAAAACAAGAAAATAGGAACAGAAACGCTCGCCTTAAAACACAACACATCAGATTGCGAGCATAGGACCAAAAAAAGACGCGGAGACAAGAACCAACAGCATGCGCAGAACCAACACAAACAGGGATCCTAGCTAGAGAAGAATCAGTAGGCCAGCACAAGAACCGAGAGTGGGACTGAAGCCACAACCCAACACCCAAACCATATCTTTGAGCAAGAATGTCTGCCACCATAGTTGGGTCGAAACCATCAAAGTTGAAGCCCACCTTTTCTCCTAACTCTATTACCCGCTCCGTATTCAGGATTCTCTCATCATACTCCTCTTCCATGATCTTATTGATTCGATTTCCCCTATTCCGTTTCTTCCTCTTCCCGGCTGTCTTGGTCGATTTTCCGGCATTACTGCTAGGAGACATATCCTTCAAGATACAATACTAGATAAGAACTCTCTGGGTGTTTTATTGGATATTTTGTGTGAAACCTAGTTTTATCCTGTGATGGATTTGTCAAGGAATTAACTATTTCAGAAGTTCAAGTTGATGGATGAAGGTGTATGAATTATTTTGTACTCTATTAGGACTATGGGTAGGGGATGAGGTAGATTCGAACCTAAATTAGACTTGATTTTTTATGGGTCTTTTATGTACGGAAGAGTTTGGTTATAAATACTTGTCCAGAGTTTGTGCGGATTGTGATATGAGAGAGCGATTCCTTTGTAGCCTTCCAGGAAAGATAGTGAAATTTTTGCAATCTCGTGGACAAAAACACAATTGGTCAGGCGTTTTCTTGTTTCCTATTGACTTGTCCTTGTATTTTTTGGTTTTTTGAACACTTGTTTTAAATGATATTAGACTTAACTCCGCCTGAAAAAACTGGCTTCGCAAGGGAGGAATGCATTCACCATATCAGCCGCCACATGCTAACGCACCTAGATAATGTGAGATGACCAACACATCTCATTCACGCACAACATAAACCATACCAAACAACTGCAAACACCATTATTGTCGCTCAAACATTAAAAAAGCAGGTCTAGTTCTGATACCATTTTAAAGGATATTAAACTTAATTTACCCCTAAAATATCAATTTGTCAGACGTCAGATACCTACACGATATGGGATATTTAACACCTTATCCAAGGAGTCAACATGTAATGAAATTTCATTTCAAAACCAATTAGCGTTAATCGAAATAACTTACCATAATCTATATTCATCTTCTCAAAATTTTAAAGCTAAAGTCACATATAAAATGAGTCATCTTGTTTGTCGTGTGAATGGAGTTTATAGATGGTCGGGGGCCAAGTGGCAACCCTTGATTGGAATTGCTAGATTGGTGTTAATGAGTCCTTTTGTCTTTTGGGTGTTTTTCGTGTTTTTTTTTTTGGGTGTACTAGTGGAGTGGTGTGTTTTGATTGAAATGCCATGTTTGTATAAATGATAATGTACTAAGATTATTTACTATTAACAAATTCTCAATTACAAAAAAAAAAAGTCACATATAAAATTCTTAGGGTTATTTACATTTTAGTAGATGTTTTTAGAAATAATAAAAAGGACCTTAGCCTTTTTAAATTATTAAAAATGCCCATAAGTTTTATCATATCAATAAAAAGGCATCTCTCAAGCGTAATGACGTCATTTTTCATCGACAGAGCTGACGTGATAATTATTTTTTATTAATGCTATAATAAAATAACCTGCAGTGCGCTTCAACACTCTTATTATTACTTTACAAGCACAAAATTTGAGATATTGTGTTATGTAAAAATCATATATTTTTGCTTAATTTGTTTCAAAATATAGTTATTAAAGGATATTTTTGTCATTTTACTATAGCATTAGTAAAAATATAGCTGTCACATCAGCTCTGTCGAGTAAAAATGACATCATCACGTCAAAGAGAAGCTTTTTATTAATGCGACAAAAGTTTAGCGACCTTTTTATCAATACGACAAAAACTTATGGGCTTTTTTAATAATTCAAAAAGATCAGAATCCTTTTTATTATTTTTAAAAATATTAAAATATTAAAATATAAATAACCCAAATTCTGAACACATTTTTCCAGGTGTCCTATCTCCTAAGCAAATCTCACTCTTCTCAAGATTGGCCATGTTCACTTCACAACCCTCAAAGGTCACTCATATATATATCTAAGTGATCCCTTGGGACATATACAAGTCACAAGATCTCTCTTTTTTTCATTATTTTCTCTTTTTTTCATTTTTTTTTTCATTATTATTTCTCTTATTCTCAAAATAATACAAGTTAGTCAAATATGGCTCAAGTCCAACAATTGAAGAGCATTGGCACCTATGCCTCTTGCAAGGGTAAGAGAAATGGCTTCACAACAAAGTGTGCTTCCCTAGTGAAAGAGCAACGCGCTCGGATCTATATCCTTAGACGGTGCGCCACTATGCTCCTCTGCTGGTACATTCAGGGCGATGACTGATTAACCCATATGGCTGTTTTGCTCAAAGGGACACTCTGTTGGGCAAGATTTTGAGTTCAACTCAAACTAATATGATGCATGGATACTAGCTGTTATATGCAGTTAACCCTTTCTTGAGGGTACGTCCAGATCCCCTCTTACACTGGAGAAGATCGATCCTCACCCTTTATACAGTACTTGAAGTATCGTTTTTCCTCTCGTTGTAGCTCGTCGGAAGAAGTAATGGTGGCCTTTTTTTGTTACCTCTTCTTGTGCCCTCCATTTTTTTTGATCCAATAAAGAGAAAGTGAATTGGGTTTGATTAGGGGCACAAAGGAGAGGTCTAGAGGCATATAATAAGACTTTTGGGGTTGCTACTTGGAGGGATTTATGTGTATTTAATGCTATTCTAAAGGGATTTTTTGTATGTATAATTACAAAGTGAGAGGTCTAATTTTGTGCCCTTTGGAGAAACTATATTGTAAAGAGAATAATATTTCTTTGTTCTAATTATATATCATTAACATCATATATTTTAGATAAATATGTGCATTACTTTTTGAATTAGATAACTTTTATTTTCGAGTGGATTCTTTAAAAGTCAAGTTATAATATTGCTCAGAAGGGCTCCGGTTGACCTAATGCGGGCTAAGTAAGGGAAGACCAAACAAGGGATTCTAACTTCAGAAGGCCATTTTGACGCCCAAGTTAAATAGTGTATGATTTAGAGGGGAAAAATGGAACTAGAGAGAGAAATACGGAAGATCAGAGTGAGAATCAGAAACCCTTTTATCTGATTGTCAAATGGCATATATCTAGGCATTGGTGCCACGTAGGACATGTGGGATACATAGCCGAGTGTTGTGTTTGAGAACCACTTGACCCTTTTGGGGTTTGGTTGGAATAGACAGAGAAAATATGGAAGTTTAAAGTATTTTATTTTTAACTTTTTGTTAAATTTTTTGTTACAATGGGTACTTTGCAAACTCTATTCATCTTTTCGAGTGTTCACCATGTGCTCATGTAGAACATCATTTTCGGTATTAAGAAATTGTATGTGGTGTTTTGCCACAAGAGAGGTCTTTATTGACTGTAGAAATTGTCATTAGAGTTAAAACCTTAAGAACTCCGTAGACAACATAACTATAGTCTTGTAATCTTCAACAATAACAACAACAACAACAACAACAGTGCTAGTGCTATAAGGGCTCCCACCTGAGCAGGGTCGGGGGGGGGGGGGGGGGGGGGAGGGATGTACACAACCTTCCTCCTTTAGGGTGTTATCCTGAAGAGAGGCTGTTTCCGAGGATCCCCAACTTGAGGAGCATGTCATCATGTCACCATAGAGCCTGAAAGTATGAAAACAATCTAGTATTAAATAGGCGGGAAACTGCAGATAAATAGGCGGCCAGTAAAGACACCGATACCCAAATAGATGCTCCAATATGAGATTGCCAAAGAGGAAGTAAAGATCCCTAGAATCACTAGTGTAAGTAGTCAAAGGTGCTCTACTCTAAGCCGCTACATCGGCTACTCCTATGCTAGCCTTTCACTGAGTTCTATCTAAGGCCATTTCCTCTTGTAGGTTTAAGTGGTTGAAGTCTTGTCGGATCGTCTCCATCCATCTCTTCCTTGGCCCGCCTCTCCCTTTCCTCCATAGCGTAGTGTGATACTATTCGCATCTTTTGACTGGAGCAGTGGTTGGTCTCCCCTTAACATGACCGAACCATCTCAAACGTTGCTCCCTTAATTTATCCTCAATTCATGCAACGCCCAATTAGGCTCTTATTACGTCGTTCCTTATCCTATCCTTCCTTGTGTGTCCGCACATCCACTGTAGCATCCTCATTAGCATCCTCATCTCCGCCACCTTCATCTTCTGTGAATGGTGTTGTTTCATTGGCCAACACTCCGCCCCATAGGACATAGCCGGTCTCATAACCGTCTTGTAATATTTTCCCTTTAGCTTTAATGGGAACCTTTTGTCACAAAGTACCGCCGAAGCTATCCTCCATCTGTGCCATCCCACATTAATTCGGTTGTTGACATCTTTGCCCTCTTCGCCATTGTGCTGTACCATGGAACCCAAGTATATGACACTCTTTTTTCTCTATATGGTCTCAGATCCTACCATGACGTCTACTATGCTAGGCGTGGTGGCGGGACCAAACTTAAGTTCCATGTACTCAATCTTGGATCTGCTGATTCGTAGGCCCTTGGACTCCAATGCCCTTCTCCACAATTCCAGCTTGTCGTTTACCTCATCTCAAGACTCCCTCACCAAAACTACGTCATCTGCAAAAAGCATGCACCAAGGCACGTCATCTTGGATGTGCCTAGTGAGCTCATCCATAACCACTATAAATAGAAAGGGTCTCAAGGTAGATCCTTGATGTACCCCGACTGTTATTGGAAAAGCTTCTGTCTCTCTCTTCATTGTACGCACATTAGTTTGTGCACCGTTATACATGTCTTTAATGGCCGGATATAAGGCACTAGAACGCCTTTCCTATCCAAAACCCTCCATAGGACCCCCCGTGGCACTCTATCATATGCCTTCTCCAAATCAATGAAAACCACGAGGAGATCCTTTTGTCTTTCTCTGTACCGCTCTGTCGTCCGCCTTAGGAGGTGGATAGCTTCTATTGTTGATCTCCCAGGCATAAATTCGAATTGATTCTCGGACACTTCTGTCTATAGCCGTAACCTCCTCTCTATGATCCGCTATCACAGCTTCAGAGTGTGGCACATTAGTTTAGTACCCCGAAAACGACCAAGGCCTCAAGCAAGCAGAAAAAGGGGAATGAGGCGAAATAGGGTAAATCGTCAAAGACAGCCAGGAAGAAGAAAAAACATAATAGGGGGAATCAGTACGATAAGACCTCGAAAGCGGAGTATGATGGGATGATCATTCAAGCGGAGCAGGTAATAGAGATGGAAAAAATAGTAGGTTTTAATTTTGATGGTTTCAACCCATCTATGGTGGCAGACTTGCTTGTTAAATGAGTTGGATGGGTTTGTGGTTGAGGCATCAATCCTGCTCCTATTTCTCATGCTGTTCATCTGGTTCTTCTTCATTTGGGATCCCTGTCTGAGCTTGTTCTAGTGCGTCTTGTCTGGCCCGTGCTTGGTGTCTGTTGTGTCGTGTTTGGGTGTTTTTGCTTTTGGTGCTTGTTTGTTCTGGTCTCTTTTTTGTTCCCACTACCATTTACGGGGTGGCTAAGGCCTCGTCTTTTCGAGTTGCCTGTTTGTTCTACAGCTATGCCGATATTTATCGAAAAAAAGTTTAATACCCTGATAGTTGGCGCAACACTGGACATCGCCTTTGTTCTTATAGATCGGGATAAATGTGCTCTTCCTCCATTCGCCTTTGTTCTTATAGTCTTGTAATCTATGATTATTATACAGTTTTGTTGAGTCTAGTCTCTATATCTAATAATCAGAGCCAAAGCTCAAAATAACACTAAAATAAAAAATATTTCCAAAACTAGCTTTCAAAGAAAAATATTTCCTCAAATGACATCCATATCATCATTTAACTTTTTTTTATTTTTTATTTTTACTTTATTTTTACTTTCTTGTTTTATTTTCAATACATTTATAATTTTTAAAATTTATAATACTTTCTTAATTATAAGAAATAAATTAAATTAAATATTTAGATTAAATTTGTGTATAAATAGTTTTATTTAAAATTTATTTATTATAATACATAAAATATTAAAAATTTTAAAAAGTTATAAATATATTAAAAAATAAAAAAGTAACAAAAATAATAAATGATGACGTGAATATCATTTGAAAAAATAGTTTTTTTAAAAAGCTAGTTTTGAAAATATTTTTTATTTTTTTATTATTTTGGGTAATGGCTAATCATCATTGACCACATAAGTCAACAATAGTAACATATAAATTTGCAAGCCATACAAAAACACTGAGATATCAACAAGAAAATATACAAAAATAAATGAACCCAAATATATGGAAAACCCTTAAGAGCAGAGAGGAAAAACCACGAGACAGATCGACAATGAAAATTTCACTATGAAAATAGCAAGTACAATAATATTGTTTCCAGTTATTTGTCCTAACTCAAAACCCACAAGTAGTCAGAATGGTGCAAAGATTACCTTCCTCGGCCTCGAGTACAATTGATTCTGTATTTGGACCAATTCACTCCCTACATTACCTAAAAAGTTTACTCATAATGGCTTTAAGATCAACGCTCGATCTCCCTGAAATTTTATTTTTTTTCCATTAATTGCTCTATCCACTGAGCTAATACCTTGAAGAAGGAAGGCTGTGTACACCCGCCCCCCCAGACCCTGCGTAGGCGAGAGCCCTTGAGGCTCTATCCACTGAGCGCAGTTTCACTGCCACAACATTATTATTATTTATTTACATTAGTAAGAAATAAAATATCTTCTCCAAAGTAGAAAAATCAATATTTAAGAAACAAGGGTGATGAACTTTGAATACAAGACCTTACACGACCACAGCATTATATTCCCTTTAAAACCCTACATGCTTTCTATGATTCATAAAATATCATGGGCCAAGCCCTATGGGCCCTCAAACAAACCATAGAAAGCTTAAATGGTTTTAGGCCCATGTGTTGTCTCTTTTCTTTTTTTTTCTTTTTTTTGGCTCCTTTTTCTGTAAAAAAAAAAATAAAATAATATATGGGTTGGACGATAGTGTTTAGAGGTGGCAAATTTAACCAGATTTGAAAAACCGACCTAAAAAATTCATAAACTGAACGGCCTGAACCGAAATATGTTGTAAATTATTGAACCCAAAACTGAAATGACCCGACCTGCAACTAATCCGATCTGTTCTTTGCCTTACCTGAAAACAACCCGATACCAATTTACCCTGACCCGACCCACTATTGACCTGAACCAACAAGACCTAAATAGACCTGAACCCGAACCCAATCTAACATGAAAGCAAAATTTACCTGAGGTCTTTAAAATCAATGAGAATTATTAGTTGTTAGAAGTACTATTGAACTTCACAACTTATTATTGAGTACATATATTGATAATATAATAAATATATTGGTAAAAATATAAATTATTTGGTATAATTTAAACTTTTGTAACTAGTTCATATTATCAAGGCACTAAATAGTATAATTATGAATATCTGAAACCTGTAAAACCTGACCCAAGACCAATCAAAATTAAAGTAGCTCCTGAACCTGAAATAACTTGACCCCGACCTAACCCGACCCAAGTATAGTTAAAACCCGAAAGTGACCTGAGCTTGAATGGGTCGACCCGAGCCCGACCCGACCCGAGTTTATTACGAACCCGAAATGACCCAGATCCAAATGGGTTCACCCAAACCGGATCCAAATGACCCGATTTGAACGGGTTTACTTTGGGCTTGGAACGAGCTTTGAAGATGAAGAAAATGGGTCTCAAATCTGTTGTTATTGCCACGAATTTGTGACGGCTGCTGACATTTAAACACATAATACGAGGAAAATCAGTAGATAATATATTTAGAATTTAAGGTATCTCAATGATATATTAGATATTATTTGATTGATATGACTTAGATTTGATCTAGATGATATGATTTGTGTGATATATGATATGATTTAGTTATCTAATCTGATTGAGATCTGATTACGATTGTGATTAGATAACTCAACTATAAATAGAGATTGAGGGTTGATGTTTGTAAGAGAAAAAATGTGAGGGGGCTTGAGTGGTTTGTAAAGGGTACCTTGAGGGATATGCGTGCACGGGAAGAATTATTGATGAGAGTTTTATAACTTCTTCTATTCAAAGTTATGTTGTAAGAGAGTAGTGGCTTGCCGTGCAGAAGCTACATTGAGGAGGATGGGTGACTCGCCGTGCAACGATTACACTTTGAGAGGATTGGTGACTTACCGTGCAATAGTCACATTGATGTTGATGATTGTATATGGGGTTTGGGGATTATAATAAGAGAATGTAATTCCTGAATTTTATAGTGGATGAGGCACACGTTTGAATCCCATGGTTTTTCCCTCTAGTTGAGAGAGGGTTTCCACGTAAATTATGATGTGTTGGTCTGATGCTGTTTTTGTTGATTTCTCTTCCGTTGTGTTCAATATGTGTGGTTTTGAATTGGCATTCCTTAATATATATTACCTGCCTCATTCTTTTCTATATGTCTTCAAACAGATACATGAATACGAACTTGTTTAGAAGTAGTTGCGGGAAGTAGAAATTCGGAGGAAGTATGACTTTGGGCTCTTGTTTGGTTAGTAAAAAGTTAGCAGAATGCGGGAAATATAAATTACATAGCAATTTCCGATTCCTTTAAAATGCAGAAAGTAACTTACCTAGCTCCCTCATATAAGTTCTAATTCCTTTGTTTTTAACTAGCTTCTCGGAGGAAGTTCTATTTCCCATCCCGGCAACCAAACACTTTTTACTTACTTCCTGGGAATTTGACACAGGAATTGAATTATCAGGAAATACAACTTCCTGCAGGAATTCAATTCATGTGGTTGCCAATCGAGGCTTTTATAGTCGTCATTCATGGGGTTAGTGGAAGGGCCTGGTCATTGTTAGAAACTTCACACCAACTAATACCTTTTAGAATACTAGTTGCTAGAAGCACCCATGAATCACCGAACCACAAATTGAAATAACAAACACAATAAAGGGCT
The DNA here is from genome assembly GCA_018398585.1 of Simmondsia chinensis. Taxonomy (NCBI): domain Eukaryota; kingdom Viridiplantae; phylum Streptophyta; class Magnoliopsida; order Caryophyllales; family Simmondsiaceae; genus Simmondsia; species Simmondsia chinensis. The sequence continues at coordinate 1,524,742 of JAGTTD010000021.1, forward strand.
TGGGGGAATAATTTAGACACCGAAATTTACGTAGTTCAGTTGAAGCCTACATTTAAGGAGGGGGGCTAACATAATTTCACTATAGGAACAAAGGTATTACAGTAGAGATTTTCACCCACTATTTGTACAACATCTTCACCCCTTGTCAAAACCATGGCACAAGAGGCACGCTTTATAGGCTTCTACAATCATAACTCCCCGGAGCCCGAGAGTCACCATCATTAGGCACCAATAACTGCAGTCATGAATTGACAGTTTTGGGATACCATCAGTCTCCAATCATAACAGATTGGAGCTTGTAATTTGTTAGCTATTATAACGGGTTTTGTGTTTCACATCAGATGTTCTTGTACTATAATGTAACTGTATAAGCATTGCATAATGTCAACTGGCCACGGTTAGACATGGCTACTTTATGAGATTTTCACAGGTTTTTTGCTTGATCTGAAGCATCCGATCTCTTACAATTATATACATTTAAGCATCCTTTTTCTGATGCATGTGGCTCAGTACAAAATTTAGATGGGTGTTGGAAAAAGTTGACTAATAAACACCAAAAAACACAATGACTAATATAAAACTTTAATAACAATAAATACCAACAATAATTGAATTAAAGGCTGAAATTAAATAGAGCAAATGTTTAGAAATGCCTGTGTGGGTTGAGGCATGCAAAAGTGCACTCTTCTTAGAAAGGAAATGCCCCTCTTGCATGAGTATCACAATGCTTGAACTTGAAAGCGCTCCTCTTCCATGATTCAACAACCCGTCGGACCTCTATCAGTACAGTAATTAAAGATCCCCGAACCTTAATCACCACTGCTCACAATTTCTTTTAAGAAAGGAAGGAAGGAGAGTACTGAAAACCAGTTACTGTATTTCTCAGATATTGTTTTTCAGTGAGATTACCATCCCTTTCATAACCTTAAAAAGAATTTTAATATTATTAATTATTAGTTTTTTATTTCAAATAATTACCCGTTCACGCGTTAAGGCTAGCAAGCAGTTGCATGGAAATGTCCACTTTCCCCGGGGTTGCATTTGAATATATCAACAATTTAAAAATTAATTTCATAAAAAAAAAAAAAAAAATCAATGACAAATCTGCATCTATACAACAACAACAGTCCCAGTGTCTCGCGGCTCCCTCAAGAAGCAGGGTCTGGGGGGGGGGGGTAATATACGCAGCCTTACCCCTTCCTGCTGGAAAGGAGACTGTTTCCGGGGACCCCCAACCTGAAGTAGTTTGGTGCCTGCAGATAAACCACCAATCAATTACAAATCTGCATCTATATTTCAAATAAATATATATATATAAATATGAAAATAAAATAAATTTTTTTTTTAAATCAACAAAAATATTTTAATTTTCAACAAAGTGTGATCATACTTTGTTATATTTGGCTAGATGTGTTACTTATTGTTGCACCAACTAGTAATTTGTTGTAAAGATACAAGATTCACGCAATGATTTGAGATGAATCTGGCTTAGTATTGCCCTGAAATAAGTGGCAATACACTGGAATGTAGGGGGTTAAAAGAGAGAGAAGCAGGAGAAGGAATAGGACAAGGGCTGCAAATAAGCTGAGCTGAGCCGATTCATCGCTGGCTCTTCTCGACTCCTTAACTTCGTGAGTGCAGCTCGGCACAGTATTATTTACTGAATTGAGCAGCAATCCATGCTCTGCTTAGCTCGACAAACAAATCGAGCCGGTTTGGTATTGGTATCATCCGGGATTGATAACTTGGTGAGCCAGCTTGTCGAGCTTTTGGGCTCATTTAGACATTGACTTATTGAGCTCATTTACCCTAAGCCCTAAGGGACATCTAAATGCCAAAATAGCAGCACGCATCGAACAAGTCTGCTCGTGGGCCTTTTGAGCTTAATCGTTCTCAGTCTGATTTGGCTCGTTTATGTAATCGAGCCTCGCTTAAACAAGCCAAGCCGTCTCTCGAGCTGGTTTAGGAGAACCCCTGCCGAGCCCTTAACAAGATGAGTTGAACCGGTTCGTGAGATGTCTCGAGATTCTGGTGATGGAAGGACTCATAAGTTGACCTTTTTTTCTCTGATCCTTTCTCTGCAGAAATGGATTCCTCTCAAGTATCACAGCATAACAAAGTGACTTGTCAACCAAGTATTTACAGATGATCATGAAAGAAGAAAGTGATTCAAATTGCAGTTCTCAATGAATTCCTATTTCTTGTGCTCATTAAGTTATGCTTATTGATGTTACTAAAAATGTTTTATGCAAATTTACTTTTATAAGATAACAATAATTCTGAAGTTATAATTTGTTTGTTTTTTTTTTAATCTTGTTAGGTATGATTACTTGAACTTCTTATGTCCCAGAGCCAACAGAAATAGGTTGTTAGAGTATAAAACCAACCCTGAGCCTTCATCCACCAACTTAAGCTATTGAAAAAGATGCCTTCTTGGACATGGCAATAGAGTCTTGTTCACCAAGAGGTCACAGGTAGTGGTGGCCAACGGGCCGGGTCGGCCTGAAAACCAGCCTGGCCTGCACTGTAGCGGGCCGGGCCACGGGCCAAAAAAAGTTTGCCGCTGGGCCCGGCTAGAGAGCCGTTGGAGCAACGGCTCTTTTCAAAAGAGCCTCAATGGCTCTCAAATTTAAAAAAAAAAAAATTATATATATTTTTTTTATAAATACTTAATTCTCCCCAACCCATTTCCTCACCAAATCTTGAATCCTCTCTTCTCTCTCTATACATTCATTATCTCCCATCTTCTTCAACTTTGCTAATTGCAAAATTGTGCTCTAAAGTTCGAAGTTCGTAAAGTGTTTGACTGAAGTTTGAATTTCATTGTTCTCTCGTTTCGGTAATTTTAGTATCGGAATTTTATTTCGTTCGCATTTTTAGTTATTTAATTTGCATTACTACTTGCATTTTATAAATACGAATCACTTATACTAATATGGCACACAACTCTTCATCATCCTCTGGAGCCGGTCGTGCTACTTCTAGCTCTTCTCGGCCATCCAGAATCCCTAAAAGGAATAGAATTGTCATACTTAATACGGAAGAATGAGCTTTTATACAACCAGACCCATCACCCCCATACACTGATGATAGCATAGATTATGACTTTTCACAACAATAAGATTATCATGAGTCGGGTGGTGGGGTTGGAGACTCACAAACTGATGAGGAACCCACGCCCACCACCAAAGCCTAGCCTGAAAGTAGTACCTCTACTAGTAGGCGTACAACTAGTAGGGTATGTAATCACTTTACCCTTAATAGGACAACTAATAAAGTAACTTGTAAATTATGTGACCCACCTAGAACTTTTAGCCATCAACCTGGCAGTGGGACAGGCACATTAAGCAGACATATACTTAGGTGCCACCCCGAGCAATGCGCAGATAAGAGCCAACAACGTCTAGTACAGCAAGTGACCGGTGCACTTGCTAATTTTATGTTCTCTCAAGAGGGCGACCGAAAGGGGCTAACTAAATATATAATTTTGGGTGAAAGGCCTTTCAAAGCCGGTGAAAACCCATATTTCGTCGACTACCTCCAACAATGGGTGAACTCCGCCATTGTGAGGATTCCTCAGAATACCGTAAAGCGGGACGCTTTTAAGTTGTACCACAGTATGAAAGCTGGGGTCTTAACACTTTTTGCGACGAACACGAGCATGTTCTCGTTGACTTCGGACATATGGAAGTCGAAACCCGGCCAACCTTATATGTGCATAACGGCACACTGGATCGATGACTCCTACATCCTCCAAAAGAGAATAATTCATTTTGGTATTTTAGACTGCCCCCACACTGCCGAGATAATTATGGGTGCGATTATGTCGGCAGTCCGCGACTGGGGCATAGAGCGACGTATCTTCAGTATTACGTTCGACAATGCTACCAACAACACTGCATCCGTTACACATTGAATTAGGCACATGAGACCCATGTTAGGTGGGAAGTGTTTCCATATTCGTTGCATTTGTACTTGCCAAAAAAAAATATTCGTTGCATTTGTCACATTTTGCATTTAATGGTAATGGATGGTTTAGAGCTTGTAGACGCACCCCTTAACACCTTAAGATCCGTAATAATATCTATTAAATCATCCGGCACTAGAAAAAAAAAGATTTATAAATTTATGTAGGTTGCATGGCATAGAATATAAACAATTCAAATTAGACTCCCAAACTAGGTGGTCGTTTACGGTAGAAATGTTAAAGCGCATTCTACCATATAAAGACGTTATGATGGAATTCGCACAGGACAATCGCTCAGAATGGAGCGATTACAACCTGAACGGTATACATTGGGAGACAATAGATGAAATTTGTAAATTTTTTTGCATGTTTAAAGAGGCCACGACATTTTTTTCGAGTTGCTACTATCCGACCATGCCTCAAGCAATATCAAGATTGCTTGATATTGTAAATTGGATGGCGAGTAATGAATCCAACCCCATTTTGTTTGAATCGATTAAGGTAATGAAAGAAAAGTTTGCTAAATATTATTCTAAACTACCTATGACATACTGCTTAGCAACTATTTTAGATCCTTGTTGTAAACGCGGGGGTCTAAACTTGTTTTGCCAACATTTTTTCAAATATTTGTATCCTAGTCTCAATATCGACACTTTCATTGCCGAAGTTGATAACGACTTGCATAGTTTTTTTCCTCAATATTCCCGGAAATTATATTCCAATAATTCATATCCTAGTACTGCTGTAGTAAGATCTTCCACATCTAGTGGAAGTAGTTCACACACGTCTTATTCGTGGAAGCTGTTGGAGCAATTTACGCCCACAGTAGCCCCCACGTCATGTGACAAGCTAGATTATTATTTGCGGATACCGTTGGTCCATATTTTTGGGCCGTCGGCCAACCCGCATTTTGACCTATTACAATGGTGGAACACAAACCAAGCCCAGTATCCTGTGCTTTCCACCATGGCACGTGATATACTAAGTTGTCCGGTGTCTTCAGTAGCATCGGAGTGTGCTTTTAGTCTTGGTGGCAGGTTGCTTGGAACGAAGAGGGCGTAGCTATCGCCGTCAAGCTTGGAGATGTCTATGTGCTTGAAGGATTGGCTGCTAGCTGAGGCAAGGGATCAACAGAGAATGAAGCTGGATTCATCGAGCGATGAAGAAGATGACCGCACCACTGATACGTCAAATGATGGCACAACAACCCCCCCATGCGACTGATATTAAGACTTTTGTATGTCAATTATTTACTTTTAAATATTTACGTCAAAAGACGACCGCACCCCCATACGTCAAACTTTGTATTTTTTGATAAACAAATTTGTACTTTTAAATATTAGGCTCCAACTGCGTTGTATTTGTACTTGTTACATTATTTATTTACCATTATTTACTATTACTTATTGTATATTTCATATTATTACATATATTTAGCTTTTTTTTTTTTGAACATGTATATTTAGCATTATTAGTGCTTGGAAAAAAATATATTTGTATTTCATATTATTTATCAATGAATTATAATAATTTTAGTACAAAACGACTTTATATTATTTAAATTTTGCTTTTTTTTTTAAAGCTGACGAAAGCGGGCCAACCCGGGCCCCGGCCCGTGGCCACCTCTAGTCACAGGTTTGAATCCACAACCCCCACTTTCAATAGTAACATAAGTTAAGCACAAAGTATGTGCAAAATCCACGCTTTAAGCCAAATGGGCGTTTGCATGAGGATGTATGTTAGAGTATAAAACCAATCCCGGGCCTTCACCCATTAGCTTAACCTCTTGGGAAAGATGGTTCTTTAACAAAGGTACAATGCTCCTTTCTTAACCAAAGTTCTTCCTTTCCCTGAAGTGATTATGCTGGTGTATACAACATAAGTGCAAATATCCCATCTAAAGGAATTAAGTGTTGATCAGAATATCCGTTTGGTCCAACAGTGTTACACGCTTACACACTGCCGTTTGGATTATTTAATTAAATATATGTAACTTTTAGACTAAAATATTATTTCACAAAGTTTGTGGACCCAAAAATATGAGTTAATAAAGCTGATCTTGGCTTATGCATATACCTACTTTCATTGCCATTGGAGGAGCGTCTAGAGACATGGTGTGCTGAGGTTCTTTTGTTTCCTCAATTGCTGATGTAGTTTCTTTGATCCTGCTGTCATTTTTAACTCTGCACTTGCATGTGTTTCTATGTATCTGTCTCGCCTCCCCCGACAACAACAACAACCCAATACTTCAAAGAGGGTTCCACCAAGGTGGCATCTAGGGTGCTACCCTATAAAGAGGCTGTTTCCGAAGGGCCCCCAATCTTGAAAAGATCATGCCTTCCCCAAATGAAGTAAAGTAATACTTTGCTGAGTCAAGCCCTTGAAGATCTTATGCTTCCATGTTCGAATTAGATCTTGCTTTTCTTTGCAAAGAACTAGTTATATTTTATGCCCTTTTGTTTATGTGTCGCCTTTCTGTTGACTGAATTTTCAAAATGTGTCTAGGATGTGTTTTGGCTCGCTAGATGATATGTGTCGACACACATATTTCCGTAAAGGCTCATTGGATGGCGTATGTCAACACACTACTTACAGAAAGCCATAATGCTCCCGAAAAAGAAGGTTATGTATCGAACACAAGGACAATTTGCCTGTTATTTGGCTTGGTTTTTTGCGTGATTTGGCAGAGATTTTTGGCGTTCTCTGGGAAGGGACATGTCTCTTCCAAACTAAACTTAATTCTCTATATAAAGGCTTCCCCATTTTGAGATTAAATCACTTGCAAATCAAATCATTCTCCTTTTCTTATCTCATACCTGTTCTCTCTATGTACACTTTGACTTTGTGATGAGGTTTTGTTGTATCCTTGTGATTATCTCAATAAAAACAAAATAAGTTTTACGGAAAGTGGTTCGTTGTACGCTTTGGAGCCATTTTTTTGATTTTGTATTCGGTTTAAACACTATTTCTGTAACACTATCCAAATGAAGAAGTCCAGCAATCAGTGAGAAATTGTGCACTAATTTTGTTCAATCAAACCCAGTAATCCCATATTCAAAATTAGATGCTTTTGGATCAAGAAAAGGTGCCATGAAAGATGTGCTTATTGAACTTGCACTTCACAGATCTTGCTTTAAGGATTGGAAGATCAAAGAGCCTACAGATGTGTCCTCTATGAAGAAGCTGCTTCGAGATCACGAAAACGAGGTCCATGAGTAGGGATGGCAATGGGGCGGGATAGAAACGGGAGGTGCCTCCTCCGTGCTTGGACCCCCCACCAAAATCCATACCCATACCCACCACGGGTATGAACCCCATTACCCGGGGGTATCCAACAGGTATGCATTACCCGCCATGTATCTGCCCTTGTGTGTGTAGAAAATGATTATATATACCCGCTTATATTAATTATTTAATTTTTTTTAAAGATCCACTTATATATTTTTTTTATAACATTGATAAAAAATATAAGTTATTGAATTTAAGCAAGTATTTTTTGATTTGAAAATTCACCATGTCTAAAATGGAGCAGGTATGGCTGGTATAAGGTCGGGCGGGGCCGGGCGGGTAGGGTACAACACTAAACCCGTACCCATCCCATACCCATGGCGGGTACGGGGCGGATACACCAAACCTTACCCGCTACCCGCTCCATTGCCATCCCTATCCATGAGGTCCTCTTTACTCCATGTTCGCCATTGGGCAATCGAGGGTAAAGTGGGGTAAAGGTAATGGAGGGTACAGCTTTGCCCTTGTTTGGTTAACCGAATATGAAATCAGTGATATCTTGGGTTGGTTACGGATAGGGATTTTGCTTATTCCGGTTGACTGAAATTGTAAAAATTATAAATTGACTTAAACTTAAACAATGGAAGGAAGTACCCTTTTTTTTGTATTGAATTATTAAACTAATACAAGATCTATCCTATTTATACAAAAATAAATCTAGATGAAGACACAAGCCTCATCATCTCCTAAGTTAAAAGTTACAAGAAATAAAACAATAGTAAAGGGGTCATTGATGGCTGGTTGGAGGAAGAGGGGAAAACACTTGATTGCCACCTACCACCTAATTACAATGGAAGGATCTAGAAGAATAATTATAAAAAAATATGCTAAAGAAATAACCCATATACAAAATTAATACGTAGAACACGAAGAAGGGAAAATACGAAAATACTAAATTCTACAGAAATACTGAATATCTATGATTTTTTTTGGATCCAAAATACAATAATATGTCAGGTTGGTCTAGTGGTTGGGGATTTTGTTTATTTTGGTCAAATCTCAATGTTGAAAGCCTCCATCTTATCCCCAGTGGTAATGGAGAGATTTTGCTCAAGCAAGAAGAGCTGCTTCGAGATCTCGAAAACGAGAGTACACGAGCTCCTCTTTACTTCCTATTTGGCAACTGGGCAATCGAGGGTAAAGAAAATGGTGGGCAAGGGTTTACCCTTGTTTGGTTAACCGAACCGGTGAAACTAGAGGTATTTTGGGTTTCGTTATAGGTAGGAATTTTGTTTATTTCGGTTCACCGAATTATCGAAATACTAAGTATATAGTTCCATTTGGTAAAAAATAGTATAATATGTCAAGTGGGTCTAGTGGTTGGGGATTCTATTTATTTTGGTCTACCAAATTACCAAAATACTAAATATATGATTTTTTTTTTTTTGTACAAAATACAACAATATGTCACGTTTGTTTGGTGATTACCTTACATTTCTTATATCTAGAGGTCTTGGGTTCAAATCCTAGCGTAGGCAAAAGCTTTTTCTTCGCTATACTTTTCCTTACCTGATGAATTTATAATTTAAAATTAGAAGTCAAACAAGTAAAGATAACCCTAAGGGAAGATACTTTAAACTTTTTTAATCGTTATTTTTAAATTTTATGTAGAAATTGTATGTATCTTTTTCAGTTACTGATTAACCGACATAACTAAATCGAATTAGCGAATTATCGAAAAGTGGTTAACCTATCTTTTTGGTAACGGTAACAATTTATAGTTTTTGACTATTTCGATTATGGATAACCGAACTGAACTACCTTTTATTATGGTTAACCGAATCATGAACACCTCTGACCGTAATCCTTGTACATTTAATGAACTCAGAGTCTCAAAGAATGCTGCCAATGGAGCACGCATTGGGAAGATATCCATGTCAAATTAAACTCAAGATTAGTGATGGCAATAGGGCGGAGCGTTCATACACGTCCCATTACCCGCCACAGGTATAAAGCGGATAATCATATCCGCCCTGCTCTCACAAAGGCTCAAATCCTGCCTCTTTCAAACCCCTCAAGATTAGACCAGGATTAAGCGAGGGGGCAGGTAAATGTGTTGCTAACTTGACTTGTTTGAGCTCATGCTTCATGTGCACTTAAAAAACCAATAAAAGTTAAGCCAAAATTCATGTGGAAGTCACGTAATATTTAGCGAGCGATTAACAGCCTAATTTAAGGTAGTTGATTGAAAAATTTTAAACTTTTGGAGGTAATTTTTTAAAAACTAAAAAGTTATGCTGGTTAAGTAAAAAACAATTTTTTGAGGTGATTTTCTTTTAAAAAATTGTTTCAAACACAATTTTTTATTAAAGGATAAGTAAAAATAATTTATGTTGGAAACAACTGGGGGCAACTAGTAGAAAGTAATGATGAATTAAAATGCAACAAGTGTAATATAACTAATGATGCCCACTAATTAAGTATGATTAGGATTTGCATTAACTCTTAATCACTCCACTACATATACATATGCAATCACACTACTATATGGCTATTTGATTGGAGCAAAAATACTTTTATTTTGGGGGAAAAAAAAACTTTTAAAATATTTTTTAGTGCAACTTCTTTTAAAAAAAGTTTTTATGAAAAATAGTTTTGATTTTTTTAGAAATTATTAATCATACTTTAGAAATAAATTTTCCTTTTTAGTTATTTTTTAGATTTTTTGTTTTCCTAATTTTAGGTGAAAGTAGAAAAAAAAAAGAAAATAAGAAAATATCATTTTTGAAATTAGATTATGGCTATTTGATTGAGTAAAAATCTTTTTATTTTGGAAAAAAAAAACTTTATAAAATATTTTTTAATGAAACTTCTTTTAAAAAAATTTTGTATGAAAAATAGTTTTGAATTTTTTAGAAATTATTAAACATATTTTAGAAATAATTTTTCTTTTTTTTGGTTATTTTTCAGATTTATTTTTCCTAATCTTAGGTGAAAGTCAATATTCTGTGAAGAAAAATATTTTTCATTGATCAAATAAATCCTATTTGACTTACCAAAAAAAAAAAAAAAAAAAAAAAAATCCCATTTGTCTATATAGAACAACAACAACAATAACAACCAAGTGCGTCAAGGGATCCCGCATATGCAGGGTTCTGGGAGGGATGGGATGAACGCAGCCTTACTCCTTTATGGTGCTACCCTAAAGAGAGGCTATGTCCGAGATAATAATAATATGAATGATAAGTATTTTTCCTCGAAATAAACAAACCCATAACTTGGTGACATTATAATAATAAACAAACCCTGTTTGTGATGGTTTTGCGTGCGTTGTTGCTTTCTTGTCCCCGTGTCTTGTCTAGTCCTGTTCCCGTTGCCTGCTGTGTCGTATTTTGAGGAGAGCATTGTGTCCCTATTTTCTTGTTTTATGGTGGTTAATTTTGGTCCCCGTGCTATTACGGTCGGACTCTAGCCTCACCAAGCGAGTGGCCGGCTTAATTAGTGATTTTGTCTCAATTTATCGAAAAAAACCCATAACTTGGTGACGTTATATTAATGACTAAGGGTTGCCAATCTTCAAAATTCCATTGAGTTTAGTGGGTTTAGCTTTTGTTTTCTTTATAGATAATGTTAAAATTAATACTAAATATCAAGACAAAGAGCAAACTGTAAGACTATCGTCCTCATTTGGTACGCAGGAAGTAAATACAGGAAGTAGAATTTCATGGGAAGTGCATATTTAAGCTCTTGTTTGGTTTGTAGGAAGTAGATAGAACGTAAGAAGTAACTTATCTAGTCCCTAGGTACGTTCTAATTTCTTTGTTTTTAACTAACCTCTCAAAAGAAGTTCTATTTCCCACCTTGGCAACTAAACATATTTTACCTACTTCCTGAGAAGTTGTTGTAGGAACTGAATTCTCGAAAAATACAACTTCCGGCAGGAATTCAATTACCATGTCAATCAAATGAGGCCCAAGAGAGTAAAGCTTAAAAGAAGACGAAAATAAATCCAAAAATACGAAAACAAGCAAAGATTAAATCAAACGATCAACACACTTGTTGTTTCTTGTCCTCGTATCTTTTCTGGTCCTGTGCTCGGTGGTTGCTGTGTTGTGTTTTGAGGAGAGCGTTTTGATCCTGTTTTCTTGTTTTGTGTTAGCTGTTTTTGGTCCCCGTGTTGTTGCGGTCAGACTCAAGCCTCGCCTAGCGAGTCGCCGGCCTGTTTAGCGACTATGTTGCAATTTATCGAAAAAAAAAAAAAACCGGATCAACATACTAGGTTCTCAAAAACACAATGCCTAAAAGGAGCTGTGTTGAATATTAGTATTTCTTTGTCTAACTTTTATGGTGTCATTGATGAGCTTTGTCTAACTTTTATTTTTCTGGTATAGGTTATGTCTCTTAGTTTGCTTTAGATTTTCTATTTATATATTGTTCTCCCTTAGTATTATTTTCTACAAACCGAGACAAAACAAAAGGAGTACTCCCAAGCAGGTACGAGGCTAAGCAGCAAAAATACGCAACCGTGGCCACCAACGAAAGCATCAGACATATAACCATAACATTAAAAGAACTCACGGGCTTACCATTTGTTTTATGTGCTTTCATTAACAATGATGCAAAAGTTCATGATTGTCCCTACCCTATGTATCAATCAGTTGATAGAGTTGGTATATTGATTAAGTCGTCCTTCCTCTAAAGCTATTGGGTTTAGAATTCCGTTCGCTTGAGAGTTAGTTTCCTGTTGAGGAAAAAGTTGTATCCTCCTTGCCAATCGAGTTTATAGGTCGTGGCTCTCTAAAGGTCAAGTACTATCAACACTATGAGATTGTATGTTTACCGGGAAGTTGTTAGGAACCGCAAAAATGAAAGCATAACGAAAAATTCAACGAGACAACAAAAATAAACACACAAGATTTAAGTGGTTCTGCCTGAAATATCTACATCCACAAAGTTGTAGGGATATTTTATTGCTTGGGAGTTCTACGGAGAGTTTTTCTGATTCAACTACTCTCTCTCAAATCCTAAACAGAGTGTATATTGGTGCATGCGGAAGAAACCTTAATCACCTCAATATTGAGCCTGAGCCAGAGCCAGAGCCTGAGCCTGAGCCTGGGCCTAAAATGTAGCCCAAAAGTTTTTCCCAAGGTTAGTCCCTGGACCCCCACAATATCTACTTCGAATCATACCCGATTATCCACTCTGTGGACTTGGTCCATAACAATATAAAATTAAGTTCTACATAAAAAGTCCAACAGAAGCAACACAGAAATTTAGAATTCATAAAAAGAAAACATTTGCCCACTTGTTTGGTTACCAAAAAATTTATAGAACGTGAAAAATGAAAGTTTCTTAATAATTTAAAATTCCTTTGTTACATAGGATCTAATTCATGTTGGTTTAAATGCATAATAACAAATTTACCCCATTTCATATGTATTATAGTCATTCTAATTTTCTTTCCTGGAGTCAACCAAACAAACATAGGAATTAAATTCTTAAAAAATTTTATTTCTCATCATGACAATCAAACACCTAAGAGGGTACCAACATGCAAGCACAAGATCCCAATAGAACTCCGAAGTTAAGCTGCTTGGGCAAGAGTAGTACCAAGATAGGTGACCTTCTGGGAAGTCCTCGTGCACCCCTCAGATTAGGGGTTCTTGGAAACAGCCTCTTTTCAGGGTAGCACCCTGAACAGGGAAGGCTGGGTACATCCACCCCCTTATCCTGCTTAGGCGGAATCCCTTGGAGCACTGAAAATGTTACTTTTTTTTTTTTTATCCTGATAATCAAACACTTATATCTAGTTCTTAAGCAGTCGACACAGGAATTGAATTCCCGATAAATACAACTTTCTATAGAATAAAAGCAAGAAGTAGTATTAAATTCCATCACTATCACAAAAGTCAAATACAATAAAAATAGAAAATAAAAGTCTGATAAGTAAATCATAATTTCATGCACAAAATTGGCCCCTTGCTGTGTCATGACATAATATTTTGGCTTCTCAAACTAGGAAATCTATCTAAAATGGCAATGTCAAATAGCTTTCATATGATTTCACACCAGATCAAATTACTTACAAGAAACAATAATAAATATTACGACGAAGACGACAACAACAATAATAAAAGAACTCAGTGCTACAAGGGCTGATGCGAAACAGAAACGAGAAGATCGAATCGAGCACGTCAATTCATAAAACAATATCGGAATCCGCCGAAGAGAAAAAGAAAATTGGGGGTTGTATTCAGAAATTTGGGAATGAGCAATACTATCGTTAATAGCTATTATTTATAGGCAAATAAAGAGAAATCCTACTATACAAAATTACAAAAATACCCTAAAGTTCGAAATTATGAAAATACCCTTAAACTATGCAGAAAACATGAAGTGGCCTGAAAACGTGTTTAGGGGCTGAATTTGAGGAAAATAGGCTAAGCCAGAGGCGAACTAGTGTTTCCAACTCACCCGTTTGGGTTTCTGGCAGTCTAGTTGTTTCAGAAACTCTTCTACTACTCGTCCTACATCAAGGGCTCTCGCTAAAGTAGCGTCAGAGGGGGGTGAAATATACGTAGTCTTACCCCTTTAAGGTGCTATCCTTAAGGGAGGTTGTGTCTATTGGCCCCTTACCCTAAAAGTAAAAACTGAAAAGCCAAAAAAGCAAAAGCAAAAACGAAATAATAAAGTAATAATAGAGTAATATTAAAGCTTGTAAGCAGCAAGCAATAATAAGGCGGCAATATTCGCAAACATGTACGCCGAGGGGCGCTATGAATTAGCTTCCTTGTGCTCCTGTATTCTAAACCATTATGTTGCCTACACGTATTTTAACCCGCAATTCAGCTCTATCTAAGGTCATCTGGTTATTTAGGTTTAGGTGGGTAAAGTTATGTCTAATAATCTCTATCTAGCTTTTCTTTGGCCTGCTTTTCCTCTCTTCTCGTGCATAATATGAAGTTGCTCACATTTCCTAATAGGTGTTGTAGTCGGTCTTCTCACAATCCCACAAATAATTGTCTCAAGTTTTGAGTTACTTGAGTTAGATCATTACGAGATTTTGGGTCAACTAGGGTCAGGCTTTGATTTGAGTCATTTCGAGTTTTGAATCAACTTCGGTTGGCTTTTAGTTGGCTTAAATCATATCAAGCTTCTTTTTTTTGGATAATTAGCGGCAAAACAGCGCAACAAAACAGGGAGCTCGGCAAAACGAGCCCCTGGAATTCCCGAAACCAGGAGACATACAGAATAGACCCAAAAGAGAAAAATAGGGAAACAACAATAAGAAACAGGCACAACCAAACCAAAAAAATAGAACAAACTACGACCACCAAAATAGGAGACTGGGACAAAAAAAAAAAAAAAAGACAGGACAACGGAAGAAGCTGAAGCAAATCATATCATGCTTAGGTGCATTGGATTTTGGGTTAACTAGATGGACATTCTGGGATTTGGGTTAGTAAGAGTCATTTTTGACTTGGGTAGATTGATTTTGAGCCGGAGCCATCTTGGTTTCAAATCAATTAATTTGTGTTGCTTCTAACTCCAGGCTACCTGGGTGGGTCAAATTTAGATTGTACTAAGTCGAGTCACATCATTTTTAGTTTAGTCATCTCTAGGTTCTCGATCAACTAGGTTGGGTTATCCAGGATTTTGGATAAACTCAATTGAGTCTTATTCAACTCATACCCGAGCCAGGAAGAATCATTTCAAGTTTGACTCATCTTGATTTAGGGTCTATCAGTTTGGATATTTCAAAGTTTGAGTTATATCGGGTCATATCAATTTGGTTTCGAGTCATTTAAGGTCATTTTGAGTTTCCAGATTACATTTGAATCACATCGTGTGTTTCAGTTTCAAGTCACCTTCGGTTTTGAGTTAGAGTTACATCATTGACTTCCTGTCAATACAGGTAATATGGGATTGTAATTCCTTCTCCCTATTCTAAGAAATCCGAATGTATGATTTTAACTCAAACCCAATTATGAGGAATTAGGTACATGAATTAAAATTTCAATTCTAGTAGGTAAATCAAATAACACAATTAAAATTCCGGACCCCAATTTTAGTATCGGTTCTAATTACAGGTCCTAATTCCATGTGCCGAATAGGACGCTAACAAAAAAAAAAAAATGCAACGAATTTCCAAGTATTTCGATTGTGTCTTGCGTTGAATTCATTCAAACAAGAACATTCTGCTGGATTTCACAACAGCCAACAACTTCCAAATGCCCCCGAACAACATTAGACGGGATTCAATTTCAGGTCTCGAACACAATATAAATTACATAGGGACTAAATTAGTATAATTAAAAGTACAAAGGCTAAATTAACACAATAAGAAAAGTGCAGGGACCCTTGTTGTAAATAATCCAAAAGAAAATTATTACTTATTGGATATGTTGAAATATCAAGGTATAAATGCTCAGGTCTCATACACCTAAGCGATAAATATTTCCCATTATATTAATGTTAAAGTACTGGTTGTTGGCATTTGAATCCGTGGCCTATTAATCAACAGACTCTTTAGCAATTCCTTCCTTTAATATGCCTTGATCCTATATACACGATACCACCGAACCAAAGGAAACTGATTCAACCTGATATCATACTGATGAAGCAATTATCGCAAAAGCATAAGCTAGTGGGTGAAAGCGTAATGACTTTATACTCTTAAAAGTTGTATGAAAAAAAATTACGAGTAAACAGTGCAAGTGACCTAGATTAGTCGAGTTAGAAAAAGAAAAAGAAAAGGGTTATTTACACTAAAGGTCCCTATACTTTGTATATTGTGTCAATTTAGTCCATGTGCTTCTAATTGTGTCAATTTAATCCCTGTATTATTCAAATTATGTCAATTTGGTCTTCATAGTAAAATTATGTTAAAATTTCAGTGAAATTTTTTATGGTTCGGCCATGGGTTCGGTTAAATTGAGTCAACAAGTGGATTTGTAGTGGGCTACTTGCATCTGACGTCATTGTGCCACTAAAAATTATGTCAATAACTTAACTAAAATTTGACCAAGAGGCTAAATTGACACAATATAAATTGTATGGGGACTAATTTGGCACAATTAAAAGTATAAAAACTAAATTAACACAGTGAGAAAAGTGCAGGGACCATTGCTGTAAATAACCCAAAAGAAAATTATTACTTAGGTACCTCGAGTTTTGACCATTTATCACATAAGTATCATAATGTTTTAATATATACAATGGAGTACCTTGAAATTTAGA
Source organism: Simmondsia chinensis (assembly GCA_018398585.1). NCBI lineage: Eukaryota > Viridiplantae > Streptophyta > Magnoliopsida > Caryophyllales > Simmondsiaceae > Simmondsia > Simmondsia chinensis. Next base: position 1,541,177 of record JAGTTD010000021.1, read on the forward strand.
AATTTTAAAATTTTATTAATTAAGAAACTTCTACAGAAATTAGAAAGATTTTCAACAAAAAGATGCCAAAGTAGAACATGATTATAACAATATATAAGTACCTTCTATTAGAATCTGATGATGTTGTGCCAAAATACTAACATGACACATGATTTGAGCAATACATAAGTAGTTTACATCAAACTTCGTCACAATTCACTAAATTTTTACCAAAAATATTTATATAACTTATATGTATTATCCTAATCATGTACTTAGGGATAGCAATGGAGCGGGGCGGGGCGGGGCGGGTGCCTCCTCTATACCCGTACCCGCCACCAAACTCCATAACCATACCCGCCCTGTTACCCGCGGGTATCCAACGGGTATCCATTACCCACCCTAATATGAATACAAACAACAACAGACCTAGTGCCTCAAGTGCTCCCGCTTATGCGGGGTCTGGGAGGGGTGGATGTACGCAGCCTTACCCCTTCAGGGTGTAACCTTGCCGAGAGACTATTTCCGAGGACCCCCAACCTTATAGGGTTGGCAACACGAGGACTTCCCTGGAGGTTACCCATCTTGGTACTACTCTCACCCAAGCACGCTTAACTCGGAGTTCTAATAGGATCCGGTGCCTTAGTACTTGGTAAATGAACCCTTCGCCCTAATACGAATATAAAACGATTATTCATACTCACATGTATTAATTATTTGATATTATTTTTAAAAATTCAATTATATTTTTTAATAACATTAATGAATAATTTAGTTAATTGAATTTAAATTTATATTTTTCCAATTTAAAATTTAGTTAAATACAAAATAAAATAGATATGGTGGATATAGGGTGGAGCGGAGCGGGCCGGGCGGGTACACCCAACCCATACCCGCTACCCAACTCACCTATATCCATACCTGCCCCAAATGAGGCGAGTATCTGTAGGTAACGGATTTTATCCGCACCATTGTCATCCCTAATATTAAATCAACATTTTCAATATAAATTTATTAAAATTCTTATAAAAGTTTATCAAATTTCAAATAAATATCTAAGTGATAAAATATTCAAATCTTAGGATAAGCAAGTAAGTGGTAATCTTCGGAAGGAAAAAAAGGAAAGGAAAATAGAAGTGGTAAAAAAAGGAGAGTAATTTATCAAATGGCACAATTTTTAAAAGAAGTTTACCAAAATGGCATATTAGGAAAAAAAAATTTCCGAAAATGGCACATATTATTGTTCACTTATCGATGTATGCCGTTTGAAACGGCATACATTCAATTGATGCCGTTGTACGTCGTTACAAATGGCGTACATTGAAAAGGTTTTTTTTTTTAACTCTTTATAGAAATACAGCTAATTTATTGAGGTGTGAGGGATAGAGAGAGAGGGGTGGGGTTCCTTTATTTTTTTTAATTTTAAAATTTATTATATTTAAAAAATTATTAAAAATTTAAACTATTTATGTAAAATAGCTTTAATATATAAATTTATTTTTTAATTATTTATCAATTAGGTATTAGTTAAATTTTTGTTGAAAACATCGAAATAATTTATATATATTATCTTTATTATTTACTATATTTAATATAATGAATAATAATAATATATACAGGTCATTTAATCATTTAGGTACTCGTTAAATTTTTATTAAACCCCAATAATATATACATAAAAATTATGCATTACTTTTTGGATGAAAACATACATAATGAAGTTTTCATAAATAATATTATACATAGTAAGGGCAACATACTTTGTAAAAAAGAGCAAGAAAAAAAAATATAATTTAGAAAAGAACTAGGAAAGGTATCAACTATTTATAAGTGACCTGAACAATTACTCGAAAAAATAACATAAAAACAAAAAAGAATGTGGTAGATGACGAGGCAATCAAAAAGATGACACATACAATGTTATGATAAAGTTGACGTATTTTCTTAGTAAGGATGTATAGGAGCCAAGCCCGAGCTCATCATGCTCAAGACCCAACTCCCCAACGTCTAGCTTGGCTCGACAAAAATTTAACGAGTACCTAAATAAAGAAATGACGTGTATATGTCATCGTTATTATTCACTATATAAAATATAGTAAATAATACCGATAATATATATAAAATATTTCGATTATTTCAACAAAAATTTAACTAATACTTAATTGATAAATAGTTAAAAATAAATTTACATATTAAAACTATTTTACATAAATAATTTAATTTTTTAATAATTTTTTAAATATAATAAATTTTAAAATTAAAAAATAAAGTAACCCCACCCCCTTTCTCTATCCCCCGCACCTCAACAAACTAGTTATGCTCCTGTAAAAAATATATACATATATATTGTTCATTGTACGCCATTTGTACGGCGTCAATTAAATGTAAGCCGTTTCAAAAGGCATACATTGACAAGTAAATAGTAATATATGCTATTTTAGTAAATTTTTTTTCCTAATATACCATTTAAATAATTTTTAAAAAAATTGTGCATAAAATTACTCAAAAAACGAAGGAAAACTTACTAGGAAACGTGGCACAGGGGCAGAAGAAGACTTGTAAACGGAGAGTCAAATTCAACCCTTTGACCAAAATGGGAAAATACCATTGAATTACTTATCGTAAGGATTCCGTGCATTTGTTTTTAATAAATATACTATATACTTTATTATATTAAGTAATTTTTAAATTATTTATATGGACATAACTTTTATGAGAGGGTGAGAGTGAGCGGAAACATTTTGAGTTACTCATTTGACTGTTGACATTATTTTCTTCCCACATAACATCATCTCCTTCCCCTACTTTAACCAAATTTTAGAATACTAAATTTTGTAAGTTGTGATTTTTAAAGTATTAGTTGTTCATTTACTAGGCATTAATGTAACCGGATCTCATTATAACTCTGAAGTTAAGTGTGCTTGAGCGAGAGTAGTACTAGGATGGGTGACCTCCTGGGAAGTCCTCGTGTTGCGAACCCTATAAGGTTGGGGGTCCTCGGAAACAGCCTCTCAGTAGGGTTACACCATAAAGAGGTACGGCTGCGTACATCTACCACTCCCTATGGGTGAACAAAAATCGGTCCGGTGACTGGACATTTAGGTCAAGGACCGGACCGGACCTACCATATATCGGTCCGGTCTTCGGTCCTAGTATATGGCCTTAATCGATCTTCGGTCCGGTCTGGTCCAAGATCGAAAAACCCGAAGACCGGACCGAAGATTGATCAACATTAATTACGCATTAAATATTTTGGATAAATAATTTTAATATATAATGTATGTATCTAAAAATATTAAATCTTAAAAAATTAAATATTTATTTTTTTACTATTTGATAAATATATAAATATCCCGTGTAATTAACCTTAAATTATATATATATATATATATATATATATATTGTGTAAATTATACTATAATCGTTATTTCTAATTTTTAACCTTCACATGGAAACATTTTTGTTCTTATAATTGCAATTGTTAGATAGAAATCGGTCTAAATCGCTCTGGTCCGGACCTGTTTATAACCGGTCCTGGACTGGACCGACCCAATTTTAATCTGTCCGGTCCTCGGTCTCATAATTTGACGTACTTCGGTCTTCGGTTCGGTCAGGTCCTAGGTCTCATAATTTGACGTACTTCGTCTTCAGTCCGGTCCGGTCCAGTCTGGTTCGGTCTGATCTTGGACCGATGTGCACCCCTACCACTCCCAGACCCCGCTTATGTGGGAATCCTTGAGGCACTGGGTCTGTTGTTATTGTTATAATTGTTAATATTACCTTTGAATTACTTAGCCTATAGGCAACGATGTCATGCACTTGTTTTTAACAAATGTACTATATATTTTATCATATTAAGTAACTTTTAAATTATCTATATGGACATAATTCTTATGAAAGAGTGAAAGTGAGAAGGAACATTCTGAACCACTCATTCGATTGCTTACATCATCTTCCTCCCACGTTACAATACCCCCTTTCCCCTTCCCTTATTTTAATCAAATCTTAGGATTCCCGATTTTTAAAGTTGAGGGTATTAATTATTAATATCACTAATTTTGTGATCAGAACTTCGAAGTTAAGCGTGCTTGGGCGAGACTAGAATCACGATGGGTGTTTGATACAGACAAATCTAATCCCACATTAGTGGGTTAGTGAATAGAATGTCAATTAATATACCAAAGGAGTTACTCCATCTATTGCCAATTGGTTTTGGGATTAAACCTCCTTTGGTCTGCAACAGTGACCTCCTAAGAAGTCTTCATGTTACACCCATCAGGTTAGAGGGTTCTCGGAAACAGCCTCCCTTTTCTGAAGGGGGAAGCCTGCGTACATCCACCCCCATACCCTGTTTAGACGGGAGCCCTTGAGGCACTGGGAATGTTGCTCTTTTACTAATTCTGTGATCATAATTTTTTAATTTATTGTATATGAAGGACTCCATTTGAAAATTTTACATGGACCTCTGAAAATGTCAGAACCGACCTTGACCAAATATGTAGCTCAGAATTCACCATCTTATCTCTCACCCTTTCACAATAGTCATCCCCCTATTTATATATATAATTTTATATATACATATAATATAAAGTTACTTAATATAGAATAATTCATGATATTTTTGCCCCATTAAATTTATCAATTTTTTTTTTAACTTAATCTGGAATGTAACTAGGGGTAGGTTTGAATTTAAGGAAAGTCACTTGACTTTGAATTTAATTACAAATAAATAATTTAGGGTTGAATTCAAAATTTTAATTATTTTAGTAAGGAAAAAAAAGAGGTCATGAATCACGATCGTTCCCAGGAATTATTATACAATATAAGCATTCATTACATGAAGACTGAAGCTTCCCTTTTATTTTGTTCTTTTTCCTATCAATGATGCAGTGCGCGTAATCGGATAATAAGGGTACAAAAAGATTTAACGACTTTTCCTTTGAATTTTATTAAAATACAACAACAACAATCCCAGTGCCTCAACGGCTCCCGCAAAAGCGGGGTCGGGGGGGTAGATGTACGCAGCCTTCCCCCTTCAGGGTGTCAACCTGAAGAGAGGCTGTTTCCGAGGACTTGAATTTTATTAAAATGATAATAAAATAACAAATAGGGGATAGTATTAGAGGACCCATATTAGGTAAGTACCATTAGGGTTACTTTCGTTGACTCTTTTACCCTTCTTGTACTATTAGATGCCCAAGGGCCCTATTGTCTTTTCGCTAGCTTGTATGCTCTATATATAGAGCCTCCTTCTTGTACGTTTATTATTCAATTATATACACACTATTAATTGTATTAGTGTTTTCTCATATGGTATCAGAGCCTCGTTAAGAGACTCAAAGTTTTTTTTTTTCTCTCTTTCTTTCTCGGTTCTCTCTTTCCCTTATCGCTATTATTCTCTGTTTGTAAGTCATCTCTATTTTTTATTACGGGTGACTAATATTTATTTATGGCAGCTAATAATTCCCCTCCCCCCTCTTCCTCTTCTCTACCCATGACTGCCGGCCCTACTTTCGCAGCCGATCCCGGCTCCCTTCATGCTGCCGGTTGGACGGTTAAAAGACCGGCTGCCACTTCTCGGCCTAGACTCGATCTTCCCCATATCGGATCTCTAAGCTCGGAACTATTCCTCTACGAGGATACCGGTGTCGCCATCTCCGGTACTCTGCTAGCCTCTACCAGGCCACAATTTTCTCAATTTTTTGGCTCGGGCATCCCTACTTCCCTTCCCCCGTTTCCCTTACCGGCAATCGGCACCACCCCGCTATATGGCCAGATGGCACCGACCACCAGTATTGGTGGGTCGGCAGCCATCGCCAGCGTGGTGGGGCCCACCCATCCCTGCTCCATGCTTGGTGGTGGGGGGGGGCCTCGGTCCTACCTTCCCCTCAAATTCAAGCCCCTAATTTTTATGACAATAATCCCGTACTTCTCCCCCTTAACAGATTACCCTACTTGGTGAGAACAGTTTCATATGATTCTTGTTACTCATCAACTCATGGGATACATAGATGGAACTTACCCTTGCCCCTCCCCCACTATAACATACCCAAATGGTTCTACTTTTCCTATTCCTGAACATTTAAATTGGATAAGGACAGATCAAAGCCTTCGGTCATGTATTGCTGCCACCCTTTCCCGGTCTCTAATAATGATATCGTCCGTCAAACCGCCTCTAAAACCATGTGGGATGCCCTTGTCAAACGATTTAAAGATCATTCCCTGGCCAAGGAATTTGAACTCAGAACCTGTATTGTTAACATTAGTAAAGATTGCAAAACAATGGCAACATATCTTTCTGAACTAAAATCAATAGCGGATGACTTCCCACAACCCGAGAAATCGAGGATCTAATATAATAATTGTAATTTTCTCGAAATTAAAGTCTCCTATGCCTAGCTAGCCATCCCCTTTTATATAGAGGAGGAATTATAAGGATAGAAATAAACTAAAAAGGGAACAGAATCAAAACCGCCCTAAAATCTCGGTTGTCATTTCCCGAATCCCGCCTGACCCATTCCTGCATTGAACCCTTCGTCCCACCAAGCAAAGCTCTCACCAACCCCCCCAGTCCATCGTCCACCATTGGAACCTTCATCCCGTGTCCATCCCTTCCCTACCAGACCCACCAAGGCCAAGCTCCGGCTGATGCTTCTTGCCATAGGACCCGCCAACCTTGATCATATGGTTGTATAAGCCCCTTAAGCCTGCCCGACCCCCACCATGGCAACGCCTTCCCGCCTGTGCTAACCTGCCAATAGCGTGATGGCAGCTGCATCAATCAACATCAATATTTTTTTAATTACCTTTTTAATGTTGGTAAGGTTTCGGGAAATCCCACATGAACAACTTGTCACTAGTGGGAATCGAACCGGGTAACGTCTTTGGCCCTTGGCGTTCTTCACCACTAGGTTATTGTCTTAGAGGACAACAACATGAATATGGTGTGAGGTATAAGCGAGGGTGTTTGAAATGTTGGGTTTCTAGTATGGAACCTTGTTTTATACTGTTGGGTTCAGGTCCATGTCGGTGATTTCATCTGAAAATCTAGGGTTTCCTGTTGTCGCTTATATAAATTCAGTTCTCGAGTTTGAGAGAGGAGACCGAATTTGTAGAGAACTCTCTATAACAATTCCAAAGCAATAAAAATCTCCCTTCAACTCCGTGGATGTAGGCAATTTTGGCCGTACCACGTAAATCTGTGTTTTGATTTTATTTTTCTCGTTAAATTTTTATTGTATTTAGCTATTGTTATGAGAAAACAATAGAGCGGAAACTATAATTGTTATTGAATGATGATGAAAGACAATGAAGGGCTCTATATATAGAGCATACAAGGAAGGTCAAGCCCATTAGGGCATCGGCATAGTGGTTTGTAACGCCAGGACCCATTTGGTAGGTCCTGGGTTCGATCCCACTTGCCTTGAAGGTGGGCCTCTTCATTGAGGCATTTAAGGGATTTACCCGCCCCCCGCGGGGTCTTTACCATGATTAAAAAAAAAAAAATACAAGGAAGGTAAAAGACCAAGATAGCCCTTAGGCCATACTTATGCAAGAAGGGTACAAATGTCAATAGTGTTCACCCTAATTGGCCTTGCCTATAATACAATATTCTTTCCTTAATAGGCCCCCTCAATCTGAACGGGGAGCTTGCACGTGAAGATTGGCTTTGTGGTAGTGGAAGAGATCTGGAGTGAGACCTTTGGTGAAGATATCCGTGATTTGTTTTGTCGTGGGAGGGTAGTGAACTTGAAGATCAACTTTGAGAACTTTATCCTAGACATAGTGAAAATCAACATCAACATGCTTACTTTGATCATTAGATACAGGATTGGAAGCAAGGTAGGAAGCAGAAACGTTGTCACAAAATATGATGATTGGTCCAGAGTGACGAAGACCTATGTTGTGCATGATATAGCGAATCCAGTCACTTTCAGCAACCGCTTGTGCTACAGCCCGATATTCGGATTCAATAGATGACTTGGAAATAGTGGCATGTTTCTTTCCACGCCATGAGATGAGATTTGGGCCAAGGAACAAAGCATAGCCAGTAGTAGAGCGGTGAGTATCAGGGCACCCTCGCGATTCAGCGTCAGCATAAACAATGACCGAGGTATAAGAGCCCGGAAGGATAGACAATCCATGATCAGGGGTGCTTTTGAGGTACATGAGGATTCGTTTGACAACCTACCAATGACTAATCCTGGGAGCATGCATAAACTGAGAGACAAGATTAATAGCATAGCATATATCGGGTCGGGTCATGGTGAGGTATTGGAGGGCACCTACAACACTACGGTATTCAGTAGGGTCAGGCAAGAGTTCCCCTTCGGTTAGAGAGAGATGCGTGCGGACGGGAAGGGGCGTTTTAATTGGCTTGGACTTATGCATGTTGTGTTTAGTAAGAAGATTAATAGTGTATTTGTGTTGAGAAAGAAAAAGTTTAGTTTTATTTTGTTTTGCCTCAATACCTAGGAAATATTAGAAGCGGGCCAAGATCCTTCATAGCAAATTGGTGTGAGAGTTGATGTATTAATTTATCTATGGAGCAAGGATTAGAGCCTGTGATAAGCATATCGTCAACATAGAGTAGGAGAAAAATAACATCACTACAGTTATGAAACAAAAAGAGAGATGGGTCAGCACGACAGTGTGTAAAACCAAGACTGTAAAGGGAAGAACTGAAACACTGAAACCAGGTTCGAGGCGCCTGTTTGAGACCATAGAGGGCCTTGCGCAACTGACAAACGTGATTTGGAAATTTTGGGTGTATGAACCCTTTAGGTTGGCGCATATAAACCTCTTCCTTGAGAGAACCATGTAGGAAAACATTTTTAACGTCAAGTTGGCGGATGGGCCAGTCTTTAGTGACGGCAAGGGAAAGTATGAAGCGGATTGTAGAGGGTTTAATAACAGGGCTAAAAGTCTCCTTGAAGCCAATACCTTCACGTTGGTGAAAGCCTTGAGCTGCAAGTCTAGCTTTAAACTGTTCTACAGAGCCATCCGCCTTATATTTGACCTTGTATTTCCAAGTGCTTCCTACAATGTTCTTAGTGTGGTCATATGGGACAAGGTCCCATGTGTTGTTTTGGCGAAGGGCATTAAACTCATCAGCATGGCTTCCTGCCACTTAGGGTTCTTTACAGCCTGTGAAAAACATGTAGGTTCCTGTATTACAGATATAGTGGAAAGGGAAAGTGGATATTCAGGTTTTCGAATTCCATCTTTTAAGCGTGTTTGCATATGGTGAGTATTTTGAACAGGACAAGGAGGGCCACCTACTTCTATTGGTTCAGTAGTGGGGGAGGGGCTAGAATGGCCTGGTGGTTCGGGTAAGAGGTGAGGGTCGGGAGACATGTCCACGTGTGGTGATTTGGGTAAGACAAGCTCAAGGTGGGTGGTTAGGTGTTCGGCCCCGGGTGACTGGGCTTCGGTTGGGTGGGGCCCCGAAGTGACAGAGCCTCCATGCAGCGGTGTCGAGGAGGGCGGAGACCGAGGGGTGGGGGGGTAGCGGCAGTGGGCCACCACCGCAGTCCGGTGATGGACTGGTTTCGGTCCAACTGGAGGAGAGGGGTGGCAACCGTGAGCCACCACCGCAGTACGATGCTGGGCTTGGTGCGGTCCAGGTGGAGGGAGATGGTTGCGGCAGTGCCGTTGGCTCCTGGCACAGACCATGGGGGTTAGGTGCCGGGTGTAATGGGAGAGGGATGGGTAAGTCGACCATGAACATGGTGCTACTGGGTGACGGGTTGGTTGGACGAACAATGTTAGGGTAGGGAAATGTAGTTTCATCAAATTGGACATGACTATTAATGTATATTTTTCCAGTTAAGGGGTCAAGACACCGATAGCCTTTGTAACGGGCAGCATAGCCCAAGAAGATGCAAGGAATGGACCTTGGGACCAGCTTATGCGGGGCCCATGGTGTTAGGTTAGGGAAGCATAGACATCCGAAAACACGAAAACTAGAGTAGTTTGGATATTTATTGAGAAGTTTTTCAAAAGGAGAAAAATTTTGAAGAGTCGTAGTTGGAAGTCGGTTGATTAGAAAACAAGCGGTGCAAGCCGCATCCTCCCAAAAAGTGTATGGTAGTTTTGATTGCAGTAAAAGTGTGCGTGCCGTTTCAATTATGTGCCAATGTTTGTGTTCCGCCACCCCATTTTGTTGTGGGGTATCGGGACATGAGAGTCGGAAGTGTATGCCGTGTTGTTTACATAGAGCGTTCAATCGTTTGTGGTCAAATTCGCGACCCCCATCGCTTTGAAAGATTTTGATTTTTGTGGAAAATCGATTTTCAACAAGGGCCCTGAGCGTTTCAAAAATTGTATAGACTTCTGATTTATGTTATATGGGATAGATCCAAGTGAAGTTAGTAAAGTCATCAACAAAAGCGTCATAGCTTTATTGCACGAAGTAGAAGCAATCGGAGATTGCCATACATCAGAGTGTATTAATTGTAATGGAGCAGTACATGAATGTAAAACGCGTTGAATGGTAGGTGGTGAGACTTACCTAAATAACATAGTTGACATAAACCTGAAAAACGTGAAGGGGGAATGAGGTTGCGTTTACACAAAGTGTCCATAGCAGGGCAACCTAGATGACCTAGACGACAGTGCCAAATATCACCGAGTTGGGTTTGTGCGACCAATCCAAGTGAGTGAGGCGAGAAGCTATAGAGTGGACCATTACTGTGAACTCGAAGCAGTGGGGTCCCCGTAGCCTTGTCCTTTATGGAAAAAAATTTTGAGTCAAATTTAACGTAGCAGTTATTGTCATGACAAAGACGCTTAATAGATAAGAGATTATGAGTTAAGTTTGGAACAACTGTAACATCTTTAAGTTGCAATGTTTTAGATTGAGTTCTAAGTGTAGAGGAGCCAGTGAGTGAAATTGAGAGTAAAGTATCATCTCCAACTAAAACACATTTTTGACCATTATTGGGAAGAGGGTTATAGACGATACTTGAGTTTGAAGTCATGTGATTAGAGATGCTTGAGTCTGGATACCAGCTGTAGTCCTGACCGTCATTGAGAGTCATGGCAGTCAGGAAAGGAGAAAGATCTTGGAAGGAGTGTTGGTCGTAGCGGTGAGGGCACGAGATAGCATTGTGCCCGGTGTAAAAGCATATCTGACAGAATTGAGGAGTGGTCCAAGGATACCGGGAGTATTGGCGGGCGGAGGCGGTGCTTGGCCACGGTCATAGGACGGTGGGGTTTGGGTATGAGACGACCCACGTTGACCCGAAGTACCCCTTGGTTGCCGCGGCCTTTTTTACCCCAACCGCGACCACCTCGACCTGTATTGGATCCTTGGTTATTTGTACCTGCATCTATAAGAGCTTGAGTTGGTTCGGGGGGGGGGGGGGGGGGGGGGGGGGGGTAGGGAGAGAGGGGTACGCCCTTGGTAACGGTTTTGGGTCCCCTCTTCATTTAGGATGGCAGTTTTGAGTCTTTCAAAATCGGGGGTTGGGGAGGTATTTCGACTAAGAGTGCCAAAGGCAGCGTACTCAATTGGAAGGCCCGAAAGAGTATAGTGAACTAGTTTTCTGTTTGATACTGGGGAATCTATGGCAGCTAGGTCATCAGCTATGGATTTTAACTTAGAAAGATAGTTTTCCATTGTTTTGCCATCTTTTCGAATATTAACAATACGGGTTCGTAGTTCAAATTCCTTGGCTAGTGAATGATCTCTAAATCGTTTGACAAGGGCATCCCACATAGCTTTAGATGTAGGTTGTCAGATGATGTCATTAATGAGAGGGTGAAAGAGGTTAGCAGCAATACACGAGCGAAGGCTTTGATTAGTTTGAATCCAATTTAAGTGGTTGGTATTAGAGAAAGTGGAACCATTAGGCTAAGTTAAAGTTGCGGGGGGGGGGGGGGGGGGGGGGGGGGGGGGGGGGTGGCGGGGCGCCAAGGGTAGGTACCATCTATATATCCCATTAGTTGATGGGCAATTAGTTGCATGAAGAATTGTTCTCCCCAAGCAGGATAGTTTGATGTGGTCTCGAGTTTAATTGTCACAATATTCATTATGCTTGAAAGAGGTAGGATAAGTCGATTAATGTTGTAATAATTAGGGTTTGATGAAGGGGAAGGGGATAGTGGGTGTTGGAAAGAGACTTCCCCACCACCGGCCAGAGGACCTAGATGAGACGCACCGAGTAAGCCAGCCGTCCCCGAGCCACCAGCACCAGTGACGTGTCCAGATGCACTGACTACAGTGCCCGGACCTCCTGGAGCAGGAGAGAGACGGGAGGACGAGGGTGTGAGAAGACGTGCCACAGGGTACGCCTCTCATGGTGGTGTCCGACACTGGTAGAGGAAAGGGGGGTAGTGTGTGAGGGATGCCCGAACCAAAAAATTGAGAAAATTGTAGCCTCGTGGAGGCTAACGGAGTGCCGGAGATGGCGACGCCGGTATCCGTTAGTCCGGTGAGGATTAAACCCGAGGTTAGGGAGCTGATATGGGGAAGATCGGTCCTAGTCAAGGGAGAGACTGCCGGCCGTTCAACCGACCAACCACCGGCATGGGAGGAGCCGGTGACGGTGGGCAACGAGGTCGCGACAGGGGGGAAGAGGGGGAGGAAGGAAGGAAATTATTAGCTGCTATAATTAAATTACTTACCCGTAATAGATATGATTAAGGGGGAAAAAAAAAGAGAACTAGTACTTGTAAGAAAACAATTAAAGAATAGGAATCAAAAAAAAAAGAAGAAAAGAAGAGTCACTTAGCGAGGCTCTGATACCATATGAGAAAACAATAGAGCGGAAAGTATAATTGTTATTGAATGATGAAGAAAGACAATGAAGGGCTCTATATATAGAGCATACAAGGAAGGTAAAAGACCAGGATAGCTCTTAGGCTATACTTATGCAAGAAGGGTACAAATGTCAATAGTGTTCACCCTAATTGAACTTGCCCATAATACAATATTCTTTTCTTAATAGTTGTGCTTCCTAACATGAAATTGGATCGAATTCGAATCGATGTATTTAATTTATTTAGGGTGCTTTCGCTTTTCGTTTTTTATGGTTTTGATTTTCTGGTGGAAACAAAAACGGGTGTTTTTTTTTTTGTTTTTTTTTTTCTTCTGAAAGAAAGAACTGGGTGTTTTTTTTGTTAAATTTCATATGGGCTTTAGGCCCGATTCACAGAATTGGAACACGTCAAATTCATATATAAGTCCAAGTGAGGTTTCATCCTAAAACCAATTGGCTATAGATGGAGTAACCTACTAGACTTATAAGGTGATCTCTTCTCTCTCATTTTTTATATGCCTTATACCCTTACTTACAATATTATTTTCAACAACTTATGTATATCTTATTGGGAAGATTATCACAAATAATAATAATAATAATAATAATAATAATCTTGATGGGAATTTCATGTTAACAGGCCAAGGTGTCGAGATGGAGCATACTTGAAAAACAATTGAAGAACTCATAAAACATGCACTTTAGTGGTGATGCCACTTGGATGACACAGATCTTTTCGAAAGCTTCATTTTGATATGTAATTCACCTCGCAACTCCTCATGGATTAGAAGCTGTACCCATTTTAAGTTACATGGTCACTGACGGATGCTAGGTCGATAGACTAGTTGGCACCAGAAACAAATTTTTCTTGGGCTGATCGATCCACTTTTTGTCCAATCGATCGACCGTGTTTTTCTTTGACCCGAGATTTATTAAACCTCTAACTTGCCTAGTATTTAGTGAAATGGTGAGCGCAGATCAAAGAAGGATTTGTGGAATCATCAATCAAGAGAGTCAACATTTCTATTTCTTTCTTTATATTATGTTTCTAAGACTCCGATGGAGGAGTAGACTCGTAGTTTAGGGATGATAGATAGTTCGTCATATGGATCCCGAGTGGGAGATTTTATTATTTGATTAGTTTTTCTCTTATATACTTGTAGTTATAATTGAATCTCTAATTTATTTGCATGATGTCTTGTGCCTGTAGACCAGACTTTTGTATAACAGGTTTTCATGAGCGATCATGTGGTGTGGTTGTACCCAAATTCAAGCGTGTATTTAAAAGTAAACTAGCATTGAATAAAGAGAGATACAAATAAATTTATTAGTGTTATTGAGATAACTCTTACAACACCTCAAGTTGTTGAATGAGGCATTGCCCTTAGACTAATTCATCACCCTACGCGTTAATTGGATGTTAATCTAAATTTAGAGCTTGCAAACCAAAATCATTCCCTAGACGCTTGATTGATTGATTATCTTAGATTTGACCTTGTTTTGTTAGTTTAGTTAATTATATCAACTTTCCAATGAAGTCCAAATCGAAATCGCTCGAAAATAAGGTTGACTTAGGCCTCATTTGGTTGCCACAAGAATTGAATTCCTACTGGAAGTTATATTTCCGAGGAGTTCAATTCCTGTGTTAATTTTCCAATAAGTGGGTAAAAGATATTTGGTTGTCGGGATGGGAAATATAACTTCCTTGGAAAAGCTAGTTAAAAACGAAGAAATTAGAACTTACCTAGGGAAGCTAGGTAAGTTACTGCGTTTTTAAGGAATTGGAAATTGCTAATCAATTTCTACTTCACGCATTTGCCAACTTCCTTCCAACCAAACAAGAGTCCAAATTTATACTTCCTAGAAATTTCTACTTCCCACGTTTACTTACTGCATACCAACGAAGCCTAGCTTTATATGGATTCTCTGTGGGTACGACACTTGTATACTCACCAGCAGCTTTGACGGACTTGGATGCTTGCGAGTTCATGGTCATACGTTAAAACCACATCAGCCGTCAGCCCCCCATTCGTCATCCTCCGATCTTCAGCTACCCAGTCTCCGCCCACTGCCCTCATCATCAACTACCAACGGTATTTTCCCGCCACTCTGCCAACAACACATTCGCCACCGCTGATTGCCCCTGCTTCTACCTCGTTGCCTGCCACTATCCACATTTTTCCTAGTCCCTCTCTTTTTGTCGTGACACTATTTGTTAGAAAACTAAAAACTATTTGTTGAAAAATAAAAGTTGTTTGTTAAAAACTAAAAACAAAAAATGGAAAAAAGGTTTTTCCTTTTCATAAACCAAAAACAGTAAACAAAACCAAACATACATTTAAGCAACTGAGTTGAATTTAAGTTTGAATTAAATCAACGTATTTTCAACATATTTAACGCATTTATATATTTATGCCAATTTATTTAAATTGTATACTACTACAACAACAACAAAAACAATAAACCCAGTGCTTTCAAGGGCTCCCGCATAAGCAGGGTCTGGAGGGGGGGGGGGGGGGGGTAGATGTATGCAGCCTTCCCCCTTGAGGGGGCTACCCTGAAGAGAGGTTGTTTCCTAGGACCCCCTACCTGAGAATCTGATCCGCAGCATAGAGCAAAAAACCTGGCAGGAGGAGAGCATCAAGCATGAGTAGGGCAAAACACACGATGAACAAAACATAAACTCAAAGAGAGCTGCATCAGGCACAAATCAACAGATAAGATAAAGGTAAGGATAGAGATAGAGGATAGGGATAGAGATAGAGAATAGAGATTAAAGAATAGAGATAAAGATAAGTATGCAAGTAGCAAGTATCAGCTAATGATAGCCAGTACACAGCCTACGTGCGCCAAGAGAATGTCAAGGCCTAGCACTAGTAAGTTGGACTACCTTACTCGAACCGGAGCATCTATTACCCCTATGCTAGCCCTCCATTGGGCTCTATCTAAGGCCATCTCCTCCCGAAGGTTTAGGTGGGTGAGGTCTTGTCGGATCGTCTCAAGCCATCTCTTCTTTGGCCTGCCCCTGCCTCTTCTGCCTAGTATAGTAAGGGGCTGTTCGCATCTCCTTACTGGAGCGTTGTCCGGTCTCCTTCTAACATGTCCGAACCACCTCAGACGTTGCTTCCTCAATTTATCATCAATGGAGGCTACGCCCAATTTGCATCTTATGATGTCATTTCTGATCCTATCCTTCCTTGTGTGTCCACACATCCACCTCAACATTCGCATCTCCGTCACCTTCATCTTCTGTGTGTGTTGTTGTTTCATCGCCCTGCACTCCGGCCCAGACATCATGGCTGGCCTCACAACTGTCTTATAGTACCTTCCCTTTAGCTTCAAGGGGAACTTTCTGTCACAAAGTACCGCGGAGGCCATCCTCCACTTATGCCATCCCACTTTAATCCGGTTGTTGACATCCTCATCCACTTCGCCGTTGTGCTGTATCATGGACCCCAAGTACCTGAATCTCTCCTTCTTCGATATGGCCTCAAATCCAATCTTGACGTCTTCCCGGCTAGGCATGGTAGAGGGATCGAACTTGAGTTCCATGTGCTCGGTCTTGGCTCTGCTTAGTCGTAAGGCCTTTGACTCTAATACCCCTCTCCACAGTTCCAGCTTCTCATTTTTCTCTTCCCGCTACTCCCCCACCAGTACTATGTCATCTGCAAAAAGCATGCACCAAGGTACACATCCCTGGATGTGCCTAGTGAGCTCGTCCATAACTAGAATGAACAGATAGGGGCTCAAAGTAAACCCTTGGTGTACCCCTACTGTTATCGAGAAAGCGCCTATCTCCCCATCCACTGTACACACCATAGTCTGTGCCACCTCATACATGTCTCTAATGACTTGGATGTATGGCACGGGGATGCCTTTCCTGTCCAAAACTCTCCAAAGGACCTCCCTTGGCACTCTATCATACGCCTTCTCTAAATCAATGAAACCATATGAAGGTCCTTTTGTCTCTCCCTGTAATGCTCTATCGTCCGCCTTAGGATGTGTATGGCTTCTATTGTTGATCTCCCGGGCATAAATCCGAATTGGTTCTCGGACGCCTCTGTCTGTTGCCTTAACCTCCTCTCTATGACTCGTTCCCACAACTTCAGAGTGTGGCGCATTAGTTTGATACCTCGATAGTTGGCGCAACTCTGAATGTTGCCTTTGTTCTTATATATCGATATCAATGTGCTCTTCCTCAATTCCTCAGGCATCTTGTCCCCTAGAAGGATTTGGTTAAATAGTTTAGTCAGCCATCTGATGCCCTTCTGTCCAAGGCATTTCCGTACTTCTATGGGTATGCCATCTGGGCCAAGTGCTTTACCCCTTCCCATGAATTTCAGGGCTTCCTCGGGGCTAGTTTCAGGCCTGTCCCCGAGCACCTGTCCATCTTCCCCTCTTATGCATTGTACTCTATCCAAGTCTCTAGTGTTCCTTTCTCTAGCTTTGGCAATTCTATATAAGTCCCTCGTGCCCTCCTTGGTCTCCATCCTTTTGTAGAAATCCTCATAAGCTCTTGATTGTGCTTCTCTGACTGCTCGCTTCGCTTCTCTCCTGGCTTGAAGATATCGCTGTCGCTTATCCTCATCTCTGTTATGATCCCACTCTTTGAAACAAACTCGGTTTGCCTTAATCTTCTCTTGGACCTCCTCGCACCACCACCAGGACTCTCTGTTGCTTGGTACCCTTCCCTTTGACGTGCCGAGAACTTCCCGTGCCAGTCCTATCAACTTTTGGGCCAGTTGGTTCCACATCTGATTTGTATCTCCCTCGAAGTCCTCCCCGAGCTCGGCCTCCACTCTTTCCTTGTATACCTTATACTTCTCCCCCTTCAACTCCCTCCAACAGGTATACGTCTGCGGGGGTTTGCAGATTCTTTTGGCCCTCTATTTAAATTGTATACTACTATTGTTACATTATTTCTGCCCCATGTCTCGTGTGCATAATTTAAACTTTATTTGATCATATTAATTTAATATTTATTTAATAATTATAAATATATCATATATTTGTTATTAGTGTTAACCTAAAAAGCATTTTAATAGCATATTTTTAAGTTGATGAACTAATATGAATAAAAAGAGTCATTCATATAATTAAATCGACAGCTCATAGTTGCCCATTTATTAATTGAGTTTACAAAGTTTTTGAGGATTCATGATCTATATAATAAATTAGTTAATCCTTTTTTTTTAAAATCCAAAGTACACTGAAAAAATAAACACGACATAACACAACATATTTAACGGTATTAGTTTAGGGTAATGTTATTATATAGATCGTTATTTTCGAGACGATTTTTTAGCTCTCATTTATTGTAAATTACATTATTGCTCTAGTAATAATAATTTTTATCCTAACAATAATAACTTTGTTTATTATTATCAAATTACATAAATGGTGGGTGTTGAGGTTTTGAGGTGGCAGGTCTAAGATTTATTTTTTCGATTGAGAATTAGTATTTATAAATTTGTTCAAATTAAATCTTTATTTATTTTAAATAAAATTAATTTTTAATATTAAATTCTAGGTTGTTTTGACCAACTACCAACCCAATTGTTAAGGAAAAATATGAAAGTAAAGGGTAGGTTTTTTTTCGATAATTAGCGATAAGGTCGCGATACATAACAGGCCGCTCAACAAAAGCGAGGCCGAGGACACCCTTAAGAGAACGAGGACCAAAAAGGGACAAGCAAAATCTACAGGACAAAATTGAAAAGAAAAGACAGAAATGTAAAAAGAAATGCAAACAGAACCTACAGGCACAAAAGCAATGGATAAGTAAAAGTATAAGGCCTGTTTGGGATTGCTGTGAAAAAATTACTTTTTTCAAAATCACTTTTTGTAAAAGCACTTTTGTAAAAAATATTGTTTCAAATAAGCAGTTTGTGTTTAGCCAACTAGTAAAGAAGCACTTATGATATTATTGTGAGTGTTTGGCCAATGTAAAAAAAGTACTTTTTTCTATAAAATTACCAGAAATGGCACTAACAGAAGTCTCGTATAGTTGAAAAAATCACTCATAACCATTCTAAATATTTAATATATTTTTAAATATTTAAAATATTTTTAATATTTAAAATATTTTTAATATTTAAAATATTTTTAATATTTATAAAATATTTTAAAAATATTTAATTTTTTAAGAATATTAAAATATTTTTTTCAAATATTTAAAATATTTTCTAAATATCATAAATATATTATCAATTGTTAAAATATTTTTTTCAAATTTAATATATTTTTATAATATATAAATTATTTGTAAAATATATAAATTATTTTTCAAATATATTAATAAATTTTAAGGTACCTGAAATAAAATTTCTCAATTGTTTAGTTTTTGTTTCTGATTCTGCTTAAAAAATAAGCACCAAATTTCTGCTTCTGCTTATAAGCAGAAAAACTGTTTCTACTTTTAATAAAAAGTGTTTATTCGTGTTTGCCAAACACCCTTAAAATTTCAAAAAAAGTGTTTTTTTCAAAAAAAAAAAGTACTTATTTCCCAAAGTTAAGCAATGTCTAACGGGCACTAAGTCTATCCAATTGAGTTATTTACTCTATTAGTTATTAATATTTATAAATTTATTTAAAATCAATCCTTTTTTCGATAATTAGTCTTCTATTTCTTTTTCAAATTAGATTTTTTTTTATTTTATTCGGTGACCTAATTGTTTTATTCTCCGGTAACTAGGATAAAAAATATTCCTTGGAAATTAAATTTTATATGAAATTCTTTTTTTAAAAAGGCTTTCATAAAAAAGCAATTCATTGTTATATTGGAAGGGGATAAAGACATCTTAAGCACGTATTATATTCGAAAATCAAATACCAATAGTATAATAATCTTTTTTTTGTTTTTTTTTGATAATTGAGAATATATTCGTATAAAATGAATGTAATACAAGCAAACAGCCACATTCGCGACTTGAACCAAATAGACGACGCAAAGACACGTCAACACCTAAAACACCGAACAAGGAACAACCGATAACTCCAAACCAGCAGAACAGTGGCGCAAAGATTGCCACACAAACCCCACCCTCAGAAACAACAGATAACCAACAAAAACCCACAAACCAAGACAGAAAAGAAAAGACCACGACTTCCTCAAAGCTGAGTACGCGAGTGCAAAAACATCAACACCCCACAGAAACCAAAAAGACAACGCGATAAAACAAAAAAAGAACCAGCATCCACACTAACACAAGCAAAACGCACGAGCCACACACACCCTACGAAAACACCCCCAAAGCAGCACAAGGGAGAAGGAACCCAAAGTAATGGAGAACAAAGGAAAGCTGACTTTCAACCCACACGGCAAATGCAACGGGGCAAAACACCACATCAACCAGCAACACCAGAGGGCCTAAGAAACCCCATCTACAACTGAATCCCTTACACCTTTTTCATCCCTTTTTCTTTCCACTTATTGTTTCTATTCATGACCCTTTTGATCCCCTTCACATTTTTCAGAAGTTTTTCCACTATTAACCTATGGTCGTCATGCCATTTGATGCCCACAGCCTGCCCCGCCTTGAGGATCTTATCTGCCTCTCTTTCTGCTCCCCTAGTGCTTCCAAAATCTAATTCTGATTTAGTAAACTCATTGTTTTCATCTACTATTGCAGCTCTCTTCACACTTGCTTCTCTCTTCTTCTTCTCTTTCTTTTTCTTTTTTCCACTACTCAATGACCCTATCCTCAACTCTGAATCTTCGATGACGTTAACGTCATAGAGATTCACGAACCTAGGGTGGAATTCCTCATCTGAGCTTATCCGTTCCGGTTCCTCACCACCAATGTTCTCATTCCGGTTCCGGTCACCCCTAGACGTCTCCCACTCATCATCCCGTGTATCAGCGATTTTGTATACCCCAGGACCTACATCCTCATCAGCCATTGCCTTACAAACGCAATCACTGTCACGAGAGGGGTCCTCCCTCTCCCTTGATAGTTCATGTGTGCTTTTATTAACCACACTCAAAGACGGCGTATGAGCCAAATCCTCCAATTTCTCCGAAGCATCAGGTTGGAAGTCATTAAGGCCATCATCCTTGTCTTTCAAACATAAAGCCCTATTTGCCACTGATTCTTCCCCTTCACCACAGCACGGACAACCATCTTCTAGGTCCGCCATCCCCATATATGCAATCTCATTTACTGTCTTCGTAGGGGCGTCCTTGGTTTTAGCTTCAATCAGAATTTGTGCACTACGTGTCAGGAAGTCTTTTGCTAGTATCTGCCCTCCCTTTATGATGTGAATTATATGACTCCCTTGGCCAACGACAAAGGTAGCCTTCTCATCTATGCGCTTTGGAGCCATAGTTTCTACCAAAATCTTCCCAACTTCTAATGAATCATTTCCATTACACCTAGTGTCCACCGCTAGGACTTGACCCCCATTTTTCACCAATTTCAGTAAAATTTTCAGTATTCCATGCATGCAATGATACACTATAGCACGAAAGCCATGCCTTCCTCTTAAGACATTGATCGAACTCTGTCCACTTCTTGAGCTTCATAGACCATCTATTAGCCCATCCTTGGGAGTTTGACAGAACCCAGTCCCTAACTTCAATGGACTCACATTTAATGAGATATGTAGTTCCTCCCATGTGTTGTACAACACACTCTAGGCCACTATCCTCTTCTCCAACTATGCATCTCCTTAGATTTTCTTCTTTCTCTTCTTCAATCTTACCGTGGATGGTTTTTAGTTCTAGGGGTTGGCCCATCGACCCCTTTCTCCCCCCCCCCCCCCCCCCCCCCCCCCCCCCCCCCCCCCCCCCCCCCTCTTTCCCGCACAGTACTACTCGGCCTTGATCTCTCAAACCGTGCCACTTGCACCATTAAATTGGCGTCCCCCAGCCAACAACCATTTGCTTCGACCAGAGCACGCTGGGTTTCCATCCATGATCCGAATCTGACAAAGCCAAACCTCAATCTTCTCAACGGCCTCATTCTAGCAGGGACAAACGCATCCACCACCTTCCCATGATTGCTGAACATCTTCTTTAACCAAAGATTTGTGATATTTAAAGGCAAACTACCCACAAAAGGGTGAAGGAACCATCATACATACCTCTCCCTTGCTTCCCATTACCTCTCTCCGACGCCATTTTGATGTATGACCAAGTACCTTCTTCTTTTTTGTTTGTTGTTGAATGATGGGGTGGGAGATGATATTTGGAGGCTGGATGATGGACGTGGAGGCCGGTTAGGCAGGGGTGGTGGCGATGTGGGCCGGGGGTGGTGGTGTATTCAGAGATGCTTGTTCGAGCGGTTGCTTGTACCAGTGAGAAGAGCAGGGAAAGGCGACTCAGGACCACTAAGCAGATGCCGGAGATTATGCCTCATTCGCTGTCAGGAGCTTCGCTACGTTTTGGGGTTTTTAATCGTCTTAGCCGTTGATGGTGGAGAGGGAGATGTGTAGTATAATATTCATTATTACTATTACTATTACTATTACTATTGCTATTACTATTATTATTATTATTATTATTATTATTATTATTATTATTATTATTAATTACACCAAAAGAATAAAAAGATTGTTTACAAATATGCCTACCCAAGCGACCTAGAAGTGGGCGAGCAAAAGCGAGGCGAGCCAGAGAGGGCGAGCCAGGAGTAGGCAAGCCAGAAAGGGCAAGTCAAGTAACGGGTGAGCCAGGAGTAGGCGAACCAACAAAGGGCGTGCCAGATAATGAGTGACCCAAGAATAGGCGAGCTAGAATGGGCGTTTCCAAGGTGAGCACTTTAAAATGACCAAGCTGTGCACACACGCATGCCCTGCGGGGTAGATACTATATATAGGGAAAGAATCCAAGTCCAAAGGGGAGGAAAAATGGGAAAAAAAGAGGAGAAAAGAAAGGAAGGTCAAGAAGAAGCCCCGAGGCATGCTCTTACCTAGGGAATCAAGAGAGACTAAGACGAAAAGGAAAAAGGAGATCCTTGTGGTCTCGGTCCTAAATCTTGAGTTCAGCTTGTCTTACCTCGCACACCCTCAAATTTACCAAAAACAAAGGCCATTAAAGTAATCACTTATGTTGTATCATCAACCATGTCGTTTTTTTTTTATAAGTGGCGAAAAACGCCTTACGGAGCATGGCATCCCGAAAAAGGAATCTGACCCACCAAGCGGTGGCTGTAATATGGGAACAAAAATCCAAAACAAAATAGGAAAAATCAAACACCAAAGACAATACAGAAAACCGGGACAACATCACACGAACAGGAGTGGACCGGTAACTAGCAAGGCACCAGTTGGATCCGAAGCAGAGACACATACAACCACACCTCCCAACACGAGCAACAACCTCAAAAGGGTGGAAAACAGGAGAGGGAATTCCCCCCTTCCCCGCATTGCTGGCAAGGTACTGGGCATGGGACCGGACAGGAAGGGTACCGAGCCAACAACACAAGGAAGGGGAAGGAAAATCCAGATTGGCGGGTGAAGAGGTCATGAAGCGTTTTGAGGAATTACATTATCAGCGAGACAGAGGCGTATCAGGTGGTTCACATCAACGAAAACACAACCGACCCCTACTAGACTAGTCCTGAGGTCAAAATTGATATTGGTACAGGAGAGGTGCTGACAGAGGGATATTTTGTTTGGACCAGGGCAAAAAGCAAAAACAACATAAACAACAAAAAAAAACAAAATAAAACAACCACTCGAGACACGGACAGGCACCAGGTGGGACAGGAGATGGGACTTATCAACAATGTCGTCTTTCTAGTAATCATATTCACCGGTACATTATACTTCCCGTTGCTTTATACATCTTTTGCCTAATCATCCACCACAATCTTTTAAGTTTTCAGCTGCTATGTCGCCATCCTAGTCATCTAAGACCTAGCCGCTATCGTTGTTATTCTTTTTCTAAGACATTTTACTCTTCTTACCCCTATTCCAAATATATTGTCAATATTTCTTCTTTAAATATGTTATTTTCTTATGCATAATCAGGGCAAAGTTGGAATTTTTCTATTATGGCCGGAGTCAAAATTAAATAAACAACAAATTAAAAATATTGATGCATAGCCAATCAACATCAAACATGTGGGGCTACTTTGATTCACAATCTAACAAATAAAAACTCACTTTTCACTTAGACTTTCTATATTTTAACTTTTTTTTCTAGACAAGATATATTTCATCATGGTAGGAAAATTTTTGGGAGACTGAAGCCACTGCTCCAATAAACATAACTTCACCTCTTTGCATATTATAAATATTACGTATAGGAAACTAGGTGGCAGATAAGGTTACAGTTCTAGGTTTCTCGTCGTCGAATCATGATGTTAATCATTACCTAAGTTTGTGTAGGTTAATATCTCTTGAATCGTTAAGCGGTCCTATGTATAGGCGGCCTAGCATTTTTCTCACCTTATAAAAAAATATATCATAAATATTATGTACCTGTTATTTTATTCAACCTAATAGCAAAGACTTTATTTATTTATTTTTTTTTGGCCAGCTCTAACTATTAAGAAACTTTTTGGTAATTTTTTTCCAATATGGACTAAAATTTGGACAATAAATGTAGTCAAAACAGTTCATTTTTTTCTTTTTTTTTTTGTTTTAAATATTTATTTTCCCCAAAAAAAAATGTGGAGGACTTTTCCATGACGCTTCCAAAAAGTCATTTTTTTTTTTTTTGGAATTATTAGAATCCTGAGATTTAAAGATGTATTACCTGGGTACTGTAACGTTTTAATATATACAATAAGGTGTGTTTATCTAGCAAATTTGAAGGTACTCAAAAGAAGTCGTTTCGGTTAACAAGGCATGTGGTTGTCGAGTGATAAAACCAACTTAAAAGGGACAAGCTCTCAAGGCGATAATAAAAGACACTAGTAAGGAGCTAAACCTCGAACTTAAAGGAGATTTATAGGAGCATTGCTGGAAGAGAACCCCAACTCGAGACGGTTGCTTAAGGCACCAAAGGAAACATGAGCACAAGAATATCTATAGAGAAGTGGGAGACGTGGAGGATAAAGTCTTTTGAACTCAACACGTGATTGGAATGCCAAATGTCTCCTGTAGCTGAGCATGGAAGTTCAGAGCCCAACGTGGAAAGTGACTTGCAGAAATTGGAAGCAGCAGTTACCTGGTTAGGCTATACATAAATAAAGGAACCTGAGGTTTAATACAGAGTTACAGCAATAATACAAACTCTTCCATTTATCATACAATAAACTTGTGCTTTTCATTTTTCTTTTTTAGTAAAAGTAGCCGTACTTGTAGCTTCATTTGCTTTTAGCATATACAAAGGAGTGTCAATTACTGTGTTTGAGACGGAAACATCTTTTGCCATAGTTTCCGTCCTCACCCTCTTCCAGTGCATTAATTTTGTGTCATTGACCCAAGGCTTTGACGGTCAAGCCTACAACTTGATAGCGTTGGTCTTAGGTTGATACCTAGGCTTAGTATACTGTGTCAATTTAAACTTGAGCAATATATATATAGGCTTGATTGCCTTTCTCGAGCTCATCTTCCCCCCAATTGTCAACTCTTAAGTGTTTGAGCTAAAGATTACATGGGCTCTGCTCCGTCGCCTCAATTGTCGCTTCGTCACAGCAATTATATATACAGATATGTGTGTGTGTGTATGATTGAATCCACACAAAATGAGTAAAACAAAGTCAGATCCATCAAAAGTATCAACACATGAAAGAAGTGATAGGTTGAGTGTCAATCATGTACAGTTCAAACTTGAGTTACCTCCAAGTCAAGGTAAGTTCTTTACCAAGTTTGCTTCCACAATCTCACCACAACCACACAGACAAAAACAAACAAAATAAGATATTTAAGGTTTAAATATTCTATTATTTAAGTACCATAAAGGTTAAACATTTTATTAATTAAGTACCCTTTCATGAAATTTGGTGGATTTTCAAAAGAAATTGCTGATTTAGAACATTATTCCTATGCGTCATAATCTAAAGCTTTTTTTAAAAAATGTTGACATGTCATATTATTTCAGTAATATATAGGCAGCTTATGTTATGATTTGGTGAATTTTTTCCATGATCTATTGGAGTTCTTCCATAGAAAATACTGATACAACTCACACGTACTATCATAATCATGATAAATTACAGATTCCACTGCAGTGGTAACCATTACGAAAATTTTCAAACCTAGAATTATTTTATTGTATGTATTAAACGTCATGATTTTTTTGATAATTGAGTACAAGCCCAGCCAAAGAGGTACGTCGCACCAGACCCGAAAACACAAGAGACAAGAAGCAAATTCACACGATACATATCATAAAGGATAACAACACACAAAAAATCAAGACATCCATTGACCACCTAGTATCACAAAATCGTATTCAAAGAATCCTCACCTCTGAATTCATTCAAAGATCCTCACTACTCCCTCCACCTTGATGATTTCGCTGAAATCTCCTAATACAAATAAGGACCTAGATGGGTTAAGATCTTTCGAAGCCAAGATAGCATATACCCGACACAATCGAGGAGTGTTGGGTCCAACCCATGTTTTACCATTTAGTGATATTTTATTTTGTTTAGTCAAAATAGAAAAAGAAATTAAAAAAAGGAGAAATATTAGTGAGATATATTTGTTTGACGTTTTGGTAAGATTTTGAAGATTAGATTAGGTAGAATTTGATTTATAGTTAATATGCTTGATTTTAGTTTGATTTGATTTTGAATTTATGTGTAGGTTATTATTTATAAAAGAGGTCAGGAAGTTTGGTCGAGAGAGAGAGAGTTCGAGATTTGGGAGTATTGAGTTTTAGGTTCAATAAGAGATTGCAATTTCAAAATTCAAATTGAGAGTTTGATACTTGATTGGATTGTGTTTTTTTCCCTCCAGTTGAGAGAAGACTTTCCATGTAAAAATCTCGTGCGTTGATTTGTTGATTTTGTTCGATTCTTTGCTTCCGCTTGTGTTCGATTTGTGGATTTTTCTAATAAGGAGTAATCCTCTTGACCCATTAAAATTTCACGATACCCAAATATAAATGATTAAACTACGACATATCCAAGTGATAGTTTTTTTTTTTTTTTTTTTTTGGGGTATAATTATGCTCCACAAAGTATATGCCACCCATGAAAGCCATCATATATATTATTGAAAGTGCATAATAATAATTCTTGCTTCATTTTAAAGAGAAGAAAAATTAAAGTCAATCAATTGATTTATTTTTTTGTAAAGAAAATATAATTTGATAACAATAAACAAATATTATTTACAAAGAAGTGATTCAATAATCCTTTAAATATGTTAGGGTCAATTTTTTATTTATATTTTTTTTATTTTTAAAAAATTAAAAATAAAGTTTTGAACATGATACTTTTGTCTTGTTTTTTATTTAATTTTTTGTATTTATTTTTCACTCAAACTATTTAAAAAAAAAAAGTTAAAAACAGGTAACTAAAAATTAAAAAAAAAATCTAATTTTTAATTTCTAAACAATCAAAAACCACAAAGAGTTCATAATATCAAACAAAATCTTTATCTTTCGTACAATTGATGATTCATGTTATAAGTGTCTATCGCCTTATGAGAACCTGTATTAATTAGAGCCAAGTTTGTATTTGATAGGGAAAAAGTACGTTACTTTGAATGTTTGATAAACACAGCATTTTTAGATGGTAATAAGAATTCTTTTTCTACTTTAAAATAGAATCTGAAGTAGAACTGATACGAAAAAATGTCCTAGAGCGTAGCCAATCGAATGCATTTTTTGAAAGAAGAATAAAGTTAAAACAAGATAAATTAAATATATATAGCATTAGATAATAAACAATGGGAGATTCTTTTTAATTTATTTAATTATTTTTTATAATCACTATCTACTTATTATTATAAATGTCATGCTTTCAATATTTATTTTGAGAATCCTTAGTGACTTAATTCCTGAAGTTATGGTTAAGAAAATACATCATTTGTTTTCTTCTTCTTGCTCTCCATCATTGCTTATTCCTTTGTTTTTAATGACTAATATAATCATGGAAAATTATCACTTAGGTATTCTAAAGTTTGATTATTTATCATTTAGGTACTTTGATGTTTCAATATATATATAATAGAGTACCTTCAGGTTTATAAATTTTATCACTTAAGTATCCAGAAATTTTAAAATTTTCTACAGAAATTCGATAGATTTATGCTGGAAAATGGTAAAGTGGAACATAATTCGGCCAATATGTAAGTAATCTTCGCTAGACTTTGATAATTTTTGCTAACAAATGCTAACATGAGATATGATTTTGGGGTTATAAGTAATGAAAATCACAATTCAATGAACTTTTTATCACCATTCGTTTATTTGTTTGCCAAAAAATTATTGGCATAAAATTTTTACATATTATCATTATTATGTACTATGTTAACTTTTTTTTTTATATGAAATTGGTCAGATTTAGGAAGGACCCTTCATTTTTGGTTCAGGATTGATGCCCGACATAGCTCCACTATATTTTTCTTGTCTCGGACTCTCAACTCAAATATGCGACTCATCTCTTCACCCGCTTTGATATGTCGTAGGCCAAACCCGCTAAGATCCCACTCTCTCCCTGAACCAATCTATGCATAGTGATGACACGTTAAAAGCTAATTTAACCACCTATAGGAGTGTGGTAGTGCTCTGCAGTACCTCACCTTTACTCAACAGGATATCTCATTTGTTATAAATCTTTTCAGTTAGTTTATACGATGTCCTCGAATGCCTCAGTAGCAAGTGGTCAAGTAGAACCTTGGCTATGTGAAAGTATGGTTGACCATGACCTTCTATACTACTCCGGTAGTTGAGCTCGAATCACGGTGTATATTGATGCAGATTGGAGGTTATCTCAATAGTGGATGTTCGATATCCGGCTCCACACTTAATTTGTTGGAGGCCTAAAACGCGATCTGTTGTTTCTAAATCCACCATAAAATCAAAGTACAAGGCCTTAACTTACACTATAGCTGAGACATATTGGATTCATCACGTGTTGCCCAACATTGAGGTGTTCCTTAAACATCTTGTAGATCTTCTTTGTGACAACATCTTATCCACATTCCTTTCAGTTTTGGCCAATCAAATAGCTCATAATCGGACCATGTATATGTCGTCCTTCACTATGTTCAAGAAAAGCAAGTTTTAAGGGGACATTCAAGTTCTCTACACCCATCGAGGAACAGCTGGTTGACATCATTATGAAGAAGGTCTCTCACCTTCTAGGTTCATCTATCTTCGGGATAATCCTTCAGTGATTTCCCCCACTGTGGATTGAGGGGGCGCATTGGTATCTGAAAACTCTACTAGAACAACCATTTTTCCTCTAGGTTTTAACTTTACTAATCTTATATTGTATTTGTTTACTCTCTTTATATATGACATATTGAAAAATCTGATATTTATGTTGCATATTATACTTCCTCTCTTCTCAATTTTGACATATATATATACATGGCATGACTCGTATGCAAGGCCGGAAGTGAGGGGGTTGATTCTAAACCACTTATGGTGCGTTTGATTCAGTTTATTACAGCTTATCTTTTTTCAACTTATCTGTTTCAATAAGATCTGTCCATTTAAGATCTGTATCCTTTTACAATGAAATGTTTGGTTGTGCAGTGCAGAAGGATCTTTTTTATAAAATAAAGTGTTTCGATACAAGTTAAAAAGTAATTTATATACTATAATCACAACAATAACTTACTAATATAAATTAACTAATTATAGTAAGTAAAAGAGAATCATGATAATATTTGGTTATAGTAGTGAAAAATGGTGAGTGTAGCAACCCATGACCATAAAAGATGTGTGTGTGGTCGGTGGGAATGGTGATAATAAGTAAAAACAGGTCATTGTAGTGAAGATTTAATATTAATATAATATTTTTAAAGTCTTTCTCCGAAATAAGCTGTGCAAAAGATCCAGTTTGGTATCTTTTTCTACTTAGTTATAAAATCGCTTTTTCATCTTTCTATTTAAGCTGTGAAAAAGATGCAAAAAAGTTCTTTTCTACCAACCAAACGCAAGTCCTGCAATCAAAAAGAGCTTTTTCATAGCTTTAAATCGTTAAAAAGCTGAACCAAACGCAGCCTTATTTGGTAGCTAACATCTTCTTCATTCCACCTGACATCACCCACTTCTCTCCCTCTTTAACCAAACATGTGATCTAGATTTCACTCTTTCATCCCTCACTCTCTCATAAAAGTCATTCCCTATATACATACATACATACATATACATACATACATACATACATATATATATATATATACACACACACACACACACACACACACACATATATATATATATAGTATGACTCATACGAGAAGATGACAAGCGTGAGCACAATCCCAGCCATTGATTTAATCAAGGAGGCCCTTTCCCATCACGCCACGTCACCCACCTTGATTAAATCAAAAACTATCCAAGTTACAGTCTTACATTCTCATATGAGTCGTTACTCTATATATATGTATATATATTATAGATACAGACCCCGCATAATAAAATTTCAAGATCTATCACTAGAAAACACAGCACATCTAAAAGCAATTAATCAATATTTGTTAATAATTTAATAAGATGATTAGTCCAAAGGCATCTAGAAAGCGTAGAAGAATGGTAATACAAGACCAACAAAAATATATATATAATATATATATATATATAATATGAATAAAAAATGCCTAAGATTTTGAATAATTAAGGTCAACATTTGGAACATATGAAGGCAAGGCATAAAGTAAACTTTTCAAAATGTAGTTTTGTACTTTGCAATATTAAAAAATAAAAAAATAAAAGGGCTTGCTCGCCTGTATCCCTCAATTTTAGCCCACTATACGACATGCCTACCCCATCTTTACTCAACCTTATTTTATTTCAGTAAATTAAATACAAGCTCGAGAAAGTACAAAAGTGTAGAGTCGGAATTGAAAGCAAATGGCTATATGCTGCCCACTACCGAGACTCCAGGACAAATAAGCGCCTTGTAAAGGGCAAGTCGGTCGCTAATGACACCATGATTAAACACCAAAGAGACAGCGGAAATGAGTTACCCTAATGAAGCATACCCAAGAAGGCCTACCCTAGTGACAAACAAAATGACTAGGCTACAAAGGGCCAAAACACCCAAGTCCAACAATAGGACCAACGACGATCTACAAGAACGCCAAACCAGAACAAAAGCCTTGTACACTTCAATAAGATATCTTTGACTCACCTCATTTGACTTGTTTGACTTCTTCACATAGAAAAAGGCCTCTCCATGAAAATATAACCCAATTTGCTTTACAAACTCTCATGGCGCTTTATGATAACACGAGAACGACAACACTTACTTGCTATTCACCCAATACTCCCTTACTCGACCTTATAATTTACACTTTTTTATTTCTTTTGTTCCCAAAAATTTTGCGTAATGTTATTATCATGGTAAAATTGTCAAAGTTAGAGTTACTTTATGAAATTTTTTATTGTTCACCCGGATTGTTTTATTTGGCTATTATCATATGTGTGGATGATGTGATTATTATTGGTAATAGTTAGGAGCATATGTTAAGAGCTAAATCGTTTCTTAAAGCAACAATTTGGAATAAAAGATCTAGGGCCGATAAAGTATTTTTTTGGAATAAAAGTTGCTCGTTCACAGACTAGAAGTTGTTCGTTCACAGACAAGTATCATGTTGAGTCAAAGAAAATATGTGTGAATATTTTGAGTAGGTCCTGGTTACTAGGAGAGAAATCGGCTTATATCCCGATCATTCAAAATCATCAGTTAATAAATAAGTAATGAGAGTTGTGAAAGACCCGAGTCAGTACCGTTGGTTAGTGGTCGATTATTATACTTGACAATTACTTGGCCTAACATTTGTTATGCTGTTCTATTTCTTAGTTAGTTTATGCATGATCCTTGTGGTCCACATCTTGAAGCTGTAGTTCGTGTTTTACTTTACTTAAAAGATGCATCCGGGCAACCCATCTTTCTTCCTTCCAAGTGTGATATTAGGCTTCGTGGTTATTGTGATTTTAACTAGGTCGGTTGTCCCACTACCAAGTGTTCTACCAAGGGATATGTTCTTTTTTTTTCCTTCAGCTAAAGCAGAGCATCGTGCCATGCCAACTATAACCATGGTTATGTCGTTTATTACTTGATCTTGTTGTTCCTATTGATCATCCTGGTTTTTTTTTTCTGTGATAATTAGGCGGCTATTAATATTGTCTCTAATCTAGTTTTTCTTCAACATAGGAAACATATTGAAATAGATTGTCATTTTGTTCAAGCAATCCTATTGGCTAAAGAGATCGCCACGTCGTATGTCCGATCTACATAATAGTTGGCTGATATTTTGTTTTCTTCACTTCTCCGCAAGTTGGGCATTGTTAATTTGCATGCTCCAACTTAGGGGGGTGTTCAGACTAATATATCTTTAGCCAATCAATGGTGTTTTTAGTGCACCTCTTCAATAGCTTAGGATTCTCTTTATGTCACTATAAGTAGGTTTTTTATTTTCCCTTTTGTATTATAGATAGGTAGTTTTGTGAATAAAGTAATCACCCAATTCCAAATTCTCCTTTGTGTCTTGTTTTCTTGTCCATCTGATGTCAATTGGTATCGAAAGGCTTAGACTTAGTAGATCGAAAATCGAGTGCATAGAATCTAAATTTTGTACCACAACTAACCCAAGTGCGGAGGACTTGAAGATTGGATTAGAATGCATAACAAAAAAAGCCTGCTTCGGATATTTAGGCTCAACGGTGCAACAAGACATCGAAGTTGATAAGGATGTCAACAATAGGATTAAAGTGGAATAGCATAAGTGGAGGATGGCTTCAATGATACTATACCATAGAAAGTTTAGGCTTCAATGATACTATACCATAGAAAGTTTACTCTCAAGTTGAAGGCAAAATACTATAAGATGGTGGTGAGACCGGCTACGTCATATGGTGCCGAATGTTGGCTGGTTAAATGGTACCACACACATAAGTTGAAAGTGGCGAAGATGAGGATGTTATAGTAGATGTGTGCACATACGAGGAAGGACCTGATTAGAAATGACATTATAAGAGGTCAATTAGGTGTGGCTTCAAATGAAGACAAATTAAAGGAGCAACACCTGTAGTGGTTTGAGCATGTTAGATGGAGGCCAACTACTGCCCCAGATGTTTAGTGTGACCAACTATGTACTACACACCACAGAAGAGGTAAAGGCAGGCCAAAGAAAAGTTAAATGGAGACAATTAGAAATGACCTTACTCACCGAAACCTTAATGTGGAGATAGACTTAGATATATGTAGCCGACATAGATGTTAGGGGAGGGTAGTGCATTGTAACTAGGTCACTGTTCCTCTAGGCTTTCATCTATGCCTTTGTTGATGCTATTGTTTTATGAATGTTTGCATGCTTGCATGTTTAGTATTTCTTCATTTGATGCAAATTGACTTGACTTTGATTTAACCTGCTTTTATAAATAGTGATCCGTTTTGCTTTATATGGTTGCGGGCCCTTCAAACACAACCTCCCTTCAGGGTAGCATCCTGTAGAGGTGAGACTACTACATTCCACCCCCCTGCGGATCCTGCCTCAGCAGGAGCTTCTCAAGCACTGGGTTGTTGTTCTTGTTGTTATTGTAATGTTGATTGGTTGTAGGATGGAATCCCATTTGGGCTGATATATGAATCTCATGTATTCCAACTCCATAGGTCGAGCCTAAAGGCTCGATGAATTTTAACACGGTATCAGAGCGGGTGGATGATCTCGGACTCTTGTTAGACACGCCATGTCCTCATGAAGAAGGGTGCACTTGAGTTTGATACACCGAGGGCCTCCACAGTGAATATTGGATCCAATTGAATTGAAGAAAGCAAGAAGTGCAATTAAAATGAGACTCGCAAGTGAGGAGGAGTGTTAAGGACTCCACATATGAGTCTAGTTGGATCCCACGTTGAAGTTGTGAGAGAAAAGTGACCAACATATAAATCTAATGAATTACTTCATTTAATGCCAATTGGTTTTAAAATGGAACCCAACTTACTAATATGTCAATCTTAAGTATGCCAACTCCATGGGCCTAAAGGCCTAATGAAATTTAACAGTTCTTGTGAGAACGTTCATAACAAAAATCATCTTGGGATGACCGAGGGTTGAAGGTAAAATGATAAACGACTTCCACCACTCCCCCTATTGCTGTGTCCTGGGTCAAGACTACTTTGGATGCATCATGAGCCACGGTGCGGAATGAGAAGGACGACTCGCAGACACCAAAACCTTTGGATGCGAGAATTAGACACTCTTTATCCTTTCTTCTCTTCCCACCTTATACTTCTAATTATGCAAAAAATTATGGCAATAACAGCATATTTGATATCCTTTTCTACTTATAACTTTTTATTCTTAAAAAACTAAAAAATAAGGTCGTGCGAATAATCTTATTTTCTTATTTTTATATCACTTTTCAATAAAATTAAAAAAAGTAATGAAAAGACTATTTTTAAAATATAACTTTTAATTTTTTAAAAACTGAAAACATAAATAAAAAATTGGGCTTTTTTAGTGAAAACCATCTAAATTTTAGATGTGAATTAAAAAGCACAAATTTTCTAATTTTTTAATGTCACACCAAAATTTTTCAATGTCACACCCTTATGTGACATCATTAACATCTTTTAGTTTTTGCAAATGTATTTTTTTAAATATTTTAAATGTAAATTTGAATTTTTAAAAATTATTTTCTCCTTTTTTTCAAAACCCACATCAGCAAAAATTAAAGGATGTTAACAACGTTAACCTTAAAGTATCACATTGAAAAATTTAAGCATGACATTAAAAAAGTAGATAATCTAAATAAGTTTTTAAAACCGCACCCAAAATTTAAATAATTTTAAGTTAAAAAAAAAAAAGAAATGATACTGATCCAATGGGTCTTTCATCTGCACAAATGGTTGGGTTTCTCCAATCAGTCTTCAAAAGTGCCTCAATAATGCTTGATTTTGCCAGAATAATCTTTCGTCCGCTTTGATGTGTTCCACATAAAAATGTACCTAAATAACAACCGAACACATATATAGAGGCCGAATATATAACAAAAATGGAAAATAGAATATGTAAAAATTATGCGTATCAGATACCCAACAAGGCTAAACAAAAGGGAGGTCAAAATGGAGTATGATTATGGGAATCACAGAAATGGAGAGAGGGGGGTTTGTGCCCACAAGCTATCTAAAGCGTGTAAAACTGATGCAAATTGTGGGAGTGGGGGGGGGGGGGGGGGGGGGGGGGGTCCAATTGTGCAAACAAACAAATATGGTAGACCCTTTTTACTAAATTAAAATATCATTAAGATGTGCACTCTCCCCCCTTTTTCTCCATTTACTTTCTTTTAATATTGTGCAACTTGACACTTCTTCTATCCTAAGATTCATTTTCATTTAATAACCCAAAACCACCAAACCCCCCCCCCCCCCCCCTCTTAAACCCGCTGCAACAACGACAGACCCAGTGCCTCAAGAGCTTCCGCATAAGCGGGGTTTAGAATTGGTGGATGTACGTAGGGGTGTGAAAGGGCAGAGCGTTCGATGAACTACTCGTGTACAAAATCGATTAGGACTCGTTCGTGTTTATTAGGAGGGCTCGATAGCTTCTCGAGCCGAGTTCGAGCTGAGTTCGAACAAGGGGTGCTCATGTTCACGAACAATTTGATAAGGGCTCGATAAGAGCTTGTTAAGGGGCTTGATTTCAGCTCGTTAAGGGCTTGTTATGAGATCAATAATAGTTGGTATTATTTTAAAAATGGTTCAACAATAACTTAAAAAGCTCGGCTCGTTAATGAGCTCGACTCGGCTTGATAAGTCTAACGAGCCGAGTCGAGCCGAGTATTGAACACACTATATTCTTATCGAACCGAGTTCGAACAAGGGTTAGAAATGCTCGATAAGAGCTCGGCTTGAACTTAAGCTCGATAAGCCTTATCGAACTCGAGCACGAATAAGGGGGTGCTCGGCTCCGCTTGGCTCGTTTATGCCCCTAGATGTATGCAGCCTTACCCTTCAGGGTGTAACCCTGCCGAGAGGCTGTTTCCGAGGACCCCCAACCTTATAGGGTTGGCAACACAAGGACTTCCCAAGATGTCACCCATCTTAATACTACTCTCGACCAAGCACGTTTAAATTCGGAGTTTTAACGAGATCCTGTTATATTAGTGCCTGGTAAATGAACCCTGAGTTGAAACCCCACTATCCACAAATGATCAACAAGGTGTCAGCTCTAATAAGAGAGGGAAGCACTCTGTTTCTGTGGACGTTATCACATTGAAAGGCTAGACCCCCTAGAATCTAACTTCGCTAACCAATTTGTTGATCTGTTCGCTTCTCGAAAACTATGATGGAAAGTGACCTGCATAAATTGAAAACAGACCAAAGGAGGTTCTATTCCAAAACCAATTGGCAATGAGTGGAGTAGCTTCTTAGTATATAAATTAGCATTTTTACACCTAGCCCGTCAATGTGGGTTTTGATTTTGCACTACTTTTTGACTATATCATCATAGTTAAAAATGTCATCAAGAGTCACATACAAACCCATAATAGCCTTAATCTTGGATCAACCACAGTATGTTTGGAAGTGATCCGATTTTCAACCTATTAAACTTTCGATTTTCGTTCTTTACCTTTTTTGTTTTTGGCCATTTACGTTTTCAACTCGACTTACTTTTATTAGATATCGATGGATTGTGTGGACATTATCTACGGGTTTGGCCGCTTGTACTGTTGTTGAAGTCCTATCTGATTATAAAAGAAATCCATTAATGATCAAAATCTTGACTAAATTAGTACCATGAGTCATGATAGGGTCAATCCTTCATGTCTTTTCTCACTCTTTATTGTCTACCTCTTTTTATCTGAAATATGAAAGTTTATTAAGTACTTATGTACCTTGAATTTTATTAACATTGTATTATTATAAAATGCAATTTTATACGTATCGATATTTTTATTAAATTTTATATCTGAAAATAAAATGAATTATTATATCTTATAAAATAAAATTACCTATTTAATCAAATCAAATCATTTTATTTAAATCATGGATCATAAAATTTTAACAAATATGGTCTAACTCGTCTCGCATCAACTCTAAAAAAATAATGCCCAACAACTCTACCGGACAAGGCGTATAGGGATGGCAGGCCTTGTGCCTGCATGGGCTGCTTGTAGTGGTGGTGTTGGTTGCGGGATGATTGCAGGTGATCTTGTTTTTGGTGTTAGGTGTTTCGTTGGTGATTTCTAGCAACGCCTGACGTCCATTTATTCAATGGGTGGTGCTGATCGTCAACGTATGCAGTGTTTTCAAAGACCACGCCACCTCCTCCAACTCCCCACCAGTGTTGGGGCATCACCTTTATGGTCAAATCCTACTCTCAAATTGGTGTTGTTCGTGAAAACTTAGATCTAGGTTTTAACACCCTTCCCACGTTCTTCCCCTCCCTATTCATAGGGTTTTCATTTGGCGTGTCACCGGTTTTCAAATAGTGGTGCATAAGGGTATAAGTTACTGAGTTTCTAAGGATGGGATTTGTGTGAGGCCAAATGACCAACAAGGTGGGTCGATTGCCTAATGTGTGTTGTCTACTACAATTTTGGAAATGAACCGATGATGTTTGGAGTCAGTTACGTTGAGACTAGAGGTTTAATTGCCATTATGTCTCACTAATGTTTGGGGCATTGTTTGGTGGCTTCCTTGAAGTTTGGCGGTGAGGGAGCTAGTCTCGTATAGGGTCTCCCCATCGTTCGATGCCAATGGCGGTTTCTTAGTGTTTGGCCTGGCTAATAACCTAGTGCAAGTTATTAATGGTCAAGGAGGTGTGTCATCACAGGATCCAGTGTTGCAAGAATAGAGTGTGACTTCTCATGGTGTTTTGGTTTCATGTAGGGTTCAATATCTCGTGGAGATTGAGTTTCTTAAGAAGTGATCGTATATTATGAGGGCAGTTGTAGCGTGTGTCAGAGAAGGTGGAAACATTGGTGCCACTGTGTACCACACATCATTAAAGAGTTTGAGCGTTGGCTGTTGTGCACTTCGATGTGAAATATTTTTCATCCATTGTCAAGTTACTCCTATTCTCCCCCCAATTTGAATTTTCCAGATGTTTGAATTTTGTTTTCCTTTTAGATACGGTGGTTGTCAAACTTTGCTCGCCTTCTTGCTTTTCCACTTTGCAATGATACAGAGCATCAACATAAATTATTAAAAAGCTCAACCTAGGACCAACTCTAATTTTTACCAAGTATGAAGAATCCTCTGCCACATATGAGCATATTATTTATTTTATGCTTGAATGAACTATACGAGTATTAACAATGGACAGTAAGGATTTGAACTCATGACGTCTCGATCAATAAAGAGATGATATCGTATCAAGGAATTAACTTTCAAAAGCTTAGAGCATATTTGTATCATTTTATGTTTGCAATTTTTGATTTTTTAGAAACTCAAAGTCATATTTTGAAAATGATTATTTCTATTTTTTGGTTTTTTTGTTTTAATTTTTTTCAAATTTGAGCAAAAATTAAAAATAGCAAACCCAAAACTAAAAAATAACAATTTTAAAACTTGGATTTTAACTTGTCATAAATCAAAAACAACAAACACAGAATGATAGCAAACTCTTAGTTGGTTTTTTTTAACGTTAACTCTGAATTGGTTATGAAAAGGTACAAAAACACTATTACTCTAAGGTTATGTTTAAATCATGAAATTAGAACCTGAAATTTGTGGTTGAGATGGGAATTGGAGCCCAGAATTTTAATTCTGTTATATGATTCACCTACTTGAATTAGAATTGGAATTCTACTATCCAATTCCATGAAATTGGGTTCTAACTGAAAATTTCACATTCTAATTCTTTGGGATGGGGTAAAGAATTACAATTTCATATTAACTCTACTAACCAGAAATCCAAAATATTGTCACTTGATAAACTCAAACTCAAGATGACTCGAAATTGAAAGACTTAGATACAACCTAAATTTGACCCGAACATCGAAATCGCTTAACTCAATTGAGTTGAAATTGAAATGATCTGAATCAACTTAACTCAATCCAAAATAACCCAACTCGATTGATTTGAAACCCAAGATGACTAGAAAACAAGAAACAACGCCACCCAATTTGAATGTGACGCAACCAAGCTGAGCCTAAAAAACCAAATTGACTCGAAACCTAATATATGACCTAAACCCAAAATGAATCATCCCATCTCAATCGGCCTAAATTTTACTTGACCCGAGATAACCGAGAATTTGAAAAGATGCAACCCATTTGACCCAAAATAAGATGCTCAAGCTCAAAATAATCTAAACCAACTCAAATTTAACCTATTCTAGTCTAATCTCGAAAAGATCTAACTTGATTAATATAAAATTTGAGAAGAGTTGAACACAAAATAATCCTACGAATTAAACCCAACCTTATTTGACTCGAAACTCAAATATCTCAAACTCAAAGTGATTCGACTCCACCAAAATCCAACCCTAACTGATTTAAAACTCGAAACACTCCAACTCAATTGAACAAAAACCCATGACTACTCGAATTATTGTAAAATTATAATTCAAACCACTAATTCCTTTGAATATCATAACGATGGAATTTCAATTCCAAATCCCACCAAAATTAAAATTAAAATTATAATTATAATTTTACAGTTCAATTTTAATTACACGTATCAAATAGAGCTTAAAAGTAACTTTTTTTTCATTTTAATCATGAAAAGACCCAGAAAATTCGATCAACATGCACAATAAATAAGTAATATAATAAGTTCATTAAAATAATTAATTAAAATAAATAAAAAAACACCCACTATTGGGTCTCCCACAAAGGCTCAACTCTAACACTCACCCACTTTTTCACACACTATTTTTTTTGCTATGCTAATCATCATAATCCTCTTCTTTAATAAACAAAAAAGTCCACTCTCCCTCCCAGCGGCCCCAAAAGTAAACGCCCCCCTTGTGCTATATTTTTTTTTATTTATTTATTTATGTGCCACCCCCACAAATAAAAATTATTTGTTTTTACTTTTTAGGGTTGGTGGCCCTTTAAAAATGATCTCCGTTCAGGTAACACCTTATAGAGATAAGACTATATACATCTCACCCTTTCCAAACTCTGCCTTAGTAAGAAACCCTTTGAAACACTAGGTTTGTTTTTTTGCAATCTAGGATTGGAGATCCTTTGAATATAGTTTTCCTACAAGTTAAGAGGTAAAGTTGTGTATTTCTTACTTTTTTTGGATCTTGCCTAGGCAGGAGCCCGGGACACTGAGGGTATTGTTGTTGATGTTGTTGGTGGGCCACTCCCATAAAATATTTTCCACGTCACTATCATTTCTGTCTTTTTTTTTTCCTTTTTTTAATATTTTCTCTCTCTTTCTTCTCTCCGTGCAAAATGGGGGAGACGTGGGGGGGAAGGGGGGGTGTAGCTTACAACATTGGAAGTGGGAAGAGCCCACATGATAAGACTTGGCACCCATCTTCCATGTCTTCTTCTTCCTCTGTTCCGATCAATCCCTGCAAAATTAACAGTCACCCGTTTCATACAAACAACAAACAATTAAACCCACAAAAAAAAGGAAAATAAAAAAAAAAAACACCAATTAAGCCATGCTTGTAAACCTAACTTCATCAAAAAATAGCACTTCTTGTTCTTCTTCATCATCTTCTTCTTCTTACCTTCTCTTCATTTTACTGTTGTATTGCCTTGTGTTTTGTTCATCACAACAGCAACAAGCCTGCAACAAACAAGATCAACAGGCCTTACTTTCATTTTCAAGTGGGCGGCCACTGAACTGGGTTTCTGGGTCTGATTGCTGCAACTGGGATGGGGTTGATTGTCATCGTAATGGGCGGGTTACCCGTTTATGGCTTCCTTTTAGAAAACTGAGGGGAAACGTTTCTTCTGAAATTGGGAAACTTGCAGGTCTTTCTGAGCTGAATCTGTCACATAATTCCTTATCTGGGTTTCTCCCAGGTGGGGTTTTTGATTCATTAACTCAGCTAAAGATCCTTGATTTGAGCTCGAATCAGTTTTCTGGGAACTTTTCATCATCGTTTTCTTCGAAAAGCAGGTTTCCGGGTACTATACAGACTGTAGACATATCAAGCAATCAATTCAAAGGGGTGATTGATCCAAAGTTGTTCTCGTTTGCCTCAAATTTGACTAGTTTGAATGTCAGTAACAATGGGTTTACAGGTCTGATTCCATCAGAGATTTGTGTTAGTTCTCCTGTGATCAAATCCCTTGATTTCTCCAACAACAATTTTAGCAATCAAATTCCTGTAGGGTTAGGAAAGTGTACCAAGCTTGAAGTTCTCCGAGCTGGGTTTAATTCACTTACAGGATCAATTCCAGATGACATCTACAGTTTGGGAGCGTTACTTGAGATATCAGTGCCAGCAAATGACATATCCGGAACTATTGACGAGAGGATTATCCGCCTCGCCAAGCTTGAAATCATTGAGCTATACTCGAACAACTTTTCGGGTATGATCCCTCTGGATATTGGAAAACTTTCCAACTTACAGAAGTTGATGCTGCACATAAACAACCTTACCGGTACCATACCACGATCTCTGATGAATTGCACGAATCTGGTGAAGCTTAACCTACGAGTTAACGCGTTGAAAGGAAACATCTCCATGCTCGATTTCTCAGGGCTTGTGAGACTTCAGACACTTGATCTTGGGGAAAATTATTTCACTGGTAA
Organism: Simmondsia chinensis; assembly: GCA_018398585.1. Taxonomy (NCBI): domain Eukaryota; kingdom Viridiplantae; phylum Streptophyta; class Magnoliopsida; order Caryophyllales; family Simmondsiaceae; genus Simmondsia; species Simmondsia chinensis. The sequence goes on from JAGTTD010000021.1 coordinate 1,582,678, forward strand.
TTTGCCACAGAGCATATATTCATGCAAGTCATTAACTGCGATTAGAGTGGCTACCAACAAGCTAACGGGGCAAGTTTCACCTGACGTAATGGCGTTGCAGTCTCTATCGTTCCTTTCGCTTTCTAACAATAGCTTCACCAATTTATCAGCAGCAATAAGGATTTTGTCAGGGTGCAAAACGCTCACCACCATCACCCTTTCAAAGAACTTCTATGGCGAAGCTTTACCGGGTGATGGGAACTTCGTGGGTACAAATGGGTTTCAGAACCTGCAAGTACTTGCCATAGGAGCCTGCAACCTCACCGGTGAAATTCCAGCGTGGCTCGCTAATATGAAGACGTTAGAGGTCCTAGACTTGTCTTTTAATCAAATCAAAGGTACAGTTCCAGACTGGTTCGGGGTTCTTCCCAGCCTCTTCTATGTAGACTTGTCCAATAATCTTCTGACAGGAGAATTTCCACCGCAACTCATGAGACTGCCTGCGCTACTATCCGAAAAGGTCGCTGCCAAGTTGAATCGTAGTTATCTTGAGCTTCCGGTCTTTGTTGCGCCTAACAATGCCAGTAAGCAGCAATACAATCAGCTAGCAAACTTGCCTCCAGCAATATACCTTAAGAACAACAGCCTGAGTGGCATCATACCAATAGAGATCAGTCTATTACAGAGCCTTCACATTCTCGACCTTAGCGAAAACAACTTCTCTGGAAGCATACCACCTCAAATATCCAATCTCAAGAACCTCGAAACGCTGGACCTCTCTCAGAACAACTTGACCGGAGAAATCCCAGAGTCACTTCGAAGCCTTAGTTTCTTGTCCAAGTTTAATGTTTCCGGCAACGATCTTCAAGGACCAATACCAACCGGAGGCCAGTTTGATACATTCACAGAAGCTAGCTTCCTTGGGAACCCGGGGTTATGTGGTTCAAACGTGCAGCGTCCTTGCCCCACTCAACCGGGTAGTGGAACGTCTCATCGGCTTGACCGTGGCAAAGCCCACCACAAGAAACTGCTCCTTGAGATTGTCCTTGGAATCTGCTTTGGTGTTTCCTGCATTCTTATTACCCTAGCATTCTGGGTATTCACCAAAAGGAGGATTCTTCCAAGGGGTGACCCTGAAAAGATCGAAACAGACATAAATTCTTGTTGCTCTAGCTCTCATGAGGTGCTGAAGGATACAAGCCTAGTCATAGTGTTTCCAACGAGTATTAACGAAACAAAGGATCTCACCATTGTTGACATACTGAAAGCCACAAACAATTTTAACCAGGAAAACATCATAGGGTGCGGCGGTTTTGGTCTAGTTTATAAAGCAACCTTGGAGGATGGAACAAAACTCGCCATTAAAAAGCTTTCAGGAGACGTGTGTCTCATAGAACGAGAGTTCAAAGCAGAGGTGGAGGTTCTGTCAATGGCCCGACACAAGAACCTGGTTGCGCTGCTAGGTTACTGCATCCATGACGGATACAGGCTTATAATGTACTCCTACATGGAAAAAGGAAGCCTGGACTATTGGTTGCACGAGAGACCTGACGGCCCAGCGCAACTGGATTGGCCAACTCGGCTGAAAATAGCACAAGGAGCAAGCAGCGGGCTGGCTTACATGCACCTAATCTGTGAGCCACACATTGTGCATCGCGATATCAAATCAAGCAACATTCTTCTTGATGAGAATTTCGAAGCGCACGTCGCAGACTTTGGGTTGTCTAGATTGATTCTTCCATACCGAACTCACGTCACAACTGAGCTGGTTGGCACACTGGGTTATATCCCTCCTGAGTACGGACAAGCTTGGGTGGCAACTTTAAGAGGTGATATCTACAGTTTCGGCGTTGTGATGCTTGAGCTTCTTACCGGAAAGAGGCCCATGGAGATATGCAAACCAATGTCGTCAAGAGAATTGGTTGCCTGGGTACATCTAATGAGACGCGAGGGAAAACATGAAGAGATCTTTGATCCTCTCTTGAGAGGCAAGGGATTCGACGACGAGATGTTGCAGATGCTGGACTTAGCCTGCAAGTGTGTCAATGAGAATCCTCAGAAGCGGCCAACCATCAAAGAAGTTGTAGATCAGCTAAAGAATGTACGATCTTCTCCGCATACTCCAAAGACGGAACAATATGATCCTGCAGAAAAGAGGTAACGTTCTCAGTACATCGTAATAGCAAACCTAAAGACTATGACCAAGAACTTTGGTCCGTCGATGCTGCAAAATTTTCCCTCCAGTCAAATCCACACTGGTTGTGTAAATTGGGTTCTTTGTTACTGATGCTTTTTTTTTTTTTTTTTTTTTTTTTTTTGCTCTTTCAAGAATGTATACAGTCCATGTATTGAATTATAGAGATACAAGCCATGTAGAGAAATAAAAGACAGAATAGTTTTGTAATTATACCATGAATGTTTAACGAAATCACTTGGCTAAACATTTTCTAACAGCAAAAATTGCTTCACTTATGGGTTTATAATACATATGTTATGCGGTTATAGAAGCACTGGAGCTTGCTTGTAAGCATGGGGAGAATTATGTACTGGAGGTTCAAACACTAAAATTAAGGGGACAAAATGCAAAATGAGACCATCAGATGAATCGTTTTCACTCTCTTCCCATTTCTTTTCAATACTGTGAGCTTTAGTCGAGCCCAAGACTAGTCTACGAAGTTGGCATGAAAGGTCCACATATAAGATCAAGTAGCTGTGAGGTCACATCATGAAACCAACTGATACTACAAGGATTAGCTCACTAAACCATATGCCAAGTTCTTTTTTCTATCAACGCCGATGTGGGACTTTGTTATGGAACTCATATGTGGACTCCTTAATAGTTACCTTGTCACATCATCTCCAAAATCAATTGGGCAAGTAGACTAAATGGTATGATCCAGAAGAAACAACAATAGACCCAGTTCTCAAAGAAGCTCCCATCAAGACAGGGTTTGAGAAGGTAAGATGACCGCAGCCTTATTCTAACAGGGTTTGAGAAGGTAAGATGACCGCAGCCTTATTCTAACAGAGTGCAACCTTGTAGGATGCCACCTTGAAGAAGGAATCCTTTCATAATTCCATGAAAAATACATTCGTCGTTGTGCGCTTGAAAAGAAAAAAGTAAACCACATGAAAATTCAAAAAAGCACACTAAAGTATGTAAATTCCCTGGCAATTGAGATCCAATGGCAAGGATGCAGATATCACAGCATAAATTCCCTTCACTAGCTTCATTAATTAACTAACAAGAAAGTACAAGATTCTCATATGCCCCATAATATAGGCAACAATAGCAGTTGAAGCTGTTGGAGACTAATACTTAAAAACAGTGATACCAGATTGAAATTAACACAGAATAGTGAATGACTGTGAAATTCGATCGGTTCTAGACCAGGTCCACAGGGCTGGCACTGATGTGTACGTATAAACTCAAGTGAGATTTCACCCCAAAATCAGCCGACTTTTGATTAGAATTGCGAGCTATTTGCTTTTTTACCGATCCCTCGTCTTCTTTTCCTCGAATAAACCTTCATGGAATTATTTACTCCGTTGGTCCCTAATCTCTATCTCTATCTCTATCCTTAGCTTAATCTTATCTGTTGATTTGTGCCCGATGTGGCTTGCTTTGAGTTTGTGTTTTGCTCGTCGTGTGTTTTGCCCTGCTCATGCATGATGCTCTCCTGCTGCCAGGTCTTCTACTCTATGCAGCGGACTAGATTCTCAGGTTGGGGGTCCTCGAAAATAGCCTCTCTTCAGGGTAGCCCCCTGAAGGGGGAAGGCTGCGTACATCTACCCCCCCAGACCCTGCTTATGCGGGAGCCCTTGGAGGCACTGGGCTTCTTGTTGTTGTTGTTGTTGTTGGTCCCTAATGTTTGTAGGTTTGGTTAAATAGGTCCCTCGTCTTTTTCTTGTTCAAAATAGTACCTAAAGTTTATAAATTTGTTCAAATTAGTCCTTCATCTTTTCTTTTTGTTCAAAATAGTCTATAATATTTATTTTGTGACAAAATTAGTCCCTTATCTGGTGACTAAAATTAAATAAAAACCAAAAAGATGAGGGACCAATTTTGACCCCAAGAAAAAAACACTAAGGACTATATTGAACAAGGAAAAAAAAAAGGATTAGGAATCAATTTGAACAAATTTATAAATACAACGCCAATTTGAATAAACTTGCAAATTAGAGACCAATGGAGATAACTCATCCTTCATGTTCCCTCTTTTTTTTGGTTCAAAATTAGTCTTCCATTCAATGATTGACACTATGTAAAAATGAAAAGATAAGGGATTAGTTTTATCATAAAATAAAACTAAAGAGACTACAACAACAATAACCGACCTAGTACCTCAAGGGCTCCCGCATATGCAGGGTCTGGGGAGGGAGGGATGTAAGCAGCCTTACCCCTTGGAGGAGCTATCCCAAAGGGAGGCTGTGTCCGAAGACCCTCAACCTAAAAAGCATAAAAAAATAAAACTAAAGAGACTATTTAGAAAAAAATGAGGACCAATTTGAACAAGCTCATAAATATTAGGGACCAACAGAGTAAATTATCACTTACATCCGACAATATAACTACACAAACACATTGAGTCGTCAAAAATGATGATAGGACTGGAAACGAAACTCATGCACCAGCTCCAGTTGAATTTCTAAAGCAGCATTTTCAGGCCTCGTTTGGTTGTCACATGAATTAAATTCCTAAAGGAAGTTGTATTTCCAGATAATTAAATTCCTATGTCGACTTCCTAAGAAGTAGGTACATAATGTTTAGTTGTAGGGATGGAAAATAAAACTTCCTAGGGAAAGCTAGCTAAGAACAAAGGAATTAGAACTTACTGATGGAGTAAATAACTCATCCTTCATGTTTCCTCTTTTTTTGTTCAAAATTAGTCTTCCATTTAATGATCGACATTAAGCAAAAACTAAAAGATAAGAGACTAATTTTATCATAAAATAAAACTAAAGAGACTACTTAGAAAAAATGAGGACCAATTTGAACAAGCTCATGAATTTTAGAGACCAACAGAGTAAATTCACTATTCTTATATCACCTTAACATGTCACTTACATCCGACATTATAACTACACAAACACATTGAGTCGTCAACAATGATGATAGGACTGGAAATGAAGCTCATGCACCAGCTCCAGCTGAATTTCTGAAGCAGGATTTTCAGGCCTTGTTTGGTTGCTACGTGAATTGAATTCCTATGAGAAGTTGTATTTCTCGGGAATTCAATTACTGTGTTAACTTCTTAAGTAGTAGGTACAAAGTGTTTGGTTGTTGGGATGTAAAATAAAACTTCCTTGGGGAGGCTAGTTAAGAACAAAGGAATTAAAACTTACCTAAGAGTAGAGGTCTAAACGAGCCGAGCCGAGCCGAGCCGAGCATCCATTTATTCAAAGTCGAGCTCGATAACGCTTATCAAGCTTGAGTTTGAGCCAAGCTCTTATCGAGCATTTCCAACCCTTGTTCGAACTCGGTTTAATAAGATTTTAGTGTGTTCGATACTCGGCTCAGCTTAGCTCATGATGCTTATCGAGCCAAGTCAAGCTCATTATCGAGTCCAATTGAGTTTAAAACCGAGGCGAGATTGCTACCGAGTTGAGCTTTTCAAGTTACCATTTAGCAATTATTCAACCATTTTCGGACCAATACTAACTGTTAACGAGCTCTTAACGAGATTTTAACGAGCTCTGATCGAGTCCTTTAACAGGCTCTTATCAATCCCTTATCAAATTGTTTGCGAACGTTAACGAGCAGAGCACACCCCTGTTTGAACTCAACTCGTTAAACTTATTGAGTCTGCTCGAACTCGGCTTAATAAGCTATCGAGTCCTCATAGTGAACACAAACGAGCTCTAATCGATTTTAAACACAAGTAGTTCATCAAACATTTGGTTCGTTTACACCCCCTACCTGGGGGGCTAGATAAGTTACTTCCTGTATTTTGAAGGAATTGAAAATTGCTAAAAAATTGCCACTTCCCGCATTCTGCCAACTTCCTGCCAACCAAAAAAAAGCCAAAATCTATATTTCCCACTACTTTTCGCATCTATTTCCTACATACCAAACGAGGCCTCATTAAGCAATAGTATTTACCTTGTTAAGTTTGGAGACTGATATCTCTCAAAACAGCACATTTATGGCTGGATTATTAAGAGTTGCGTAAATAAGGTGACTCTTATGTCTGGTATTGGTAGGGGAAAGCATGGAGAGCAATATAGTGGGAGGTAGAGTATTAGTGAGTGTAAACACTATTTAAATACCTTTGTTCGTAACAGTGAAATTATCATTGCTCCCCAATGTAAAACTTAGGCTTCAGCTGTACCACCTAAATTCAGCACCTAAATTATTTCCCCCAATTTCATTGCATCTGCTATTTCGATTTAAGGTTCAGTGTTTATCAGTGATTCTAACATATTCCCATTGGGACAAATGCAGAAATTGTTAAATTTTACCAACCGTTTAGCCCCGATCCTCGGAGTTGGCATACATGAGATCCACATACAAGCCCAAGTGGAATTCCATTCTAAAACCAATTGGTATTAAACGAAGTAACCCACTTGGCATAAATCTTAGTCTCTTCTTTCAACTCATATATGAGACTCAAACTTAACTCACACGTGGAGTTCTCAATAGAAATAGAGATAATCATACCAAATTGTTAGGATTTGAACGACGAGCTCAATCAACGCAAGAGAAATGGAAACCTGCAAAATGAAATCTCGAACAATGTCAATAACACATACTTGTAGTCCCATTCAAATCAAGAAGAAAAACAAGATAAATCAATAATTCTTGATAGCAATTGGTTCGACTGATTAATACCTATCAAGCTACAGCAATCGTCAACCGTGATGGCGACGATTAACTTCGAGACAGCTTCGTACTTCAATGGAGAATTATGGCGGGAAAGCACAATGAAACTTGCAATTACGGATTCTGAATTCCAAATTCTACAGCTACGAGTTGAAGCGCAATAGAAAATTTACCTAGTAGGGAGCGGGATGTTTAATTTAACTATATTATCACTGTTTGGCAACAGCTTACAAGTCACCATGAAGACATTTCTCTTAAGTTGGGGGTCCTCGAAAACAGCGCCTCTTCAGATTGACACCCTAAAGAAGGAAGACTGCGTACATCTAGCCCCCAAGACCCCGCTTATGCGGGAGCCCTTGAGGCGCGAGAATTGTTGTTGTTGTTGTTACTATTTGGCACTAGGGTAACGAAGGGGAAAAGGGGTAAGGATAATGGAGTAAATCCTTATCCTTGTTTGGCAAAATGTTACGAGGAGTAAAAACTTATCCTCTTTACCTCCATTTTGTTTAATCCCAAAGTGGGGAAAAGGAAATAAGGTAAGTTCTTAAAAAAATTTGAATAATTTTGCCTTTATTTTAATTATAATTCTCGTTACACTTACCTCTTTACCAAATTGTCAAATAAGGGTAATTTATTTACCTATCTTTACTCTTACCCCTCTTAATTTGACATATCCAAATAAGGGTAGGATATTATCTCACCCTCCCCCCTTTACCCCTTTGCCCAGCTGTCAAACAAGGCAGATACCTTAGAAGTTTTATCGTTTATCACCTAATTATCGTAATATTTTAATATATAAAAAGAGATACCATAAGGTTTCAAAATTTATTATGACAGACTTGATGAATTGGTGAATTTTTGTCAAAATTCAAACAATTTTCACCATAAAATGTTGATCTAGTTATTTATTATAAGAATATATATGAATCATATCAATGATTTTACCAAAAATTTGACGAATTACAAAAAAAGCCACTGAATTGTAACCAAAGATATCTATATATTTATAAAATAACATGTCATGTTCACATTTTACGACAAAAAATCATAATATTGTGATATATGACACACTATAATTATATTTCACATTAGCAATTTCTAGTGAAAATCTATGTAATTTTGAAACATGATACCTGATTGATAAAATTTGTAAACTTCAGGGTACCTTAGTGATAAAAATTTTAAACCTCAAGGTACCTCATTGTATATATTAAAACGTCGGGGTTAATAAATCACTAAAATTCGTGGTACAATCTATTTGCTTCTATATAGTAGTGATTGAAAGCGACTTGATCTTACTAAGCACATAAGAGCTTAATATCCTCCATAATAGTAAAAATCTCAACTAGAACTAAGTACGAGCCATGACAACTTTAATGACTACCTCATTATCCGCTTCGAGAATGACCTCTTCTTGTACCCAATTGAAGAGCCTCCACAGTAGCAACCGTCTCTGCACCAGCAACAGACGCACTACCTTGTGCATGTGAATCAATAAGAAGAACCCTACCTTAACGATCTCGAATAATAAAACTTACAAATGTTGAACCTCCATGCTTAAACCCATCAAAATTTGTCTTAATCGGTCAAGAGGGGGAGCCCATGCAATCCATTCACACCCACCGATGCTTCCGATGCATTCTGTCTCTGCCATTCCTTCCAATGTGTATAATTTGTAAAGGAATGTTAAAAAAAAAATCACTTTAAAAAGTTGTCATTTTTCACTTAATAATTATAATTTTTTAATTATTCAGAAAGCCACCTTTAAAAGCCTGAAAATTTTCAGTCAACCACCTTAAATTGCACTTTAAAATGTTCACTATCTTGTCGTGACTTTTATATAGATTTTAGAGTGCATATTAAGCACAACTTAAAGTACCTAAAATTGCAAAACATTTTCTACCCCTTCCCCCACCAAGGTTTGAGTCCCGCTTCTTTCCAACCCCCTCGAGATCAAACCTAACGGGGGAGGAGGTGTAAGTGAGTGCATTGTCGACTTGACTAGTTTCGACTCATGCTTCATATGCACTGAAAAAATATAAAAGTAAGTTAAAATTTATGCGGAAGTCATGTAATATTTAGTGGATAGTTAACAACATGGTTTAAGGTGATTAATTGAAAATTTTAGAATTTTTGAGGTAGTTTTCTAAAAAATTAAAAAAGTTTTAGTGATTAAGTAAAAACTGACAACTTTTCAAGGAGGTTTTATAAAGGAAAAAAAAAATGCGATGGTAAATTACATTTCGAGATATCATGAATGCATAAATAATCAAAGTTACAAAGTTCTCTAAGATGGAAAGATATAAATGTATAGTTGTAACACCCTTGTGCCCCAATGGTTGGCGATGCTTTAGGTCATCCCCGTGTTTGAGGCCCCTTCCCCTAACCCGTGTAATGATCTTACAACAACAACAAACTAAATGCCTCAAAGAAGCCTAGTAGGGTTTGAAGAAGGTAAGATGTACGCTACCTTATACATATAGGGTGCTATCCTGCTAGAGGTTTTTTTTCCGAAGGGTCCCCAACTTTAAAAAGCAAAAAGGAACAACATTTATAAAATTCTAGTCAAATAAAATAGTTTCATATATGCAAGCAATGATAAAGCAACAACAAAACCAGCCATGCATGCCCATGGCGCTGTGAACTAGCATTAATGTGCTCTTCTATCCTAATAGTTGTGTCCACCCCACATATTTTTAACCGCCACTCAACTCTATTTAAGGCCATCTTGTAGCTAAGATCATGTCAAATTATCTCCACCTTGCTTTCCTTTGGCCTACCTCTGCCCCTTTTTCAGGGTATATTATGTGGTTGTTCATATTTCCTAATAGGGGTGGTAGTCGATCTCTTCCTAACATGCTCAACCCACTGCAGATGTCGCTTTCTCAACTCATCTTAAATGGGAGCCACAACTAATTTGTTTCTTACAGCATCATTTATGATCATGTCCTTCCTAATATATTTACACATCCATCGTAATATCCTCATCTCCTCCACCTTCGACATTTGGGTGTGGTGTTATTTAACTGGCCAACATTGAACATCGTATGACTAGTCAGTCTCACTATCATCTTATAGTATTTTTCCTTCAACTTTAGAAGAAAATTTTTATCGCACAATATCGCTTAAGCAATCTTCCACATATGCCGTCCCACTTTAATCAGAATATTAACGTCCTCCTCAATTTTGCCATCTTGCTACACCATGGAGCACCAAATATCTAAAGCATTCCTTTTTAAGATATGCATTATGTTCCAATCTTCGTATCTTCTCTGCTACGGTCTGGTTGTGGTATAAAACGTAAATTCTATATACTCAAATTTTTATCTACCAAGTCAAAAACCTTTCGATTCAAATGCGCTTTTCCAAAGTTTCAGCTTCTCATTCACCTCTTTTGTCTAACTCCCTCGCCAAGACTATACCATCTGTAAAAAGCATACACTAAATCACATCCCCTTGGATGTGCTTAGTAAGCTTATGCATAACTAGAACAAATAAGAAATGGCTCAAATCTAATCTTTGATGTAAACTAACTGTAATCAGGAAAGCATTGGTCTCCTCTTCCATTGTACACACATTGGTTGATGTGTCCCCTTACATGTCTCTAATAACTCAAATATATGATATAGGAGTGTCTTTCTTTTCCAAAACCCACTATAGGACTTTTCTTGGCGCTCTGTCATACGCCTCCTCCAACCTAATGAAGACCATGAGTAAATCCTTTTATTTATCTCTATAGTACTCTATAGTATGCTTTAGAAGATGGATTGCTTCCATTGTAGATCTACTCGCATAAATCCAAATTGATTTTTCGAGCCACGTGTTAGTCACTATAGGTATCTTTCCATGACCTGCCCCCACAACGTCATAATATAGCTCATAAGTTTGATACTCCTATAGTTGGCAAAACTCCGAATGCTGCCTCTGTTTTTATAGATTGATATCAGTGTGCTCCTTCACTACTCCTTAAGCATCGTCTTATCTTAAAGAATTATGTTGAATTGTTTAGTCAACCAACTTATGCTCCTGCCTCTAATGCATTTTCATGTCTCGTTGGATATTTCATCTGGTCCAATAACTTTACCTCCATCCCATCTTATAGCTTCTAAGACTTCCTTAAATATGATGTGCCTGTAGTAACAATACTTTTGGTACTCCTCAAATGTCTTGAGTTCTCATAGGGAATATTTATATCCCCCTTTTCATTGAACAAATTACCAAAGAAGGTACCGACACGCCGTCCCTATATCTCATTAAAACTATGAAGTTAAGTGTGCTTGGGCGAGAGCAGTACTAGGATGGGTGACCTCCTAAGAAGTCCTCACCCTTAGGTTGAGGGCACTCGGAAACAACCTCTCTTCGGGGGTAATATCCTGAAGGGGGAAGACTGCATACCCCGGGACCCTGCTTAGGCAGAGCCTTTGGGACACTGGATATGTTATATGTTGCTTTTTCTTTTTCATCGAACTAATTATAGAAGTAAGCTATCCACCTTACTTTAATTTGTTGCTCTTCTACAAATACCCTTCCATTCTTCCCCTTGATACACTTAACCCAGTCAGGTTACTAGTCGTTCTTTCTCTAGCTTTGACAATTTTGTGGAAAGCCTAATAAGTCTTAGTGTGAAATGAGCCTTGCTCAAAATTTTTGAGCTATCATTCAAGTTAGTTTGATAAGATAATAGTACGTTTGTACTCAACTCATTATCTAATTGAGCCAAGTTGAGCTTGTTATCCAGCATAGTATGCTATCAAGTCAAGTTTGTTATCAAGTTGAGCTTGCCCTGAGCAGAACTATTAATCTACTATCGAGCCATTATATAGGTCCATTGTCAAAATAATCGCGAGTTCTTATCAAGCCGTTAATGCATTTGTTACCAAACTGCTTGTGAACAATAACAAGTTAAGCATCCTTGTTTAAACTCGACTTGTTAAGTGATTCAAGCCTTCTTGAACTTTGCTTAACAAGCTACCGAGTCTCCCCAGACAAACTAAAATGAGTCCTAATTAATTTCTTACTCAAGTAGTTTGTCAGATATTTAATTTATCTACATTATCCTTAGACATGTGTTGTTTTTCAAATGATATAAACAAAACTCCTCAAGGTTGCCCTTGTTTTAGAGGAAACCCTAATATATATGCACGGTTAAGAGTGAGAAAAGCTTTGCACGGTACACAATCCCATACAGACTTACTAGAGCCCTATGACCTAAATTTGCAGGCCAATTCACTAGTCTTTTTGAGCTACATTTTGGGTGGATGATTGGGCTGTTTGTCGCGCACATTGAAAAGGAGCTAGAGGCAGGCCAAATAAAAGGTAGTTGGGGATGATTATACATGACTTTACACACCTAAACCTTACCGAAAAGATGGTCTTAGATAGAGTTGAGTTTACAGATGGCAATGGGGCGGGGCAGGGCGAGTAACAAGGGTGTCTCCTTGATACCCGTACTCGCCACTCAAATCCATACTCATACCCGCTCCATTACCCGCCACGGGTATGAAGTGGACATTGCTCGCCGATATGCAGTGGGTATCCGTTACCTGCCTTGTACCCGCCCTAATATGAGTTCAAAACAATTATTCATACCCCTCCATATTAATTATTTAAGATTATTTTTAAAATTTAATTATATTTTTTTATAACATTGCTAAATAAAGCAAAAACAACATCCCCAGTGCACAAGGGCCCCCGCCTAAGCAGAGTCGAGGGGTGGATATATGCAGCCTTCCCACGCTAAAGGGAGGCTGTTTCCGAGAATCCCAAACTTGAGAGGCGCAACATGAGGACTTCCCAGGAGGTCACCCATCTTGGTACTACTCTCGCCCAAACACGTTTAATTTCAGGGTTCTAATGGGATCCAGTGCTTGCATGTTGGTACACTTTTAGGTACATATTTTTTAATTTAAAAAGTTAACTAAATACAAATGAAGCGGGCCTGGTGGATGGAAAGGGAGAGGGAGCGGAGCAGGACGGGGCGGGCGGGTACAACTCTATACCCTGTACCCGCCCCATACCCATGGCGGGTACACTCAACTGGTACCCGCTATGCCCCAAACGGTGTGGGTACCCATGGGTAACGGGTTTTACCCGCCCCATTGCCATCCCTAGTTGAGTGGCGGTTAAAAATACGTGTGGTCGACACATCGGTTAGAAGATATGAGCACAGTACCTATAGCCATCCATGATTGTTATAGTTGTTGTAGTTGGATGTTTTATTGTTACTTGTATGCACGGTATTGCTTTATTTGACTTATTTTTTAGTATTGCTTCCGCTTGTTTATTCTTCATGTTTTCTCTCTTTTCTTTTGGTTGTGGCTCCCTCGGAAACAAACTCTTGTCAAGGCTGTACCTTAAAAAGATAAGACTGTGTACATTTTATCCATTGATTTCTCTCGTGGCGAGAGCCTCTACGAGTCATTGGTTGTTAGTGGTGTTGTTGATTGGGCCGTACGTCAAAAACCCAATTGGACTCATCCTCCTCGGACTGCCCAGACCCGTTCAAAAACCCCCCTTAAGCCCCACAACCCTCTTTGTCTCTCTTTCTTCTCCATTTCTTTCTCTCTCTGTGTGTCAAAACCCTTGTTTTCATATCTCCCTCTAACCCTTCATCTCTTCAAAGAGAGAGAGAGAAAGGGGTGAAGGAGAATCTGAGTAGTTCATTAATGGCAGCGCCAATGGGGACAAAAGGGTCCGAAACGACGCCGTCTAAGGCTGAAGAGCATGTCGATTACATGAATCTTCCTTGTCCTATTCCTTACGAAGAAATCCACCGTGAAGCTCTCAGTTAGTGTCCTCTTCTATCCCCCTTTCGTCAATTAATCTTTCTTTTATTGGGTCAATATTGGAATATTTCATGGGGTTTTAGTTTTGATGCATAGCTAGATTTTGTGAATTTGATTGAGATGTGGGTTGTCTTCTGATTGTTCTTTAGTGGGTTTGTGTTTTGTGGTTGAATCCCAGATTGGGAAATTGTTAGGGATCCAAAATTTAGCTGAAGTATATGCTTTTTATCGAGTTACTTACACTGTTGGTCCTTTATATTTTTAAGTTTGTTCAAATTGGTTCCCCGGTGTCTCTTATTTCCCTATTCGCAATGAATCTTTCTATCTTTTTGGGTCAATATTGGAATGCCCAGTTGTAGTTTGGATGCCACGAAGAAGGTTTGGGTTTTTGGAGGTTTTAATTGCGACGCATAGCTAGATTTTGTGACTTTTATTGAGATTTGTTAAAAGATTTTGTATGTGAGTCTAGTTGAATCCTACATTGAGGTTGTGAGAGAGAAGATAGCGATGTATTAAGTCTATTGGGTCAATATTGGAATGTCCAGTTGTACTTTGAATGCCTCCAAGAAGAACTTCTGGGTTTCTTGGGGTTTTAACTGTGACGCATAGCTAGATTTTCCGACTTTTATTGAGATGTGTTAAGGATTTCACATGCAAGTCTAGGTGAATCCTACATTGGAGTAGTGAAAGAGGAGATACAAACATACAAGCCTAGTGGGTTACTTCTCCTAATGCCAATTGATTTTAGGATGGAACCCTACTCAAGCTTTATATATGGATCTCATTTGTGCCAACTCTGTGGACCAAGCCTTGGCCTGGTGAAATTTAACAATGTGTTCTGATTGATCTTTAGTGTGTTTGTGATTTGTATTTGAATTCCAGATTGAGAAATTGTTAGGGTTCCAAATTTAGCTGAAGTGTATACTTTTTATCGGGCTATTTACACCACTGGTCCCTTATGTTTTTTTAGTTTGTTCAAATTGGTCCATCTTTTATTTTGTTTAAAATAATCCCTAATATGTTCAAGTTTGTTCAAATTGTTTCCTCACTTTTCTTTTGTTCAAAATGGTTCCTAGTGTAGTGTCAAAAAAAAAAAAAATGGTTCCTAGTGTTCTATTTTATATTAGGGATCATTTTGAAGAAAAGAAAAGATGGGGGACTAATTCGAACAAACTTGAAAACATAAGGGACCAATAGTGTATATAAGTAGCGAGCCCTTGGAGGGACAAACTTGAAGATATGTGCACGGTTTAGTGATCTTGTTTTTAGTCTCAAGCGGAACAGATTTCAATTGAAAATTTTGAGATAGTTCTATTAGGTAGAATAGAAAATTTTCTTGGTTCAAGGAATTACATTTCAGATGGTAGAATAACTTAAAATGGCTGCAACTAATGCACTTTCGAGCCGTTTTGTTTAATTGTGTTTCCTTTTTGTTAACCAATAACGATCTGGATCCATCCGAATTTTTTGTAAATGGGTGAAGTAAGTGAGTTACAAAAATAGATATAAAACAATACATATGATTTCTACATAAAAAAATGGGTTGCCTTGGATTCGGACCTAGAACCAGTCAAATGGAGTAGATAATTTCCTTGTTCGTTAAAAGAAAAACCCCTCCCCAAGCCGTGCTTGCATTTTTAATTGCACACAGCTTTCCCTATGTATACATCTGAAACTCATTTCCTTTCTGACATAAAACTCCAAGAAAGTGGAATATTTAGTTGATTCAACCCTCTGAAGTTGTGGGTTATCAGCAGTATAATCGGAAAATCCGTGTTAAGAGTGATCAGATGGTGTGTTTTTGGCTTGGAATCGTTATGACTGAAATGGGTGATGAGCTACTAGGGACATGTTATTGTGTTGGTTTTGTTTTTGCTGATCAGCAGGGTTTTGACATAATTGAATATAATTTGTAGTGTCTTTGAAGCCGGATCTCTTTGAGGGAATGCGCTTTGATTTCACTAAAGGACTGAACCCCAAATTTGCTCTTAGCCACAGGTACCTATCGACCTCCTTTTATCTCTAGTTTTCTATTTCTTGTTGTCAGTGGTGTTAAAATTTCCCAAATTTTGTGGTCGTCTTATGATTGATTTTATGCTTGTGTTCTAAACTTTTGTCAGCGTGTTCATGGGACCCACAGAAATTCCCTCTCAATCTACGGAAACGATTAAAATCCCCACTGCACACTATGAGTTTGGTGCCAATTTTTTGGACCCAAAGGTACCAATTTTATATAGGATTACAATAGAATTCATTCATTCATGCATGTCCAATACAGGGCTAGTTTCTTTCACTAAATGCAAATAACTATTGGATCTATTGGTGATTGTGTTATAGTTGGTGCTTATTGGAAGAGTATTGACCGATGGTAGAGTAAATGCGAGAATTAAGTGCGATTTGACCGATAATCTTACCTTGAAGGGCCAGGCTCAGGTAAATCTGTGGTTTTCAATCTTATATTAAGCATGGATTATTATTTGTGCTGGGTGAACTTGATGTGTAACGCCTTCTTTGTCTTTCTTAGCTGACAAGCGAGCCTCACATGTCGCATGGGATGGGCACCTTTGATTACAAAGTAAGAAGTTCATACTATTAGCCAATCTTTAATGCTTTTCGCAAAATGTGCAGTAGAGAAAGAGAGATCAATGAGCAATTTATTTTTTTCTAAGACTTCTAATAGTTAGGTATATCAGCATTCTCTTCCATTGGCCCTAAATCTGTCTTCTTGATGAGTGAGTTGTCTCATTTGTTTGCATATTTGGAAAAAAGCTTGGTTAGGTTAAGTGTGTGGGCAGCCCGTACTGTATGCTGGGTACAGGAATCAAAATATGGATTACAGTATGTGTCTAAAACTTTAGAAAATCTAAAACCGCGGTGTCCGAGTTAAGATTCTGTTGACTTGCTGATGTCAGCTCTATTCCTTTATAAGAAGAGCTAGAAATGAGCTGGAGTATACTGCTAAAATGGCGCCCTTCACTTTGTTTGTGTTCTCATCCTTTTTAAATGCATCGTGTGAATGCACAACCTTTTCTTCAGTCTAAACTCCAAATGCAATGAACAATTTTTATACTTCATGTGAAATTGTTTCAGGACAGTAGTTCATTTTATCTGACTGGTGAATGTCTATCTTTTATTGGTTCTTTCATAAGTTTATTGAGATCTTTGCCTTGTCAAGAACAATTTCCCTGCCAATAACTAATCCCCTCCCCTCTTTAGGGTACAGACTATAGGGCTCAGTTCCAGCTGGGGAATGGTGCATTGCTCGGGGCAAGCTACATACAGGTAAAAGCGGTAAAGATTTTGTATTTCTAGCACTTCTATTTATTGATTTGAGGGCATGTTTTCTTGCAGAGTGTGACCCCACATCTTTCTTTTGGTGGTGAAGTATTCTGGGCTGGTCAGCACCGGAAGTCCGGTATTGGCTATGCTGCCCGATACAACACAGATAAGATGGTAATGCGGCTTGCTCTATGATTCCTGCAACTTTGTTTTATGTCCTGTGCATTGGTAGGGTTAATGTGGATGTCAGTCTGGGCATGGGTTGTGATGAGATGCCAGTCACAGTATCTCACAGTAGATCCTCCCTCATCTTAATATTTCTTGTCATTTCTCTGGTTTATGCGTTTTGTTTGCCAGACCTAAAGGAGAAGTGTTTAACCGTTCTTGGATGGTAATGCTGCGCGGCTTTCGAGTATTCTTCACAGGAAGCAACCTGTTATTGATTGCTTAATAATGAATCACTGCTTTAATTGTAAACTTTACTTCTTTATATATATCGGCTGCCACAAAGCGAAGTAGAACCTTGTTTCATGAAGCATCTTGATCAAAAGGATGTGTATTGACGTTTTTGTGTTTTGTATGTAACCATACGATTTTGAAATTTTTCTTTTTATGAACTCACGGTTGGTGGACTAGTGAAGCATTAGTCTTGACCAGTCCACATCGGATTTCAGTTATTGAAACATAGTTAAAGGTAGATATCGTAAAAAACTGTCATAGGAGTTAAAAAAAAAAAAAAAGACAATGAGTTTATGGCGATTCATTAAAATTTTTCACAAACAAAAGGCTTAAAAAGCAACTTATGTTACATTAATAAATCCTAAACAATCTATGTGACGCCCATTGTTATAAATGTATTTTATGTGTTAGAAAAATATCGAAGAGGTATTAGAAATTAATGACTATATAGCTATTCATTCAATGTTTTGCTAGCATAAGGCTTAAAAAGCAACTTATGTCTTGTAAAATACCCCATGCATCATTTTGACCCATTATGTAGTGTCTGCGACAGTCCACTGCCACCATGCTCAGTATTAAGAAATGCACTTTGATGTTCTTCGGCATATTTTTTTTCCTTATCCATTATGCAGGTGGCTACAGGCCAAGTTGCTAGCACTGGAATGGTAGCTCTTAGCTACGTCCAGAAGGTATCTGAGAAGGTGAGAAACTGGTCCCAAGTTTGTATCTTTCCTCCAGAAATTTGGTATTCGTTGTTGAAAAACCTGATGTGTTGCGTTATCGTGTAGGTTTCTCTAGCAACAGACTTTATGTATAACTACATGTCCAGAGATGTTACTGCCAGTGTTGGCTACGACTACGTGCTTCGCCAGGTAATTTATAGACAATTGTATACCATGTAATTATTTTCATCTTAGTTCCAGCATTGTGTAGAATGCGTGTTTACCCTTTGCCTTTAACGTTATTGTTAATGTCATTGTTGAGTTGTTGGGTTTGGTGTAGTGGTTAGTTAGACTACTCACCCCCAAGTATGAGGTCGTGGTTTTGAAGCTCGTCTCCCCTCTCTTTGTATGTTAATGGGGCCCTTAGTTGGGCATTTTTTGTACCTATTTATCATCTTAAAGAAAATGTTAATGTTATTGTTCGTTCAGCTATCTAACCATAGATCTTGTTCTTCCAATTGAGTCATGTCCCTTGACAACCCTCTTTTTTGAGCAAGAGAATAGATCTCTATCAATCAAAGTGATACGTACATAGGGTACAAATCAAGGATTTCATAACTAGTCATCTATACTAGTACTACCCTTGCTTAAGCGCGCTTAACTTTTTATGAGATTTCATGCGTTATTGTTGTCGTTTTCCCACAGTCCTCAATATATCTTGCTATGCGACAATTTGTAATCACTTTTCAATGTGCCATGACACCTCCCAATATTGTTTTCCACCTCCATCTCTCATACTTCACCTCACACCAAAATCGAATATGATAACTAAATGATATTGAAGAACTTACATTGAATTGTCTTTTGGATTAAAGCATTCTTCATCGAATCCTTAAAGGCTTGCACTAATTTTCCAAGAAAATTTTCCAAAACCCATGTCCAGGAAACGGTGCTCAAAATACTTAATTTTTAAGATTTTAGGGTTATTTATCTACTTTTAGTGCTATAAACCGAAAGACATCTTTCCTCGTTTTCAGATTTTAACTACGTCTTCTTTTTCTTTGTTTTCTGAACTTTCCAAGTATTTGTCAATTTCCCATTTCTCATAGAAACACCTGGGAGCAAAAGGACAGAATATTGAAAAAAGTCGCGCCGTAATACTCTTTGCCATTTTCCCTTTTCTGGGTTGAACAAAAAAAAAAAAAAAAAAAAAAAAAAAAAAAACAGCAAAAAGAGTTGAACTCTTGGCTATGAAAGTTGTTTGAAAGATACCTAATAAACTGGGCATTGATCAACAACCTTACTTGCAGTGTCATCTAAGAGGAAAGATAGATTCCAACGGCTGTGCTGCTGCTTTTCTTGAAGAACGTCTCAATATGGGTCTCAATTTTATTCTTTCTGCTGAGGTCAGATTTTCCTTTTACTTTCTTATGACCATTTGATCTCGTTTTCTACTTGCAATTTTGAGTTTTTAGAAACAAAATATTAGATTTTTGAAACAATTTTTTTTCAGGTTTTTGGTTCTTTGTTTTTAGTTTTTTGGTAGTTTGAGTGAAAATTGAAAATAGAAAACAAAAAAGGAAAAACATGTTCTCAAAACTTGCTTTTTAGCTTCTTTAAAACCGACATTGTAAAAAAATAAAAATACATCCGTTTCTTATTGCTTGTTTGGTATTGTTTTCTAGTTGTAGTTTTTTGTTCTTTTTAGAAACTAAAATTAAGATTTTTTTTCTCCTGATTTTTGTTTTTTATTTTTAGTTTCTTTTTTTTTGGTTTGAGTAAAAACTGAAAACAAAAAATCAAAAACAATTAAAAACCATGCTCAAACCTAGTTTTTAGTTTCTTAAAAACCAATAACAGACCCTTTACCCATTTCTTCCTGGGCGCCATCAACCCCTTAGTTTTCTATGTTTTTCGTTGTTGTCTTTCAGCTCGATCATAGAAAGAAGGATTACAAGTTCGGGTTTGGAATGACCGTTGGGGAGTAAGAACTGCGACGTGTTCTTGTTGTGGTTAGGGGGAGCTCAAATGCTGTTTTTGTGGATGATTTTGGAGTTCAGATTAATTGGTTCTGTAACGTTTTTTAATGTTCCAAGTGATATTTATTTGCAGGAAGTTTAAAGTGTCCTGCTGAGACAAATTTTAGGCCAAATTGTTTGCCAATATTATGCTGTTTATTTGGGTAGCATTTGTCTTGTGATGTTTTTGTAGTGATTCATAAAATAATCACAACTGTGAGGCCCTTAATATGGATTTTTGACAGGTGAGAATTCACATCTTATATCTGATGATTGTTGTAGAAATTTGATTCTGGGTCTATTTGAGGATTGGAAGCCTTTCGAAAATAGACTGTCAACCGGGTAGCACCTTTGTAGGGGGGTAAGGCTTTGTACATCTCGCTCTCTTTAGACCCTGTCTTGATGGGAGCCTCTTTGAGGAACTGGGCTTTTTTGTTGTGGAAATTTGATTCTATATCTATTTTGGGTTAGACAGTCTTTTGTTTAAGGCTAAGGCCCTCTGGGCTCTTTTAAAAGAAAAGAACAACGTAAGGCATTTTACGCAAGGCTCTCTCGGAAACAACCTTCCTTCAGGGTAACAAGGGGAAGGCTGTGTACATCCATATCTCCAGACCCCTTTGGGACACTGGGAATGTTGCAAGGGCTAGGGATGAGGTTCAAACCCTGGCCAATTCCCGAGTTGGGGTATTTATTATTATGTCAACCTCTAGAATCTCGGGTTAGTTGAATTGGGTTTCTTGATTTGTTTTCCTATTCCAAAACTGATCTACTAACCCGGTTTTAAATATGAAGAAAATAGGCATGGAATATAGTGTAAATGAACCAAATGTTTGGTTGATTAATGTCTGAAATTGATTACGCTTGCTTATGTTCGTTTTGGGGCTAATCAAGCCAAGTTACAAACAGAGCGGTACCTGATTTGTTAATGTTCACGAATAATTGGATAAGGGCTCGTTAAGAATTGGCTAACAGCTTAATATTAGCTAAAAAATGGACACTAACAATTCTATATCAACTCTACTTGCTCAACTTGGTGGCAAGCTTGACTCAATAGCAAGCACCGTCATAGTAGCTAGCTCAACTTTATAGCAAGTTAGGATCAATTATGTGCTCAACAAGGGTTGATAACGAGCTCATCTTGATTGAATTAAGCTAATGAGCCAAGCCACGTATCAAATATCCTAATATCTTGTGAAATTGATTTTGAATAAATATTCAAAAGATCAATAAAGGCTTGATTTGGATATACGCATTCAGGCTTATTGAGTTCCAGTGTAAACATGGTGTTAGATTCGACTCAGCTCGTTTGTACCCTTAGTTTGGAATGGTTGGTGGAGGTCTTATGAAATTGCCAACCAACACATTTCTTCTTTATCTAAAATGTTTTAATCTATTATCATAAATTCCTTCTTTAAGAAAATTGGTCAAGAATCACCCTACAATGTAAAGCCTTTGTATACCAGGGTGTGAACCCACCAAGGTTCGATAAATCACTCATTCAAGATTGATGAAAGCTCGTTTATGTTTGATATAGTGTCTCAGTTTAATATGCGGAGTTTGAACAATTCTTCAAGAGCTTGTTAATAACCACTAAGAGCTTGTTTGAGCTGTTTATTGCTCCATAACTGTTCAATAACAGATAAATGATGACTCGTTAGTTACTCAAATAGCTTGGTAAGGACCTCAATTGTAGCGAAGTTTACTCAATAAGGTACTCGACCAGACTTCTTGATGAGCTTGAGCCTGCTAGACACTGAGCTTAATCATCTTCATTAGACTGACGAGGCGAGTCAAGCAAGAATCAAGCGTGCTAGTACTTTAACGACTTTGAACAAAACTTGAAAGCTTCCAACAAGAGGGGGCTCAGCTCTTACCCCCTAACAAGCCCTGTTTAGCTACAGCTCTTGAGCATCCTTTGTAGTCAATACGGTAAAGAAATGTAGACGGGTTCTATTCTACATTGGAAAACTTTCAAGTAGACAATGTAGATAAGCCGTCAAAGTGTGCGCTCGTTGATGACACCCTGCTATTCACTTCATAAGTCCTTGTACTTCGTCGATTGTATTAATTTAATCTTTATACACATTAAATTGTGTCAATTTAGTCCTACAGTGAATTTAAGTTAAATTAATGACATAAATTTATGCATTCAAATCGAGTTAATGAATAGGGATTGTATTGGTTAATTGCATCTACTATTATCATGGATTAAAAATTACATAATCCACTTGGCTTTAATTTTCAGTATAGGCCTAAATCAAAACAATAAAAGTTATACAGAAACTAAATTGACACACATAAAGGTACGAGGACTAAATTGACGCAATAGACAAGGTAAAAAAACCACTGATGTAAATAACCCAAAACACAATCTAACCGTATAAATAAATAATTTAAAAAAAAAAAAAAAAAAAAACGATCTAAGCCTTTTTGCCACTAGATGGAATCGGCCAAATTTTATTAGAAGCCTTTTACTATATTTATACTACACCAAGGATTCATTCGGGAACAGTCTCTCTATAGGGTAGGGGTAGGGCCGCATATGTCTTACCTTTCCCCAGATACTGTCTTATAGGGAGCCTCTTTAAAACACTGAATTTGTTGTTATTATATGGTGGTACCAGGGACTCATTTGCAAAATCGATCTCCAAAAAAACTAATAAGAATTTTCATTCAAGGAGCAAATCTTCACAAATGGGATCCCCCTAGACGAACATTACTCTAAAAAGATTAAAAGTAGAATCATATGCAAGCAGAAAAATCAAAGGGCCTTACTATGAACATGCTGGTTTATCAGACAGAAGAAATGATACTGGGTGTCTACGAACTCCCATGAGATCTGATTGAAGAAACGGATTGCGCAGAAACAGATGCTGTAGGACTGCTCAAATCTCGATCCCCATTTATTTCCCTCGGTTTTCCACTTAGCGTCTCAATGGCTTCTTGACATATGTCGTTAAACCAGCTATCTTCCGGTAGCACGCTGTAATAAACCGATTAAATGTCACTATTGTACATCAGAACTTGTAAGAATAACAGCAGATGTTGCTTTCATATGTTGCTTTCAAAGGTGTCAGCTAATTCAACTGATAATGTTTTTACTTCAAAAAAGTTGGAGAAAGGAGGTACATGAGATTTGGGGAGGGTTGCCCCTGGTGCAGCCTAGGTGACTTCCTAACTGTATTTATAAAAAAAGTCGCTTTCAAAGAGGGCGAACCATGGTGCGATCGCTAAGTATGCTTTCTGTGTGATAAATTGTTTTGAGGCCAGGCTTTGGAAAGCTTGTATGACCGGAGGCAAGAAGATATGGGCTAGAAAAGAGGTATTCACACCATTGGTCTTGAATATCTATAAGTTTGTTCGAATTAATTCCTCATGTTTTTCTTTGTTCGAAATAGTCTCTAGTGTTTCGAAGTTAGGTCAAATTGGTTCATCTTTTTTTTTTTTTTTTTGTGGGTTTAAAATAGTTCCTTTATCTTATTTTGGTTTAAAATAGTTCCTTTATCTTATTTTGGTTTAAAATAGTATCTCATGCTTAATATTATAACAAAGTTGGTCCCTGATCTTTCAATTTTGCCCTAGTGTTGAACACCAAAAAAAAAAAGACCAATTTGTCATAAAATAAAACATAAGAAATTATTCTTTTAAAAAAAAAAGGGATGAAAGGGCCAGACTAAGTAAATTACCAATATTAGGAACCAACTGAGTAATAACTCGGCTAGAAAAATGCGTTTTAATAATCACTGCAGACCCTAGTCGAGGTTTTAAGGCTTCAAGTCCCTAAAATAGCCCCCCCAAGAAAAGGTGAGAGAAATGCTGCATGTTATTTTGCACTTTCCAGAGCCCAGCCAAGCCATGGACTAGGCCTAAAGAGTTATCTACGTTACGATTTGCGATGCTGACCTCAGTGCAAGGGGATGAATGTGAAAATGCTAAAAAGACAGAACCACGAGCCAAAAACACAAAAGGAGGAAAAAAAAATAAATATTCCCTAGATAACGCTCTGTTTGTTTTGATAGGAAACGTTTTCCGTCGGAATTCTATTATTTTTTTGCATAAATACGTAGCAACTGCAACATATTTGAAAGATGCTTTCTTCCATCAAGGGGAGACTGACTTTCAATGAAAGGGGGGGAAAAAATTTCCACGGTAATCTCCAGTCATAGATATTAGAAATAAATATGGCCCATATAACCATTAGGAGAGAGGAGCAAAACAATGCTAATTCTCAGCTCCCTTAGGCCTATATGTCTATTATTGTTATTGTTTGCATACTTACATGTTTGGTACTGCTGTATTTGACCTAGAATTTTACAAATATTGTTCCGTTTTTGCTTTTTTAGATTGGGGGTCCTCCGGAAGCAATCTTCCTTTAGGGTTGCACCTTGTAGGGTAAGGCTGCATACGTACCATCCTTTCCAAACGCTGCCTTGGTAGGAACCCATTAAGCCACTGGGTTTGTTATTATTGTAATCTCTAGTTATATGCCTCATTTCAACCTCCATTTAGCCAACTGTAAACCTCATAAATTTATAAAGTGAAACCATTTTTCTTTACCCAAAAAAACAAAAAATCTAAAGAAAAACATTTTTTCTTGAAAACATTTTGAGAAGGACAAAAAAGTTCTCGTTCAGACGAAACAGAGATAAAGCACATGTAGGATGATCCAAAGGGAAAGAAAGAAAGGAATAAGTTACCTATATGGATCCCTGCCTGTTGCTTGGTAGGCCGATATTGCTTTAGAGATGATCTCATTGACAACACGTACCAGGTTACGAGATAAGTAGCGGCCTTGCGATGCAAAGCATATGACAAATTTCATATCCAAGTATAGCTGCAGTTTGTTCATCAGTATAATGGTTATAGGCCAAGTCAGCAGATGGTAAAGGCAAACATGAAGGGGGCAAGAAAGAAAGAGAAAGTAGCCCACTTTGCGAAAATTCCCTGATTTTCAAGAAACATCTCCAACCTCCTGGACTACGGGGTCAAAGGACTTATAAGGCCTATTTGATGTCATTTGTTGTTTGTAATTTTGGTTTTTGAAGAACTAAAAACAAGGTTTCGAAAGCCAATTTTCTTGTTTTTGGTTCCGTCTTTAATTTTCACTCAAAACTAAGAAAAAAATCAAAAACAAAAAACCAAAAATAAGAAAAAGTCGTTTTTGAATATGGCTTTTGTTTCAGAAACCTAAAAACTACAAATAGAAAATGATACCAAACAGGCCCTTAGTTTCCCGAATTTTTTAGGAAAACATGGTTTCCTATTTTTTCCTCTTTACAGTAAAAACCAGAAAACTCCCCTTTCTTGTTTTCCGGGTCTTCCTTTGTAACTGTGAGGGACATTATCCAGTGTTCTCTAAATTTTCCAAGTGCTAATTAACCTTCCATTTTTCCAAATAAACACCATGAAAAATCAAAACTGAAAAACTAAGAGAACTTTTGCAAATTAAAAATTTTACGTCCTCCCTGGCATAATATATGGTGCGATAAGAGTTTATGTACCTGCTGAAGACCAAGAGGACCTAAAGGCCTGGATCCTTCCTCGATATCGTCCCAAAAACTTTGGTCTTGAGATAGCCACAGGATGACTGTCTCTGTGAGTTTCATCAATAGTAACGTCGCAAACCTTTCTTTGCCCACGAACATTTCAGCCGCAATGCTAGCCATGCCATTGAGTTTGAAGAAAAGTTCCTGGATAACATTCAAATATAAGAAAATGAATAAGATATTCACATGACATTGAACACTATGGAAAAGGAACATACCCAGTGCCTCAAGGGCTCCCGCCTACGCAGGGTCTGGAGGGAATGTACGCAGCCTTCCCCCTTCAGGGTGTTAACCTGAAGAGAGGCTGTTTCCCAGTGCCCCCAACCTAAGGGTGAGGACTTCCCAGGAGGTCACCCATCCTGGTACTATTCTCGCCCAAGCACGCTTAAATTCGGAGTTCTAATGGGATCTGATGACGGCGTGTTGGTGCCCTCTTTGGTGACATTGAACACTATGAGTTCTCTATTTCTAAATAGTCAGGGTGCATTCGGTTTATCTTTTTTCAGCCTATCTATTCAGTAAGATCTGCTTGTTTAAGATCCATATCTTTTACAGTAAATTGTTTGGTTCAACAAAGCAAAAAGACATTTTTTACAAAATAAAGTATTTAATTACATATTCAAAAAAAACCCAATCAATTATAATGACAAGTTAAAAGCTTAACCAAACACAACTTTACAATCAGCAACAAAATATAGTCATAACCCTTGATAGATATTTCTATAAGTTATATGGAAGCAAGGAACCAGTAATTCGCCACTCTCATCAAATTGCTGTACATTGCAGCCTATCAAACATAACAAGAACCCAGTATCGAAAAGGATAGAAGTTGCTTTGTAGCATGCATCAAAACCCAAAAATTGAAGGGAAGAGTAATAGAGCGGCGCACATTCTCATCTTCTAATGTATGATGCCTAGATCTCCGTAAAATTGCAAAGGAAAGGTCAAAAGGCAATGCTTATGTTATGATGTAGTAAAAAGTGCTACCCAAAAACGAAACTCAATTTTACTTGTTCAAAATTGAAAACTAAAGAATTACAAAGATATATTTATAGAAAAAAGCTAATCTTTAAGACAATTTTGGATTAGATGGTTATGATAAATACTAACTCAAATAAGGAACCACTAGAACTAAAATAAGATAAATACTGAGCCAAATAAAACCATACTGCATCAGCTTACCACCTATGAAGTTTGAGTGTATTATTCAGAAGAAAATCTAGATCTTCCACCTTGTCTTGTCATAAAAAATGAATGATATTAAACCAACAGCTAGGTCAATGGAGCTGGGATATATAGCTCAGAGAATCTGGGGATATAGACCTCCAAGGGAAGTTAATATGGCAGAAAGAATGACAATAGCAGCCTCCCAACAAATGCTAAACCATTGGAATTTGTAGCAATATTATTTTTGTAGACGGTGATAGAATATGACAAGCCACGTAGATTATTGAAGTCATAGATAAATTGAAAGAGACAATAGAACACATACATTAATAGGGAAAAGCAACATTGATTTGGCGAGAGCCATACGATATATTAAGCCTAAGAGGGGGAAAACAGCTAATACATAACTATGCTAAAATTCCACGACATTCATAGAAGTGATCATAGTGGGGCACAAAGTTCCTTAGGTGGGATCACTTCATATTGCCAAATTTATGGCACCGCTTGGTTAAATAGAAAACATTGAGAATTTTTCTTCGCAAAATATTTTCAATTAAAATTATTTTTTTCATAAAAAAAATTGTCATTCTAGCCAAAAATATAGTTTCATTATATAAATTTGTATGAGATTCATGCTTAGCCAAGTTAAGATTGAAGTGAAACATATTATGTGAGATTACGATGGGATACTTTTTCCAATCCACAAAGAACAAGTTTTTCCTTTTTGTTGAGGGGAAATCAATTTGCCCATAATGGAGGAACATTTTCCATATTTGTGGTTTTTATTATGAAGTTATGCAAAGTAACAATAAAATTGAGATGGAAAATGGTTACTGACATAACAAAGAGAGCCTGTTTATAGCTCCTTCACAATCAAGAAATAAAGAGCCTGAAGTAGATCGAAACACATTGGCAGAGTTCCTGGGAGATGGGGGCTTGTCAGTCATCATGGGTTGCAAGGAGAAAGTATTGTTCAATCATAAAATTCAATAACTAAATTACCAACAACGAAAATCTGGTGTGGAATATTGACCACGAGGAAAGAAAGGGGTTTATGGATATTTCTTTTTGGAGGTTCTGTTTTGATAGGTAGGCAGGATTGGAGGGATTCGATCCTAGTATCTCTTGTTCTAGAGCCTCCACCTTCATAGTACTTTTACCACTAAACCAAGGTGATCCAACACAAAAGAAGATGTTCAATGAACATATAAGACATGATGTTTTAATAGATTGCGATAGATTAATTGATAAGATTAGAATAGAATATACCTTTAAAGCCACTAAGATATTTTAGTTATCATTATTTTAGTTAATAGGATAATTTAGTTTTTTTGATCTTAGAGAAGTAGTTTCTAAGTTAATTTCTTATTTATCCTTTTGACTATCTAACAGGGTTTAACTTTTTCTATAAATATAGCTTTGTAATTCATTAGTTCTGAGTTTTCGAGAAATAAAGTCAAGTTTTGTTTTTGATTAGCAAGTTGTACTACATCACAGGGCCTCATATGCAACCATGCATATGATTAAGATATGATTCAAAAGTAATACAAGCATAAAATATTGATAGATACCCGGAATATTGGAGAAGGAAACCATTCAATTTCTTCAGCGCTTGCATCCATGCCAATGTACATATCGGCAGTGAGGTTGCTTTCCCCTTCCTCAGTAAAGATAAGATCCAGAGCATGATGCTGACAGAAACTGTTTTTGAGTCTGTCAACTGAGCCTACAAGCCTTCTCCTCCATTCTCTAAGCTCAGGGTGGCGGTTTTGTCTATCTAAATGTCGTCTCCGAGGATCATCATTGTAATCCACCTGACTTATCGAAGACAGTTTCATGGCAGCACGTGGGAGTAGGTCATCGGCCAATAATGATGCGTTTGCCAGCAATGCTATTTGTTGAGCCTCATCCTCAGCCATTCGGACAAGTTTATTTGCAGTGCCCTCAAAGTTTACTTCTTCCTCAATGGAGTTTGGTAATGCTTTTATAAGCATGCTCACAAACGCGTTGAATACCTGATACACACCTTCCAGTGTTCTACTTCCTAACTGCATACTTTGAAGTGGTCCTACATCTTCAAAAAAGTCCTGCAAAAGACATAACACGGTCATACAAATATCTGCTAACAAGAAGCAAATTCATCATGTGAAATAGAGCATCAGCAACTGGAGTAAGGGAGATAGAGAACCAGCAAAAGTAGGACATCTCACACAACTGCAGAAATATGAAAAAGTCTGCTTCCAGTGATCAATGTCCATCAATGAACCAGACTGAACCCATTTTACCCCGATGGCTGAACCAGCCAATTCCCACAAGAACCCTAAAATGTCGCAATGGAGCAAAGATGGTTGAATAGCCTTTTATGGGGCTCGATGGAAGCAAAGACAGAAGCTTTAGCCTTCAAATGAAATAAGTTGTATTTAAAAAAAAAAAAAAAAAAAAAAAAGGCATCCACATCATATATCTAAATGGGTAAGATCAAGTTGGATTTGAACAGAGCAAATTCAAACTATCACTAGGCCCAAACTTTAGAATAGTATGCACATTTTCAATTTGTTTTCTTCTTCAATTCAACTGGCAAGCCTATAATTTGTTTAGTAGATTGGTCACATGTGTCAGCAAACACATATCAATTGTTCCGAGATTTTGATGTATTGTAGTTGAATCATTTTATTTTAGAAATGGGAAATATGTACGATTTGTACTTGATTGACAAAAATATTGGCGTTTTAGTGTATCTATGTTGTTTTAAGACTATTACATATTAATATTAAATTATAACATTACAATTTCTTAATGTTATAATTTCTTCAAGGAGTTATTGATGTTATGAATTTGGATCGGACATCTATCTCACCAAATACACGTGGATTTGGGTTGAATCTTAAGAAGTAAATCATTCTCTATGCATTTGGGGTTGGATTGGGTTTTTAATATGTTGATACGAGTGCTGGCGAATCCAACCCAACTTGACCCATTGTCATCCCAGGTATGGATTATCAAGCACCATCCCTAGTCAAATCATTGAGCAACCAGGAAGTTCAGTTGGCTCTAATTCTACACATCTTAAACACCGTCTTCAGATCATCACAAGATTCCATTATATGATACAGCATCCTAATTCGTTGAGTAAGAATTATTTGAAATTTGTCGAGAAACTATCCTTGCATGAAGTCTGTTCTGTAAATTATTTTGATCTGTAATCCGCAGCAAAATGCATGACAGTACTCCACTACTTTTCTAGAGCATGTGTCTAACACCAGATACAGGACATTATTTACATAACAAACATGCTTCACCTAGTTAGCTTAGAAGGGTAAAAATATTCACCTGGACCATTGTGTTGAACCGATGGGCACTGCTTGTAAGCTTATAATGGTATGCTGCATTACCAACTGATGATGTAATTGATGAGCCACCAGACTGACGTGTGGCACGTGGTGGATATGTAAGTACCCAATCATCAGCAGCAGCAAGGGCAGCAGTACTTTCCTCAATTCTTCTTAAGTTTGCATCCACTGCTTGCTCAACACTAGGCCTGAAAAGTTTCACAAGTGTAGGACAAAGTGAAAGGCCACGAGTTTCCAACAGCGAACAATGACCTAAAGCTATTTGCACACACTCGGCAGCAGCTCTTAAACCTCCTGCAGCTGCTGAGGATGCTAGCGCGTGCCTTTTAACTAGATGTGCAAAAGCTTCTGTTTGCTTTATAGCCCATGTCACTAACTCAGATGTGTACGCAGGCTCGTCACCGAAGATAGTGGCAGAATCACTGCCCGCTTGAGCAATGGCAGAAAATACCAGCTGCGATAGTGCAGCAGTGTAGGCTCCTCCATACGAGCTGCTTGAAGGGCGAAGACTTTGCATGTTATATTGGTATCTTTGAAAATGTGCATTAAGGAGTAAAGCATGAGCACGGGGGCCATCCCCCAGTCTTTTAAGTGCCGAAATAGATGCACGAAGCTCAGAGCCACGTGTAGATGGCTGACAAGCTGCTTCAGCAAGCTGATCAGCTAATTTTTGCCGCCTCTCTCTAATAGCAGTTTGCAATGACATGATAACTTCTGGACTCAATTCTTTTGTTTCCTTCGCTTCAGAAGCAACGCGTTCTCCTTCATCAAGAGCCGTCAGAGCTTCTTCCACTCTCCTTTCAGCTAACAGGACATCAAGGTGATCAGGGAATTCAATCAACCATCTTTCCAGTTCCGATGGTTCTCCATCCCCATGAATATTACCATTTGGACGATATGCATCAGAACCAGGAACTGATAAAGAATCAACGTGAACTCCTTCAGCTAAACCATGTATGAGAGTTGCCTGAGTCGATAGCAGGTTTCTGATTGAAAGAAGCTCCCCTTCCAGATCTGATATTTCCTTCGACGTACTGCAATACCAGGCAAATGTTGGTTTCATTACAAAAAAATAAGGAATTTCCAAACAGGGTTGTTAAGCTCTGCATTTAGTGTACTCAGACCAGGATGTCACTTCATGCAGGGTAGAATAGGGTATCAACAAAGGCTTCGTTGCAATAGTGATCATATCAGAGAAACTAATGAACGGAGATCCGTGTAAGGTCAATCCCAGTACCCATTCAATAACTTCCAGGAGAAAAGGGACTGCATGTACTCTCACACATCACCATTTCTAAATTCACATAAAATGGAGAAAATAACATTACCATAAAGCACATCTCGTCAAAACATAGTCAAATAGATTTGGACATATTCTCAATATATAGAAATAACCACTCTGTTATGCACGTGTTTCAAAGAGACACCTTACCAGACAGTTCTCGTCACTCTAACAAGAAACTAGGAAGACATCGTTTAGATCCGCACATCAGTTACGTGAGATATATAGTATCTCATCAATAGTATAGTATCTCCTAAAAATAAAACTCAACGATTTAAGTTTGGAAATATAAAGCGGTACCCTTAAGATCTTCAATACTGCAACACCTTATTATTTTTGGATAAAAAGATGCGCAATATGCCTCAGGATGTCAAACTGTAAAGTTCAAAGCAAAAGAATAACATAATGCAGTTGAAAGGGTTGAGCATTTATCTGAAGGATTGGCATACTGCTGCTTAAGATATCATAAAGCATCCTGATAAAACCCCTAAATAAGCAGGCGGGGAAGATAATAGACAGGTAGGGTGGGGAAAAAAGAGTTATTCAGTAAAACGGTTCGATAAAGGCCATTGGGGGTGGAGAGATAGAGCTCCAATAGAAAAACTTGAGTTAAATTAATCTTCATCAGTCAATACACGACATTATATGGCTATGAAACATACTTTCCACCTACATATTTCATAAGCCTCGTGTACACCCATGCTGAGAGCAGACTACTCCAACTTCACACAGGTAAGAGCCAGCTGGACATGCAAAGCACATAATCATTTGTTCAAGAGGGCAGCAGCCATGAAACAATCCAAAAAAGGATCTAGATGAATAATTCACAACAACTTATCTAACAGCCATGAACAACGACTGACCAACATTTCTCACCGTATAAAGGCTGTATAGTTGGCATAGACGCTTCTTCGCATCTCCTCAGCAGAAGATTTCTTTAGATCCAGAAGGTATGAGCATAAGTGCTTTATCTCCTGCAGCAATACCGGAGAACGGGTCAATACTCAATCATACCATTAACTTCAATTCTGGTAAGTAAACATCAATTCATTCATAAATCGTAATCCACAATTCCCTCCCCAGAGAAAAAAAGGTTTTCAGGATTATTTATACTAAGTCCCTTTCCGCAATGTCAATTCAATCCTGAAACTTTAATCGTGTCAATTATTCATTTACAATTTAAATTTTGTCAATTCAGTCCTAAACTAAAATTGGCATTAAGTTGGCGACGTAATGTTTAACCGTCTCATCACAGGTGGGTAGCTTTGTATTGGATCACTTACACCTAACATAACTACACGGTTAAAAATCATGTCATTAGCTTAACTTCTATTTCACCATAGAACTAAATTGACACTATATGTACTTGTAATTAAAAGTCAAAGGACTAAGTCGATATAGTAGGCAAATTACTTGGACATTTGACGTAAATAACCCAAGTTTTTATTGAAAAAAAGAAACATGTCATCCGCAGAGACTAACATCCCAATTAATCCCAATTGCAGCGAACTGCAGAGACCCATTCAACTACAAAATCACCCCCTGCAACATTAGTTATAAACCTAAATGAAGATACAACATTCTCAAATAGTGTCAAAAAAAAAAAAAAAAAAAAAAAAAACAAACAAAACCATTCTCAAATAAACCAGCACTCAAAATCCTGAACATAACGTTAGAAAAATGACGAAATACATTCCAAACACCAGCAATTTATCATCATTTAGCATATTCTGCTTCCATTTTCACTATTCTCCAAACAAAAAACATTGGGTCCTGTTTGACGTATAGAATTGGAGCCTGGAATTGGAGTTGAGAGTGGAACTGGAGCCTTGAATTCCAATTATGTTGATTGATTTACCTGCTAGAATTGGAATTATGATTCCACTGCCCAATTCCATGGAATTGGGTTTTAACTAAAAATCATATATTTTAATTCCTTTTTTTTTGGGGGGGGGGGGGGGGGGAATTATAATTCCATATCAGCTTCACTAATCTGAAACCTAAAATGATCCCACTTGTCTACTCAAACTCAAGATGACTTAAAATCGAAAAACGTAAACACAACCTAAATTTGGCCCAAACCTCATCACCCAACTCGAATGATTTGAACTTGAAATGACCCAAGTCAACATAACTCAAAGTCCGAATTGACCAAACCAATTAGCCCGAAAACCAAGATAATTCAAATCCAAAAAATGAAACTACTCGACTTGAATGTAACGTAACCAAGCTGAAGCCAAAGTCGAAATGATCCGACCAAATTAACCCAAAATCTAATATGATCCAAGCCCAATATGACCCTACCCATCTCACCTTCATCCCAAACTTGACTCAACCTGAGATAAACCGAAATTTAAAATGATGCAACCCATTTGACCATAAACTAAGATGTCTTGAGCTCAAAATGACAAAAATCAACTTAAACATACCCCATTCCAGCCTGAATCTTGAAAAGACATAACCCGATTAAATGAAAATCCGAGATTACTTGAACATAAAATTATCTGACATGACTAAAGAGCAACCTGATTTGACTCGAAACTTGAGTAGCTCAAACTTAAAGTGATTCAACCCAACCAAAATCCAACCTTAGTTGAATTAAAACTCGAAATGCTCCAACTCAATTGACCAAAATCCCGTGATGACTCAAATCATTATGAAATTATAATTCCAAACTCAATGCCTTTAATTAACCAAACAAAGGAATTGCAATTCTATCAGATTACCATAATTGGAAATGGAATTACTATTCTACAGTCCAATTTGAATGTAACTTTGAAAGGGGGGCACAATAATTCGATTGTAACTTTGAAAGATTACATGAGACGTCCTTAACTCTCAGCTAATGTTATCGTACACAACCCTACCGAATATATAGAGCCACTCATACTAAAACCCCAGTATGTCACAGGCCCAAATCGAATTGGCCTAATCCTTTACTTTATAAACCAGCTCGGATACAACCCAAAACTTTCCAACAAAAACAAACTCATCCCCTTAGAGATAGAAAGAGAGAAAGAAAGCAAAAAATCAAACCTTTTCGCTAAGCGAACATTTCGACTGAACGTAGGACTCAGGATCAAACCTATCAGCCCTAAACGCGTTCAAACTCTCCTCCAATTTCGGCAAATTCTCCTTCGCCGGCGCGCCGGAGTGCACTCTTGACCTCGGCGCCTTAACCGCCGCCATAATTCACCGCCAAATTCTACGATTTCTCAGATCAAATTCAAAAGAACAGCTCAATTGAATTGCTAGGTTTTTGCGTTGGAGAAAAATGATCGAATTGGGATCTGCAAGAAGGGGCATTCGAAGAGAGAGAATGAATTGAGAGAGTGAACGATAAAGAAAACAATAGAGAGAGAGAGAGAGAGCAATGGTTGACCTGGTCGTGGTGGTGGGGAAAGAAGCGACGTCGTTTCGTGAGTGTGTGTCTATATTTTAAAGGTCTGCGACCTTTTTGAATTATTTAGATTAAAAGTCTCTATATTTTATTTATTATATTAATTTAATTTTATATTTTTAATTATATTAATTTAATTTTTATATGGTTTAAAATGTGCTAATTTAGTCTTTAAAGATAAAATTATGTTAACTTTTTAATAAAATTTTTAATGATTTGGCAAGGAATTGGTTTAAATTGAGTAAACAGATGAATTTATAATAAATTATTTGCATCTAATATAATTTTATCATTTAAAATTACGTTATTAACATAACTTAAATTTGACTAAATTTACACATTTTGAATTGTTTAGAAAATAAATTGACACAATTAAAAGTATAAAGACCAATGACACAATGAGTAAAGTATAGAGACATTTGGCCTAAATAACCCTACCTTTTTTTATGACTAATGTTATTGTCAAGATAAAATTATTATTGTAACGTAAGATTAGAGTTTTTAATGTAATTTTATGACTTTTAGTATTTATAAATCATATTATTATTCTGACAATAATAATTTTTGTTCTGATAATAACAATCTTTTTTATCTATAATTTTTTGTACTTTAGAACTAACAGATGGTATCTTAATTAAAATTTTTGTTTTTATTTTGGGTGAGAATTAAGTTAGAAAATTAAAAAAAGTGATTTACATCAAAACACTCTATACTTTGCTCATTATGTCAATTTAATATGTGTATTATTATGTCAATTTTTTCCTGTACAATTCATAGTATATCAATTTGGTATTTAGAGTAAAATTTATGTTAAGTTATTAATGAAATTTTTAATAATTCGACTATGAGTTCGGTTAAATTGATTCAATGGGTGGATTTGTAGTGAATTATTTGCATTTAATATGATTGTGTCATTAAAAATTAGGTCAATAACTTAAATTTGACCTAAGGACTAAATCGACGCGATTAAAATATAAGTATTAAATTAACACAATGAAAAAAAAAAGAATAAAGACTTTTGGTGTGAATAGCCCTTTAAAAAATATGCTTAAAATATGATGATGTTTAGCTTCTAAAAACATGGGTCATTTACACCAAAGATTCATGTACTTTTTTTATTATATTAATTTAGTCCTTATACTTTTAATTGTGTCAATTTAGTTCCCCCTATAATTCAAATTGTGTCAGTTTAGTCCACTCAAATAGAAGTTAAGTTATTGACATAATTTTTTGTGGTACAATTATTTTAGATGCAAATAATTTACTAAGAACTCACCCTTTGACTTAATTTAACCCAATTCATGGCTGAGCCATTAAAATTTTTATTAAAAACTTAACATAAATTTTATTCCAGGGATCAGAGTGACACAATACCAATTATAGATGGGTTAAATTGACACAATTAAAAGTAAAATTACTAGATTGATACAATGAACAAAGTACCGGTACTATTTTTTTCCAATTTGATATAAAATTTTATATTTTATACTTATAGCTGTTTTAGTATAATTACTAATTAGCGATTTAGTTTGGTTAAATGGTTATGTATTTTATATTCAGGTATTGTTATTTTCAGACAACTTTTTATTAACTAAAATATATATTTTGCTCTAGTATTTACAAAATTTGCTCTGAAAATAACATTATTATATATTTATTTCTGACTTTATAGATATTCATGTTTATGTAATTATTGTCAAATTTCATCGGGACTTAGGCTGGCACACATACGAAATCCGCATATAAGCTCAAATGAGGTTCCATTTTAAAATTAATGTTAACAAATGTGTATAAATTAAGTTCATTTGGATATATTGATATTTAATCAAGGATTGTATACCCCAAAAGTCCCTGTACTTTGTTCATTGTGTTAATCTAGTCCTTATGCTTTTAATTGTGTCAATTTAGTCCCTGTACAATTTAAAATGTGTTAATTTGGTCCATAGAGAAAAATTTATATTAAGTTTTTAATAAAATTTTTAATGGTTCAGCAACGAATTAATTAAATTGAGTAAAAGGATGAATTTCTAATAAGTTATTTGTATCTAACATAATTTTGTTGTTCAAAATTACGTCATTAACTTAATTTAAATTTGATCAAATGACTAAATTGACGCATTTTAAATTGTTCAGAAACTAAATTGATACAATTAAAAGTACAAGGATCAAATTAACACAATAAGCGAAGTATAGGGACCTTTGATATAAATATTTTCTTTAGCTACAAAAACAAAAATTACTTTTATAGTTGAAAATATATTAGAAATGAAAACTTCCGATAAGAAAAATATTTTCTATTGAATCAAATAGAACCTAATAGTATTGCACTAGTCTACAACAACAGCAACATCAACAGACCCATTAGATGAAGGGCTCCCGCCTAAGCGGGGTCTGGGGGACCCTTCAGGGTGCAACACTGTCGAAAGGCTATTTCCGAGTTCCCCCAACTTTACAGGGTTGGCAACACGAGGACATCCCAGGAGATCACCCATCCTGGTACTACTCTCACCCAAACACATTTAATTTCGGAGTTCTAAAGGGATCCAATGCATTAGTGCCTGGTAAATCAACCACAGTATTGCACTAGTCTTCCGTGATAATATTTAAAACCATGTATGAGATAAAGGTTACTACTAAAGATAACGGCAAGACGAAATCATGGGTTAAACCATCCCAGTAGAACTCAACCTAATCCGGCTATTTAGATTCAGGACCTGGTCGGCCAAGCTGTAAAGAAAATAGTATTTTTTGTTACAAATATTTTTTAAAAGTACTTTTAATGTATTCAAGCCTAAAAAATTTTTAGTTTTTACTTTTGTTTATGCAGTAAAGGAGAAATACTATTCATTTTGTTTCTGTTTAAAATTATGTTTCTTTCCAAACCAAATACCCTCAAATCTTGAAAAAATCTATTTTGTAAAAAAAGTTACTTTTCTTCGGAAAATAAATTTCGCCAAATAAAAATTTTCCAATTTTTTCCATAAAAAGAAACCAATAAGTGCATATTTTCACAACTATAATAATATTAAAAAAATTTCCACAAAAAACAATAATAATAATAATAATGTTTAATCAGTGTCGGCATGATTAGCCACCCATCTCAGCTGAGTTGTCAATAACTACCCAAAAACAAAAAAAAATAATAATAATAATAAAATTTTAATACCTTTTCTTTTTTTTATTATTATTATTATTTTTACTTCTCTTTCGATAATTTAAATACAAGCCTAAAATACGTTAAACGTGTAAGACAAGACCCAAAAAAATAAGTGAAACTAGAAAAGCCGAAAGACAAAAGCAGAAAATAAAAGCCGAAAGCAAAAGCATAAATAGAAAGCCATAGAAGCAACGAATGGAGTTCCGGTCTCATATTTTTAAGAGTAAGAACTCTACATGCGAGTACAAATATCAATCACACATAGGAGTTGTAGGAAAGAAAAGACCAACATATATACCTGGTGAAAAAGGGCGAAGAGATCTACGAAAGGCTCAGGTAAACAAAAAAAGAAGAATCTGTCGGAAAAGGGCAACAACGTTAAAGATGCCAGCAAGATTCGTGCTGCGAAGCATACGCTGGAGATGGGGAAAAGCGTAGAGCTGAATTTTGATGGTTTTGATATGCTTTCGCTGAGTACCTTGCTTCAATAGATTTATGGCTTCGTTGTCCTGTTTTTCTGTCTTTTGGTTAGTCATGTTTCTGTATCTTGCCTAGTGGTGTTTGAGACTCGTTGAGTTTTGTCTGCTTTTGCTTGTCTTCCTGTTTGTATGGTCTTGTTGTTTTGGTCCCCGTTCTTTTACGGGTTGACTCAAGACTCGCTTGGTCAAGTTGCCTGCTCTGCACCCCGACTCTGTCGCTAATTAACGAAAAAATAAGCCTAGTAGGTTACTCCACTTAATGCCAAACAGTTTTAGGATGGAACCCCACTTGGGCTTATATGTAGATATCATGTGTGTGCCAACTCCGTGAGTCAGACCTAAAAACCCGATAAAATTTAACGCATATAAGATTATTCAACTTGTATATTTTATTAAACTTTTTAACATGTTAAGACACATTAATTGTACTTGATTACTCTTCTTTTTCTTAATGAATCAACTCGTTTTTATGAATTACTAATTCCACAATTAATGCGTTATAATATAATTGAAGGATGTTATAATTCACAAACTATAATTATATTCTTTAGTATAAAAAAAGATTACTAATATATAATTAATGTGTATAAACATGTATCCAATGAACACATATTAGACAAACCTTTTTTTGTTTTTTGTAAAAAGCAACATTCCCGGTGCCCCAAGGACTCCCGCCTAAGTAGGGTTGGGGGGATGTACGCAGCGTTCCCCCTATCAGAGTGCTACCCTAAAGAAAGGTTATTTTCGAGAACCCCCAACGTGAGGGGTGCAACACGAGGACTTCCTAGGAGCTCACCTATCTTGATACTACTCTCACCCAAGCATGCTTTTGTAGATACAAAAACAAACCTTTTTTCTGTTTTTGTAGATCACAATAATAAGGATTACAATGGAGAACGGGGGCAATGGACTTTAAACCCAAAACCTCTAACTTATAGAACTGTAACCTTATCATCATGCCTGGTTGTATTGGGCCTTGTTTATGAGAGATAGAATCGCGCCAATCTTACTGAGGCCTGGAAACACTAGGATTTTAGTGTGGTGGCTCTATATATACACGGGGATGTGTATGATACCACTATGGTTTTAGTTAGAGTTGAGAGAATGGTTAGGAGTTGAAAGGTCTCATGTAAACTCCAATTATACTTCCCTCCGTGGATGTAGGCTTTGATTGAACCATATAAATCCCATTGTTCTTGATTTTACTCCCCTATCCCCTCTCGTATATGATTGTTATTTCGATTTAGAGTTTGGTTGTTTTGTAGGTGATCTTAACTAGTGGTATCAGGAGTCCGACATTTATCAGTATAATTGTGAATGATATTTTGGAGTGGTGGTCTCAACAGAACCAAAAGTAGGTGTACCAAAAGTTGGCATTTAGCGTAGCGTCTTGGCTTAGCAAAGCCACACTACTGACATCTTCCCACCATTAAAAGTTAGTTCAGACAACCGCATACTTCTTAACTGCAGAATTTGTGTTTGTTTGGTCAATTTAAAAAACAATAATAATAAATATATTTTTTTAATATTTGAGGGTATTTGGAAAGCATTTACTAGCTTATCTGGTTACTTGCCTATTATTTGTCTTGTAGCTGCCTTCTATTGGATTTTGAATTTTGCTTTGTGGCGCTTGCTTTGTGCTATGTCCTGCTCTTATGCTTTGTTGCTTCATGCTTACAGGCTGACATGGTTCCATGACGACGCTTCTCAAGTTGGAGGTTCTCGGAAACAGCCTCTCTTCAGGGTAGCACCTCGAAGGGGGAGGCTACGTACATCTACCCTCCCCCAGATCCTGCTTATGCGGGAGCCCTTAAAAACACTGGGACTGTTGTTGTTGTTGATGTTGGAAAGAAAGAAATAACAACATACCAAGCACTGTAAGGGCTCCCATCGAAACAGGGCCTGGGGGATGGAATGTATGCAACCTTACCTCTTTAGGGTGAAACCCTAATGGGAGGATATGTCTGAGTGCTCCCAACTATGAAAGAAAACCTATTAGAATTAATAAAGATATTTTCCTGTTTTTCTTGTAAGATATTTTTTAAAAACATCTTTAACGTTTTTTCTTTTCTGTTTTGGTTGTATATATACTCTTCGTACTTCTTTTCTTTAGTTAAGTTCAATGAACCAAAGGAAGAATCAATCTTCCTCTCCAAGACTCTAAGTTTTCTCTCTCTTCTTCCCTCTTTCTTCACCTATACTGTGACATGCAGAAGGGATTCTTGATTCACAATATGGTATCAGAGCACTGAAGCTCTTATCTGCTACTAAGTTTTGCTCTCATTCACTCCTCATTCATCTCATTTCTAGCTTCAATTGATCGATTTCCTTCATCGAAGACCTAATGGCAAATTCTAGGTCAGAAAACATTGAAGAAGTGGTCAAAACGTCTAGAAATCAAAATGAGGCGTCACATAAAGCA
This sequence comes from Simmondsia chinensis, assembly GCA_018398585.1. Taxonomy (NCBI): domain Eukaryota; kingdom Viridiplantae; phylum Streptophyta; class Magnoliopsida; order Caryophyllales; family Simmondsiaceae; genus Simmondsia; species Simmondsia chinensis. Next base: position 1,623,486 of record JAGTTD010000021.1, read on the forward strand.
TTTTCTGGCACACAGATTGTTCCATTCGAAGATCCTTATGCTTCTCCCTATTTCCTCAGCAATAGCGATGGTCCTGGTATGATTTTGGTTATTCAGCCCTTGATCGGACCTTCAAACTACAATACTTGGACGAAATCCATGAATAATGCACTTCGGTCGAAGAACAAGTTAGGGTTTATAACTGGAGCGATTCAAGAACCAGAGGAAGCAAATGTGTGCAAGCCGTCATAGATAGTCGTCAAGAGGACTATGTTATGACCTTTCTAATGGGTTTAAATGAGTGTTATACATCTGTAAAGGATCAAATCTTGTTGATGGAGCCTCTTCCTTCTATCAATTTTGTGTTTTCAAAGATAACTTAGCAAGAAGCACAGAGTGAGATTAATAATGTTAAACCTCAGATGCCTCCTACTATTGAAACTGTTGCAATGTTAGGCAGATCTGAAGGAGGAAAGACAGGAAACAAGCAATATAGAAAGGAGCGTCCTTATTGCACTCATTGTAGGATGGCTGGACATACAGTGGAGAAATGTTTCAAGCTGCATGGTTACCCTCCAGGATATAAGCCAAAGGGAAAAGGTTATGTTTCTCCAAAGTATTCAGCAGCTCCTTCAGTGGAATCGAAAGAAAAGGGGTCAGCCTTACTGTCAGTTACACCAGAGCAATGTCAACATCTGTTATCTCTTCTCAGTGGCCATCCTGCTAGGTCTTCCATGGGAAACGTCAGTAAGGAGTCACCAATTGCTAAGATAGATAATGCTCCTGGTTATCCTTTATCACTATCAGGTATAAAGTCCTTTTCTTCTTTTCACTCATTAGCTTCCACATCCAATACTCATGATTTCTTTGTCAATACATGGATTATTGACTCCGGAGCATCACACCACATGTGTGGTAACATTCTTCTATTCTCAAAGCTCACTCATAATATACAAGAAAATGTAGTATTGCCAAATGGTTTGTCCAACCCAGTTAGTCATAAGGGAATTGTCAAAATAAGTCATGATTTAACACTGACTGATGTGTTATTCTTGCCCAATTTCAAATATAATCTTCTTTCAGTTGGACAACTGTGCAAGTCAATGAATGCTACTTGTACATTTACCCCTGAATCTTGTCTCATACAAGACCACACCCAATTGAGTACAATTGGAGTGGCTAAAAGATGTCTTGACCTTTATGTGCTGAAGCCAGAGGCCGGCTTGGCAGCTGTGTGTGGTGCTTCCTCTATTCCTGCTGAAATCCCTGATTTTCATCCTGCTCTCATTCCTAACATTTGGCATCTTCGTCTGGGACATCCATCCAGAGGAAGAAAGCAAGCCCTACAGAAACATATTCCTAATGTACTAGTCCATGTTTAGTTTGTCCTCTAGCTAAGCAAAAGCGGTTGCCTTTTACTTCCCACAATAACATTTCCCCTCATCCTTTTGATATCGTACATTGTGACATTTGGGGGCCTTTTCATGTTGAGTCTGTAAACAAATTCAAGTATTTTCTTACCATAGTAGATGATTGTACCCGTACTACTTGGGTTTATATGATGAGATTTAAGTCTGATGTTGCTCATTTGATTCCCGTCTTTCATGCTTATGTTCTCAATCAATTTAAAACCACCATAAAATGTCTGAGAAGTGACAATGGAAAAGAGTTCCAACTCACTGAATTCTATCAAACAAATGGAATCATTCATCAACATTCAAATGTAGAAAGACCTCAACAAAATTCAGTAGTTGAAAGAAAGCATCAACACATATTAAGTGTAGCTCATGCTCTTCACTTCCAAGCAAATACCCCTTTATACCTGCGGAGTGAATGTGTCCTTACAGCCATTCACATAATCAATAGATTACCTTCACGAATATTGAACAAGAAAACCCCATATGAACTGTTACACAATCGAGACCCTAATTTCAGTCACCTGAGAACCTTTGGTTGTCTTTGTTTTGCCTCTACACTTACTTCTCAACGTCACAAATTCTCACCCAGGGCTAGAATTGCAGTGTTTATTGGATATCCTTTTGGAGTAAAAGGATATAAGTTGTTTGATTTACAAAAACAAAAAGTATTTGTGTCTAGGGATGTTGTATTCCATGAAAATGTCATTCCATTCAAAAATCTTCCCCCTCATGGAGATCCATTTGCCAACATTGATGTATCTAGGTCATATACTACTTTGGAAGACATTCCCAGTACCTCCCAGGCAATGACCCCTGGTCCTCAGATGTCGCATGTCATTTCTACTAGTGATAGCCCTTTATGTCATTCCAATCAGCCTTTACCCAGTGGACAAACAGAAAATATCTCTTTTCCTTCCCAGTTCACCATCCCACCATCTGGTGAACACCAAGATAACCGTTCCTAGTCCACTGATGAACCTCTACCGGTCCCTGATGCATCACCACAGTCTGCCAGAGCCCCTGTCAACAGAAAATCTGCTCGTTCACGAAACCCACCTCAATATCTCAAGGATTACCACTGTGATCTTTTAAATTCTACACTTAATTCTGCTCCTTCCTCATCCACTGCTTCTCCTTTAGCTAATTTTGTTAGTTATTGTAATCTCTCTCCCACATATCGTGCTTTCTCTATATCTTTATCCTCATATGAGGAGCCACAACATTATCATCAAGCAGTTCAATACTATCACTGGCGTGAGGCCATGGCTCAGGAAGTAAAGGCTCTTGAAGATAATGGGACATGGGAGATTGTTCCTTTACCTCCTCACAAGAAGGTAGTTGGATGTAAGTGGGTTTACAAAGTTAAAATTCGTTCTGACGGTACTCTTGAAAGGTACAAGGCTCATCTAGTAGCTAAGGGATACACTCAACAAGAGGGCATTGATTATTCTGATACTTTTTCATTAGTTGCAAAACTCACCACTGTTAAGCTTTTACTCAGTATTGCAGCTGTGACGGACTGGCATTTATCTCAACTAGATGTCAACAATGCTTTTCTCCATGGAGACCTTGATGAAGAAGTGTATATGGCTCTTCCACTTGAGTTTCAGGGTCAAGGGGCGTCCGGTAATCTTGCTTGCGGACTTAAAAAGAGTCTCTACGGTTTAAAACAGGCCTCCCGTCAGTGGTTTGTCAAGTTCTCTCAAGCTTTACAACATTTTGGTTTTGTGCAGTCTAAGAATGATTACAGTTTGTTGACTCTATGTACTTCATCTCATTTGACAGCGGTTTTGGTTTATGTAGATGATATTATTGTCTCCAGTAGTGATCTTGATTTTGCCACAAAGTTCAAAAAAGATCTACATCGTTGTTCAAGCTAAAAGATCTGGGACCCCTTAAGTACTTCTTGGGTCTTCAAGTGGCTCGTAGGCCTTCTGGTATAACCTTGTGTCAACGTCATTATGCTCTAACTGTGCTTGAATCAGCTGGTCTGTTAGGATGCAAATCTTGTACTTCACCAATGGATCCTAACATCCATCTCAGTCGTGATGATGGTGAACTGTTAAAGGACCCAGCCTTCTATAGGAAACTCATTGGCAAGCTCTTGCATCTAACAATCACTCGTCCAGATCTTTCGTATGCAGTAAACAAGCTCAGCCAATATGTCTCTGCTCCTCGCCAGCCTCATTTGGATGCAGTGTTTAGTGTTCTCAGATACATAAAAGGCTCCCCAGGACAAGGATTGTATTATAGTTCCTCATCTTCTCTTCACCTCAAAGTGTTCGCTGATGCAGAGTGGGGAGCTTGCCTTGATACTCGTTGTTCTGTGACTGGCTATTGTATATTTCTTGGCGATTCTCTTGTTTCATGGGAATCCAAGAAACAACCCACAGTCTCCCGATCCTCCGCAGAGGCCGAGTATCGCAGTCTTGCTATTACCACATGTGAGGTGATCTGGTTGCTTCGCCTTTTGGTAGATTTTGGGACTGCCCATTCACAGCCTGCCTTGCTTTTTTGTGACAACCAAGCAGCAATCTATATCACTCACAATCCTGTGTTTCATGAGCGTACCAAACACATTGAGTTAGATTGTCATTTTGTTCGGGAAAAGGTTCAAGATGGGATTTTGAAGGTGTTTCATCTTCCAGCTTAGCATCAGCTTGCAGACATCTTAACCAAGCCTCTTCTTGCTTCATCTCTTCTTCCTGTTTTGCGCAAGTTGGGTCTACTTAATATCTTCGCCCCAACTTGAGGGGGCGTATTAAATTTTATAAAGATATTTTCTAGTTGTTCTTATAAGATATTTTATAAAGATATCTTCTTAAAATATCTTTAACCGTTTTTCTTTTCTGTTTTGGTTGTATATATACTCTTTGTACTTCTTTTCTTTAGTTAAGTTTAATGAACCAAAGGAAGAATCAATCTTCCTCTCCAAGACTCTGATTTTTCTCTCTCTTCTTCCCTTTTTCTTCACTTGTACTATGACATGCAGAAGGGATTCTTGATTCACAATAAAACCAAATGAAAACAGAGGAGGCAACAATAAGACATCAAGCAACAACGCAGAGAGCACAAAGCACAGAGCAGCAATAGAGAAACAATGGGTCACACAAGCAATAAGCAACAAGCAACGATCAACCACAAAACAACCATGTAGGCCTTGAAACGCTATGGGGGCATCTCCTCATCTAGAAAGAAAACCGTTTTTAGATAAAACTAAAAATTATTTTGTCTACTTTTAAGTAAAAATAGAAAAATAATACTTCTTTAAAGCAAAAGTAAAAAATAAAAATGTATAAGATAAAAATACTCTTACTGAAAGCTCTTTTACACAATTGCTTCTAAATTGACGCTTCTCAAAAAAAATAGTTTTTTCATAACCTAACGAGAAGTACTTGGACAAGGGAGTTTTGTACTTGAACTAGACACTTTTTACTTTGATGTCGATCTTGGTAGTGCTTTTATAGAGGGCTCAACTTTGTAGCATATTCATCGTACAAAGCTTGGCTCAATGATTGCCTGGGACATTGAGCTCAAGCAGGACTCAACTTTTAAGCTCCATGAAGTTCTCGTGAGCTTCAAACCGTGCTTGACTCATTTAGATTCACATGGGCTTTAGGTAGGTCCGTTTAGATTCACGTGAAGTTTGGGTAGGTTCATCAAAGCTTTACCAAACTCAAAACAAACATGCACAAACGTTTTAAGGCGGCTCACAAGGACTCATAACAATGAGCCACACTTGTACCTTTTGCTTGGCTCAAGCTTGACTTGATTCTTTCCCAGTCCAGAGACTTTGAGTTTAAACTAGACTTAGCTTTGTCAAGCTCGAGGACAGTGTCACGAAGGGCTACAGACTGACAATCTCATTTAGGGCTTGTGTGGCCATATGTTATAAAGATAATTGTTTTTTTTTTTTTTTTTTCCCTCAAATCGCTACTTTCTAATTATGAATGAGGGCATCGTTATCTAAAAACTTACACTTCTCCTTTAAAAGAAAAGGCACTACTTCTAAGCAAAGCAAAGTAACATTTCCAGTGTGGGCTCCCGTCTAAGCAGGGTCCGGGGGGTGGACGTACGTAGCCTTCCCTTTTTAGGGTGCTACCTTGAAGAGAGGCTGTTTCCAAGAACCCTCAACCTAAGGGGTGCAACACAAGGACTTTCCAAGAGGTCACCCATCTTCATACTACTCTCGCCCAAGCACGGTTAACTTTGAAATTCTAATGGGATCCGATGCTTGCATGTTAGTACCCTCTTAGGTGCACCACTTCTAAGCATAAGTAGAAAAACAATGCCTGCTATTATCCAAACACGTTTTCATATTTAGGCTAATCCCTTTGAAAAAGTCGAAAATAAACATCTTCCTCAGTGGAAGAACATTTATTTGCTTCAAAAAAGCTTGGCCGAACAAGCACTTACGCGCCCAATTTCAGTCCTAGATTGAGATTTCATTAGCAAAACTTAATTAATACAAGAAATTAATCACTATTGAAAGGAAAAAAAGAAACATACAGTAGTCCAAAAATGTACCATTCTACATCCTGCAAATTAAATTATATGTTGGAGCTCCTCAAGTATTCTGCCAAAACTAAAAAAGGCAGATTAATGGGCTTCACCTATTTAAAAATCATCAGTTAAGAGTATCACCATGTCTGTCTTCCATGGAGGGGTTAGCTTTCTATCGTCGTATACCTGCAAAGTTTCGGGTGGAAAGAACGATATATTATTAACAAGAAGCTAGATTGGGTGGTGAAGTAAGGTCATCACTCATCGAATCACTCCTGCGGTTTAGTGGTCTACTATGTATAGTTCGGATCTAGGAGCTATTGTATCTTTTTTACATTGATAAGGAGTACGACATCATTCACTAAAAAAGGAAACCAACAGTTGGAGATGGGGGGTGATAGACTTTGAACCCAACACCACTAAATTGGAAGGTTGGGAAGACAAACCGCTATACCAACATGTTTAGCTGAGGTGTTATTTTTGTATGCTGATGCACTAGGTAGAGCTGTCCCTCGAAGACTCCATTAGCACGCTTGCCTTACCAATGTTAAAAAAAGCTTAACAGGAAGCTAGATTTTCTGAGTCAGCTCCGGAAATAATGCTGAAAAATAAAAAAATAAAAAAAATAATGCTGAAAAAAAAATAATTCCAAATCTACTGTTGAACCGCGTTTACAAAATGCGGATATAGTAAACCGCGTTAAGAAAACGCGTTTCAGATGAATAAAAACCGCGTTTCGGTTTACCAAAATAAAAACCGCGTCTTAATAACGAGGTTTACCATAATAAAAACCACGTATATGACGCGGTTTACCATAATGAAAACCGCGTCTTTATAACGCGGTTTACCATAATAAAAACTGCGTCATATGAACGCGGTTTAATATGGTAAACCGCAATGGGTCAAGCCGAGCCCTTAACAAGCTCGTATCGAGCCCCTTAACGAGCTCTTATCGAGCCCTTATCAAACTGTTCGATAGCGAGCCGAGCACCCCCTGTTCGAACTCGGCTCGTTAAGCTATCGAGCTCTCCTAATGAACACGAACGAGCTCTAATCGATTTTGAACACGAGTAGTTCATTGAACGCTCAGTTCGTTTACACCCCTACTCACCGCCGGTCATGTCATCCGCTGTCGCCCTTCTTCTGCTTTATACGCCGGAGATATTTAAGTATCATTGTCGTAGCTATTTGATCACTACTGAATTAATAGCCTTTTATTGATAACTTTTCCTGATTTCTTACCATCTCCACTTATAATGTTGGAGCTTCATTGAGAGGAACATGGGATCAATGTGACGATCATCACGAATTGCGGCATAATGGCGACTATAAGCGATGAAAACGGTGTTTGTGTGTACTGTGTATAAACCGCGTTTATTACCTCAACCACGTTTAGTAAACGCGGTTTATGGATAAAACCGCGTTCTTATAACGCGGTTTATTCCTCTATGAACCGCGTTTTGGGAATGCGGTTTATATGAATATAAAACGTGTTTTATAGACGCGGTTTTTATGTATTTTAAACGCATCACCTTGACGCGGTTCAGTAGAGCCGCATTTTGTAAACGCAGTTCAGCAGTAGATTTGGAATTATCTTTTTTTCAGCATTATTTTTTTTATTTTTTTATTTTTCAGCATTATTTCCGGAACCGACTCAGATTTTCTTGACATATCTCATTTTCCCAGGGAACTTGAAACTATGAAATCAAATCACTGTTTGTGATCACATTGCGAAAGCAGATAGCGCATAATATAGGTAGGGTTTTAGAGGAACATATGTTTTTTAGCATTCGTATTTGCGAAAATTTGAATGAATAGTCATACAATCATGCATGGCCAGTTTTGAGATTATAGGGCGCCAGAGCAAGTTTTGACTGGCGGGGCCTTTTGTAGTCATCAAGGTGTTTAAACCAGCTTAAGCACACTCGAGTAATCCACTTTATATTATAACTATTGCTAATATGTGGATCATTTTTATTATATATGTATATATCCATCTATAATATACCATAAATAGAGTCTTATTTCTCCAATTTTGATTCGTGATATCTGGTAGAAACAAACCCAATTTTGATTCGTGATATCTTGTAGAAGCAAACCGATAATACAACTAATTCTTAATACGAGCCCTTAACAAATATGGGGCCCCAAGCAACTGCTTCTGTTGTTTAAGGTCTTTGTCGGCCTAGGTTGGGTTAATTGCATAAAGGCTAGCTTAAAATCCATTACGTAGCATCTGTTACGTGGGTAACAACCTTAATCTGATTCCATGCATGAAAGAGATTGACGAAACAAAAACGCAAAAACGGCGATACCTTTATGCATCCTCTAGTACAAGCGGCTCAACGAGCCGCTTCTTATTCATGGGAGTCGTGTCAAGAGGCATCTTACACTTCTCGCGCAGCTCCTTAAATCTATGCACATCGAAATTATACTTCTTGAACAACTTCCTTTGTCTTGAAAGGAAGAGCGTCTTCATCAAGTCTTGGTAAGTCGGGTCTTTCGAGGTGAACATGAAGTAGGCATAGCCTATAACAATGCCGGTGGTGGTGGTGAAGAATGCGATGGGTTCCATCACGTCCCACGAGAACTCCCAGAACGTTAACCGAAAGAATAAACCGACTTGCACCACTGCAAATCCCAGCCCTGACCAGAGGATGCACCGGACTTGCTTGTGTGCTAACCGGTCGATTTCTTCTTTCTGTGCTTGGAGCTTGTTGAGTTCATCCCTCCTGGGATCATCTTCTGGGGCCAATGCTAGGGGCACTGATCTCCTCACCAGATCAACTACCTGCTTCAAATAAGCGGAATTATACATTTTCATGTTCCGAAAATTATGTCGTAGTACTGAGGAGCGTAACAATGTGAGTAGGGGTGTAAATGAGCCAAGTCTAGCCAAACACCCCTTGGTTCAAACTTGAGCCTTGATAAGGGTTATCAAGCTCGAGTTTGAGCGGAGCTTTAGCTTTGGGACTTTTGCTCGAACTTAGTTTAATGAGATATTAGTGTGTATGAACTCAACTTGGCTTATTAGCCTAATCAAGCTGAGCCAAGTTCATTAGCGAGCCAAGTCGAGCTCTTATCAAGCTAGTTGAGCTCGTTGTTCACTCAAGCTATTTAAGTTACTATCGAACTAGTTGTCGAACCATTTTCAAATAATACCGACCGTTAATGAGCGGCTAACAAGCTCTTAACACCTTATGAAACTCTTCGCAAACATTAACAAGTCAAGCACCCTTGCTCAAACTCGACTCATTGAGCACGAACAACCCTATTTGACTTCAAATCGAGTAGTTCATTCGAACATTTGGTTCGTTTATACCCCTAGTTGTGAGACATAACCCTTAAGGGACAATGAAAAAACAAATAGATACGGGGAGACACATTAATGAAGCAAGTGATGACATGCCGAACAGTCTCTCATGGACGAACAGAAGTTTATCATCGTCAATAATTAGGCTAGAGTTTACAGTTTGTAATAATCTCAAATTAGATAAAGAAGTACAATAAGAGACTGAGTTAGCCATATTCAAAGGAACCGAATGCAAATTCATCGTTAGAGCCCTCGATGCAAGCAATAATTAATCCAAACGCAATTAAATATTAGGAGGAAACCCAGTAACTAATGCTCTTAACAAAAGCACCAATGTAAGTCTCTTTCCATGAATGATGCTGGAACAGTGGCATTTATATATTCCTTTGATGTTGAAAAATTTACAGCAGACCATAAATATCAAAGAAAACGAAGTCAGACAGGAAGAGCTTGATCGAGACGCATAAATCATGTAGATTTGGCTAGCTTACTGTATGGTCGCAATATAAAATAAATCAGTGAACCAGCATATCCGCAGGGGATGGAGGGGCTCTTTTTTTTTTTTTTTTTTTTTTTTTAATGGAAAGGTCATTACATGAGGGGTGGAGGAAAGGTGCCTCGAACCTTGGATCCCCGGAATGGCCTAAAGCATCCCCAGACACTGGGACAAAAGGGAGTTGGGCGAGGATGGAGTCATCTTCTCAGTTGGTCCCTAATGGTTGTAAGTTTGTTCAAATTTGGTCCTTTATCTTCTTTTTAAATGATCTTTTAATGTTTATATTACAACAAAATTCGTCCCTTGCCTTTTAATTTTCACGTAACGTCAGTCACCAGAGCAGGGACCAAGTTGTTCATGCAATAAAATCTAAAGGACTATTTCAAACCCAAAAAAGGGAGAGACTAATTTGAACGAACTTCCAATCATTAGTGACCAATGGAGCAATCACTAGTGACCAATTTTAACACCCCACATTTAAAAAAAGGAAATCTCATTTTCAACTCAGTATATCATAAAGGTGAAAAGTGGAAACCACTCTAATACAACGCAAAACAACATATACAGTCATGTATATGCAGGTCTGCCATGGATACAAATGATCTGTCATGAAAGAACTCCGAGATCATGCTACTCATGCTTTCTCTTTCCTTCTTGAACCCACGTATATCGCTCCACCCCACCCTCGACCACAAATGACGTCCCAATTAACTGGGACATATTTCGAAGTCACCATTGCCTAATACAGGCCTGGTCCCCAGATTTTAGCTGGGTCTAAAACAAGTTTCAATTTATGGACCCTATTCTAGTAACAAGGTGCCCTAATCAGCTTAAGCAAACCTTGAATAATTCACTTTATATAATAATATCAACTAATATGTAAATCCTATATATATATATATATATATATATATATATACACACACACTATATCATGCATATGTCGTTAAAACTCCTATTATGAATTGTGATTTGCGGCAGAAGCAAACTCACAATCTAATTAATTTTCAAAAGAGAGCTTTCACAAATTGGGGCCTCGAACAACTGTTTGGGTTGTTTGGGGTGTTCGACTGTCTTTGGCCCAATGGATGAAGAAAGGACACGTTAACTATCTGTACAGCAGGGGATGGATTGATTGCTGCAAACACTATGAACATTAAAACGGAACAGCAACAAACTATCTTCAAACTGCCCATCTTGAGGATAAGCGTTTTGTCAAATTACACTTCAATCGCAAATAAAAGCAGTAAAAGAGGGATATGCAACTCTGAATACATATTAGCACTACCTAATCTAAAGAAAGTGAGAGCAGAAAGGTCAAGGGACACAAGTTCACGGTACTCAGGGTCCAATCCTCTGAAGCCTAATAAAATCCCAACAAGACCCTAGATACTCTAAATGCTAGTCATACAAGGTTCTTGAATGCAGCTACGCTCAGAAGGACTTCCACAAACATAGCACACTTCAGCCTTCGTTCCAATGATGTATACAAGCCAATACTTCCCCATGCCCTGACTTCTTTCAGCGCAGATTCACAGAACTTACCATATATGTCTCAATGAAATTATTCCACAAACATTGTGATCCTCTACTCTTTTTCTCCCTTTAACATACCCAAACCTGCAATTTCGTTTCTCCAACACATTGCAGCAGTAAGGCCCAAATATACGAATAAAAAGCAATGAGAGCCACCCCACTTCCCTAAAATGCACTGACAAAGGGAGATAAGCTAATGGGATTGAACTTAATCCTTTTGCAGCTTTTGCTCTGTAGACTTGAAGTAGCACAAGGGAAAACCAAACCAATTTCTAAATCAATTATTAAACTCTTGAACGCTATCTCCAAGGTACATAAGAAACCTATTTACAATTTAGGTACCCTGAATTCAAATAGAAGAAATAAAATGGTCTTTTACAGAAAACCACCTTGAAAAGTTTTCATTTTTCATTCAATTACCACAATTTTTTATTTTTCAAAAAACCACCTCCAAAAGTCTAAAATTTTTCAACCAACTACCTTAAATCATGTTGTTAACTACCCTTATATATTATGTGACTTTCATGTGAATTTTAGCTTACCTCTTTATTTTTTGAGTGTACATGAAACATGAGTTGAAACTAGTCAAGTTGGCAATACATTCACGTGCTCTCTCCCTCCAACTAGGTCAGATCCCAAAGGGGTTTAAAAGAGGCGAGATTGGAACCTTGGTGGGGGAGGGAGTGGAAATTACTTTGCTACCTTAGATACTTTGAGTCATACTTAATAGGCACTCTAAAATCTATATAAAAGCCACTAGTAGATAACGAACAATTAACGGCGGGATTTAAGATGGTTGTTTGAAAATTTTTATATTTTTGGAGGTGGTTTTCTAAAAAATTGAAAATGTTGTAATGGTTAAGTGAAACATGACAAATTTTCAAGGTGGGTTTTTGTTAAAAAATCTTAACTACAAACACAAGCAGATTTTGTCAGCCACTGGCCTATGCTCTTCTATATTTACTTCAGATAAGGATTCCAGTCTCATTCCTCGCATTCATTAAGCAAAAACACCTAGCTTCTTACATACATCCTTAATTTTTTAACGCAATTCTAGCTGCAAAAGCACAAGCAGCCCCAAGTATCAGGTTCATAACACCAGTCAATGTACAGAACCACAGCCCTGAACCAAGTTCCCAACCTCACATTTTCATATGGTCCTTTAGATATGGTTTTTTGTTTACAATTTTTAACTTTGTGAAACTAAAAAGTCTAGTTTTTTTGTTTTTTGTTTTTGGTTTTTTCCAATTTGGAAACAAGAAACCACAAATAAGGAAAACAATTTTCAAAACCTAGTTTTAGTTTAAAACAGACCAAAAATTACAACGGATAATCATGTCAATCAAGCCCTTAGATTCTACACACAAAACCCATATGTTACAACCATAAAGACACACAACATATCCGATTAGTTCAACCTCATAAAATGACGCGCTTTTTTTAATTTGTTGTCCGTGTTTGATTGTCCAATGACCAATGTTTGAACCAAAGTCGACCATCCGAACTCTCCGTTCTTACAGGAATCCCTTTTTCCTTTCAAAATATGGAGCTTCCACAGTTCCCATTCCTATTGGCAACATCAATACCCTCCTCAAAAACGGATTTCCCTTCTGAATGGATGAACATGAAATCAATAGGGAAAAGTATCTCAATGAAAATCCAAAATACCTCAACGTGGCAAGCAAAATATACCATTCTAACTTCCCGCAACCAGATCAATCACAACAGAAGCATCAAAAATCAACAAATAAGGAGAGGGAGCAGATAAGAAGCATCAGATATCAACCCAACCAGACCAATCCTACACAGTTGGTATATACAAAATCCATATATAAATCTAAATGATACTCCATAATAAACCAATTGTCATTGTATGCATGTCAAGGAGCTAATTGTCCCAAAAGCTTAAGCTAACAAGTTAAGATTAAGAAATGATTTTATACTCCAACATGCCCACTCACGCAAGTGTCCATATAGCTCAAAGCGTGGATAATACAAAGATCCACCCATGCGTTTTAATTGAAATATATTAATATTTCAAGAGAAGGCTATTTGGATTTGAACTCGTAACCTCTCAATCCAAAAGGCTCCAATACAATGTCAGGGAACCAACCAATTGTCCTAAAAGCTTAAACTAATGAGTAAAGGTTCCCAAGTAGTTTTATAATCTAACAACGCAACAACTTATTAAACTTATATTCTAATCTTTTGTTTCTCACAACCCGAACTTAAGACTAATTTCTAGATTCGCATGTGAAATCCTTAACCAAAAGGATCGGAAGCGGACCTTATAATTCCAATCTAGGATAGGGCTATTCCAGTAGAATGTTAATTTCATTTTACGGAATGCTTCACCTCAAGTCTTCAAAGATAGATTCTTTCAAAGATAGACCGACCAATAGGTCTGTTCAGATTCGGATTGGTTGATGTTCCATCACAAAACCAATTACCACTAGAGCATTTTATTAAACATATATGTCGATCTTTTATTTCTCATAATATGTCCCAAAACCAATTGCCATTAAATGGAACATGTTCTTAAACTTATATATATATATATATATATATATATATATATATATATATATATGTATATGTATATGTATATGAAACCAACTGTCATCATGTTATCAGACTTATATGTTAACCTTTTCTTTCTCACAATATATACTTTAAAGGCTTATTTATAGACTCACGCATGAAATTCCTAACGAGAAGGGTTAGAATCGGACCTTATCAGGATGGAGATAAACCTTATCCCTAAAGAGAAGAACAACACCAGCTTCATCAAGAACCCTAGCAAATGCAGCCGCCTCCTCCGGCGATCTAGCCACCCCCATTCCCTCACAAGCCTTAAGAAGCTCCGAATAGCAGATCACTTCCTTGCCGTCCTCCCCCAGCTTCGTCTTCAACGCCTCCACATTCACCAATCTCATCAGCTTCTTCACCTCCGCCAATGATATCTCTTCCCCTTCGCCGCCTCCTCCGCCGCCATCACCACCGCCGGCAACCGTCGCCGACGACATCACCGAACGCGAAAACACCGCCGACGCAACCTGCGGTACAACCGGCTGAGCCGGTAACTGAAATCTAGGGCTCCATACAGAGCGCACGGCGAATGCCAGTCTCCGGTGGAAACAGGACCTCCACATTCTCCCTCTCTCCTTTCCCCTCTCAATCAATCAATCGATCCAGAGCTTCAAAGTCCAAAATCAGGAATCAAAATGCATAAAATTTCAACGCTAATTAATCCGCCATTAATGAGAATTCAACAACCTCCAAGCATCAAACTTTTCAACGCTAATTAATCCGGCATGGATGAGATTTCAACAAGCTTCAAGCACCGATTTTGAAACCCTAATCAATCGAATAAAGTAAAGTAGGTGAAGGTAGTGGAGGAGAGGTAAGGAGCGGTTATGGATAGTGGAAAATGATAATATTTTATTTAATTAGGGAATGGAGAAGTGCTATAAAAATAGAGGGACCCCATTTTCAATGGAAGAGAGAGAGAGAGAGAGAGAGAGAAGAAGTGTGTCTGGGTGTTGTGGTGTTAGAAACGCGTCACTGTCGCCGGATCCACCCCCTCTCTCCCTCTCTCCCTCTCTCTCTCCCCACCGCCTTTTTAAGACAATTTTCCCCATTATGAAAGAAAATTGAGTAAATTAGCGCAAATTTGTAACAAAATTGGATGGGTGATCTCTTAAAAAATTTTTATCCTTAAATTGTCAAGATTGAAGATACTGAAAAATAGCCTCTTTTCAGGTTAACATCTTGAAGAAAAAAAGTTGCGTACATTTGCCCCTCAGACCTTACGTAAGCTGGAGCCCTTGAGACACTGAGTATGTTTTTTGCAACAAAATTAGAAAAGTGCCATATTTAAAAAAGTATTGGATAAATTACAGAAAATTCCTCTGACTTTTGCTTCAATAACAAAAAACCTCCCTTACAAATAAAACCACTCACTAAACCCTCTAACTTTTAAAAATTTTTCACTTTGCCCCCAAATAAATTTTTTTGACCATTTTACCCCTCAACCAAAAAAAGTTATATTTTATCTCATGATATTATTTTAAAAAAATTTAAAAATATTTTTTATCTTCTGAATTTATATAATATTACTATAATTAATTAAAATAATTATATTTTTATAAATATAGAAAATTTTCTTAATTTTTTTTGCTAAAAACATAAAATATTTAATTTTTGTCTAATAATATAAAATCTTTTTCTAAAAATAAAATTAAACATTATAGGCAAAATGATCAAAAATAAGTTATATGGAGTTAAGTAATAAATTTTTAAAAGTGAAGGAGTTTTGTAAGTACTTTTATTTGTGAGGAGGGTTTTCTGTTTTTGAAGCAAAAGACATGGAGGTTTTCTATAATTTACCCAAAAGTATTTAACAAAATGATATAGTTTACTATTTACTTTTTATTGCACATCATTTCAAAACGCCGTTTGTAATGTCGTACAACGAAGTTTGTAACGACGTGCCCTAGTTTGTAATTGATTATATATAAAACTATTTGTGATTTAGAATTATTAGTGGAGCTGATAGCCTAATGATGAAGTGTCCTTCCATCCTTCATAAAGGTTGTGGGCTTCAACCCCCAAATCTACTTTTCAATTTTTTATTTTTTTAACATTAATAGTAAAATTTTTATTCGATTTTTATCTTAGTTATTTACTCTCTTTTTATATAATATTTTATTTTATTTTAAATAAATTTATTAACCTATAAATAATAATTATTTAATATTATTTCTTATATATTAATATCTGCACTTTTTAATTAATATTTTACTATAATTTTATTAAAATAATTATATATTTAATTTTAGTTAATTAATTAAGTAATAATAATAGAATACTTTGAGATTTGATGATTTTTTTGTAAAAATTTAACTAATTTTATATAAAAATATTAATATAATATATTACTACTATAATATATACTAGTGTCATCCTGTGTGATGCACTGAGGATATTATATTTTATAAAATCATAAAATATAATTTTATATATTATTATATTGAAATATAATTGAATTTTATTGGAATTTTTTGCATTTTATAGTAAATACAATATTATATACTTTGCAAAACATCGCAACAAAATAGTTGAATCTCTTTTTTATTCTTTCCTAAGATCTAAGATAGTAAACATTACTTTCTTAGGATTGATTAAGTTAGGGTTTACAAATTTTTAATGACACTCCTTAGAATTACTTGGATTGGAATTTGGAGGTCTTTATGGGTAACGTACTTGGTAATAATATATAGATAGATAAATAAGTTATGTCAATATTTTTATTAAAAAATAACAAATTGTAATAAATATTAATATAAAATATTATCTAAATATTATTATAATTAAGTGAAATTTTTGTATTTCTTAAAAAAAAATCAAAATTTATATTTTTGGGCAAAAAATATAGTATCGGGGGAAGGGGAGAAAATGTGTCATATTGTGGTTGTGGTGTTCAAAACGTGGAGCAATTCTATGGTGTAAAACAACACCTTTTTTATAGGTGCATAATTTGTGTGTCAACATGCAGATGTATATACTCATATCATCAAATTATGTACTCAAAATTACCGACATGCATGTCGACACATAGATATCATGTGTCGATAGACAGCATGTACTCAGAATCACCTCCCATGTACTCATATCGTCAAATATACTTAAAATCATGATTTTTTGTAGGTGCAAAAAAAGTGATTTTCTGCACCACAGAATTTCTGTCAAAACGCGTCATTGTTGCTGGATCCACTGCTTTCTCTCTCTTCTCGTTGTCCTTTTTCCTTTCTTTTCGTGTTTGTACAACAGTTTCAGTGTCCTAAGGGCTCCCGCATAAGCAGAGTATAGGAGGATAGATATACGCAGTCTTACCTCTTTAGGGTGCTACCCTGAAGGGAGACTATTTTCAGAAATCCCCAATCTGAAAAGCATGTCATCGTGGAAGCATAGTAGCCTCGAAATATGATAATGCTAGACTTTTTTCGTGTTTGTCTCAAACAATATTCCAACAGTGTCCAAAGAATGATAATGCTAGACTTTTTTTGATACGATTAAATTTTAAAATAATTATATTTATGTGGACAAAATATAGTAAGACTTACTAAATTTTATTACAATTGTTGAACGAAGACTCCACATGTGAGTTTAGTATAAGAATCTCACACTGGAGATGTGGGAGTGAAGAGATCAATTTATAAGTCTAGTGGGTTTCTCCACTTATTGCCAATTGGTTTTAGGATGGAATCCAACTTGGGTTTATAATGTAAGTTTCAACTCTGTGAGTCGAGCCTAAAAGGCCCGGTGAAATTTAACAACAATTAATTAAAGCACATCTTATGCCCTTTTAATTTTATAAAATAGCCCCTTAAACTTTATAATTAAATACAATACATCTCCTGCGTTTTCAGTTTTAAAAAATAGTCTCCTAAACTTTACAAATTAACATAATATATATTTTACACTTTCAATTTTATAAAATAATTTTTTAAACTTTATTATTACACACAAGTCAGATCACAACTGGACTTTAGATTTTTAGTGGTCAACTTTGTGAGACACATGAATTTAATTAATTAAGCAATACTTTATTCTATATTAAAATATGCAAGATTCCATAGATAGTATCTTTTTATTTTTTAAACTATATTAAAGCTGAATTAGTACATTTCAAGTATTATACTTACTATAATATTGGTATTATGCACGTTAAAAACATGGCTTTTTCATGTATTAATAAATTGATAAGAAAATTTGAACAAATCTAGTATGCTCTGATACCAATTTGTGAGGAATAAATCCTAATGCGGAAGCGAAAACCCTGAAAACTTGATTCGATTCAAATAATATGACTCACGCAAAACGAGAAGTAAACAAATATGGAGAAAGAAAGAACAAAACAAGAACACACAATATTTACGTGGAAACCCCTCTACAATCGAGAGGGGAGAAAACCACGGGCGGAGATGGAGATTCTTTATTAACTGAACGGAAGAATTACAACGACACTTCCCAGAACGAGATATATGGAAGAATTACAATCACTCCCTCTGAACTCTCGTAGCACTCGAATATCTTGGAGGAATTACGAACTCACCTCTTTTTCTTAATGGCGGCTTACACGCTCTTTGATTGGATACGTATGGGAGAAACCTCTCACCTAAACCGAAAACCCTAAGCCCTTATTTATAGAAAATAATTAGGGCCGGCGCAACAAGGATCTCGATCGATCGGAACTCAAAACTTCCAAAACACTCCGAATCTTTCCTTAAATCACCCGATCGACCGGCATTCCCTCCCGATCGATCGGTGACCACACAGTAGCCCCATATAAAATAAAACAAGTAATTTAAGACATAACCTAATAAATCTCTACCTTGGCTCAAATTACATACATAAAAGAATTTCCTCCGCCTTCTCCACAAAACCCACACACACGGGGTTAACACAACGAAGTACGAAACCTAACCGTGCGAAGCTTGAACTTCCTATTAGGTAGAAACTGAGTGAACATATCTGAGAGGTTATCAGCAATGCCAATCTTCTTCTCTGAATTGGCTCTTGATACATCAACTGAAACAGCCACCCGCTGCTGAACTGTGTTACTGAACTGAACTCCCTCTGGCTTACTCACCTGACCTAAATCACAAACAACTGATGACATCTTCTGTGGAGATAATAATAATGAAGACTCACCAAACGTGACACGTCTCGTCAGGAATTGTTTGAAGAGAAAACCTTTCTGCTCCACATAAAGCCCTTGTTCACATACCTGACCACACAAAGAGCCCCTTACACTGTGCTCAGACAGACACCTATCACCTGAACGATCCAATCTCAAACGTCCTAAATTTGTGATCTCTGGTTCTGTCAACAATAAGGATGATGGAGATACTGCAACAGATCTAACAACTGTGGAACCGATAAGTTCATACAACGTACCTGACCTTCTGCCCTTCATAACTGTCAATGCACCCTTAACGACCTTCAAAACTCCACCTTCAGCTGTGTACCTGTACCCTTTAGATTCAAGAGTACCCAAAGAGATGAGATTTTTCTTCAAATCAGGAACATGACGAACATCGCCCAAAACCCTGATAGTGCCATGGAACATCCTAAAACGAATTGTTCCTATACCCAAAACTTTGCATGGATTATCATTACCCATCAAAGCAACTCCACCTTGAACAGACTCGTATGTGGAAAACCAATCCCGATTGGGACAGACCTGATAGGAGCAACCCGAATCCAAAAATCAACTATCTTTCAAATTGAACTGAGGTTCAGACACAGACAATAGAAAATCTTCATTCTCACTATTCACAACACTAGCTGCTATGGATCTCTAGTCAGACCTGTTATTTGCTTCTAATTTTCTCTTAAGCTTATAACAGTCTTTCTTAATGTGCCCTTTCTTACGACAGTAGTTACAGGTTAGGTCTTGATACCTAGACTTAGACTTGTTTCTACTATGATCATACTCGGTTCTCCCCTTCACAAATAAACCACTACCTGAGTTATACACAGAGTCAGATAATTCCATATCTACTCGTTCTTGACTCAGTAGGTTTCTCTTAACTTCATCAACAGATATGATTTGTCTACCCCCATAAATCATGCTTTCGACAAAACCTTTATATGAAGTAGAGAGAGAACATAACAACAACATTGCCTAATCTTCATCCTTAGGAACATCATCCAATTCTTTCAAATCTTGAATAATTGAATTAAATTCACTGACGTGGTTCTTAAGTGACATACCTTCTAACATACGAAACGTGAATAACCGGCGCTTAACTGCGAGTTTGTTGGAGACAGACTTGAAACAGAACATATCTTGCAATTTCTCCCACAACTCCTTAGCGGTCTTCACTTCCAGAACTTCTGTCAAAACGTCATCGGTAAGACACATCTGAATTGCTATGAGCGCCTTCTCATCCAACTCCTCCCATTGTGCTTCTGTAAGATTCTCTGATTTCGTCTCTTTCCCATCTAAAGCTTTCTTCAAGCCATTCTGAGTCAAGAGGCCCTTAACGCGAACCTGCCATAAACTGAAGTTCCCTTGACCACCAAACTTCTCAATTTCGGATCTAATTGCGGACGTCATATTATCAAATCGAAATAAATAGGGCTCTGATACCAATTTGATAAGAAAATTTGAACAAATCCAGTATGCTCTGATACCAATTTGTTAGGAATAAATCCTAGTGCGGAAGCGAAAACCCTGAAAACTTGATTCGATTCAAATAATATGACTCACGCAAAACGAGAAGTAAACAAATATGGAGAAAGAAAGAACAAAACAAGAACACACAATATTTACATGAAAACCCCTCTACAATCGAGAGGGGAGAAAACAACGGGAGGAGATGGAGATTCTTTATTAACTTAACGGAAAAATTACAATGACACTTCCCAGAACGAGATATATGGAAGAATTACAATCACTCCCTCTGAACTCTTGTAGCACTCGAATATCTTGGAGGAATTACGAAGTCACCTCTTTTTCTTAATGGCGGCTCACACGCTCTTTGATTGGATACGTATGGGAGAAACCTCTCACCTAAACCGAAAACCCTAAGCCCTTATTTATAGAAAATAATTAGGGCCGGAGCAACAAGGCTCCCGATCGATCGGAACTCAAAACTTCCAAAACACTCTGAATCTTTCCTTAAATCACCCGATCAATCGGCATTCCCTCCCGATCGATCGATGACCACACGGCAGCCCCATATAAAATAAAACAAGTAATTTGAGACTTAACCTAACATAAATGATAAATTTGAGCCAAGTTTTGAAAACGGTATGTTTCTCATAGTGTTGGAATCAGAAGCAGAAAACGTTATACAAAAACATATAAAGTAGAACGATAATACCTGGAACACGTGGAAATGACGAAATACCAATAATGTAACAGTTGAGCAAGGCGCGGATCACGTTCTCTTTAAGACGGTTTTATGTCCCTGTTAGACCTAAGCTGATGTAGCAGGTCTCAGAGCGCCGCCTCTAGAACACAACGCTTAACTAGAGGTGGCCAATGGGTAGGGCCGGGTTGGGTTTTGCCTGCAATATTTAATGCCCATTTGGACATTATAGCTTATTTTATACTAGTATTTTGTACTTATATTGTTATAATTGTATTTTTTTAATAAATTATAATACATTTAATTTTATCTAATATATTTGTAATTTTAAACGTACTATTATATTATTATAGTTATATTTTTTAACAAGTTATAATACATATCATTTTATAAAATATATTTCTAATTTTGTAAGGCACTATTATAATTGTATTGTATGTTATATTACATATACAACAACAACAACAGTCCCAGTGCCTTGCGGCTCCCACAGAACGCAGGGTCTGGGGGGGGTGATGTACGCAGCCTTACCCCTTCCGTCAGGAAAGGAGACTATTTCCGGGGACCCCCAACCTGAAGTAGTTGAGTGCCTGCAGATAAACCACCAATCAATAACATGCATATAGAGGAAAAAGTAGAAGAAGGAGAGAAAAAGGAGAAGGAGGAGGAGAAGAAGAAGAAATAGGAGAATGGGCATGATTAGGGACTTAGCTAGCCTAAAAGTGCTACACTAGAGGTTATGCTTGCCTAAGAATCTTAGACTACCAGCCACTCTCCTTACTACTCTACTCTGCCATCTCCGCTACTCTAATGCTAGCCCTCCAACGTGTCCTATCTGAGGCCATCTCCTCTCTTAGGTTTAGGTGGGTTAGGTCTTGACGGATCGTCTCCAGCCAACTCTTCTTTGGTCTGCCCCTCCTTCTTCTGCTTATCTCTGTGTTTAGCTGTTCACACCTCCTGACTGGGGCTGAGGTCGGTCTTCTGCTAACATGTCCAAACCATCTTAGGCTGTGCTCCCTCAATTTATCCTCGATCGAGGCTAATCCCAGCTTACCTCGTATCATATGATTCCTAATCCTATCCTTTCTTGTGTGGCCACACATCCATCGTAGCATCCTCATCTCTGCCACCTTCATCCTTTGTGTTTGATTTTGTTTCATTTGTCAACACTCTGCCCCATATAGCATAGCCGGTCTTACTACCGTCTTATAGTATTTTCCCTTTAACTTTAGCGGGAACTTTCTATCACACAGCACCCCAGATGCCATCCTCCACTTTTTCCAGCCTACTTTAATCCTGTTACTGACATCCTCATCCACTTCACCATTCTGGTATATCATGGAACCCAGATATTTGAAGCTCTCCTTACTTGATACGGCTTCTGCTCCAATCTTAACCTCCTCGGTGCTGGTCATGTTGGAACGGTCGAATTTGAATTCCACATACTCGGTCTTAGATCTGCTAATCCTTAAACCCCTCGATTCTAGTGCGCCTCTCCATAGCTCTAGCTTCTCGTTTATGTCCGCACGGGATTCCCCTACCAGAACTATGTCGTCTGCAAAAAGCATGCACCAAGGTACTTCCCCTTGGATATGTATAGTGAGCTCATCCATCACTAGAATGAATAGGAAGGGACTCAAGGCAGAGCCCTGGTGGACCCCTACTGTAATAGGGAAAGTGTCTGTCTCCCCTTCCCCTGTTCGCACATTAGTATATGCCTCTTCATACATGTCCCTAATGGCCCGAATATAAGGCATCGGGATGCCTCTCCTTCCTAACACTCTCCACAGTACATCTCTTGGCACTCTATCATATGCCTTCTCTAGATCGATGAAGACCATGTGGAGGTCCTTTTGTCTCTCCCTGTATTGCTCTATCATCCGCCGTAAGAGATGAATGGCTTCTATTGTTGACCTCCCAGGTATGAACCCAAACTGGTTTTTGGTCACTTCCGTCTGTTGTCGTATTCTCTTTTCTATGAATCTCTCCCACAACTTGAGGGTGTGACTCATCAATTTGATCCCCCGGTAATTGGCGCAGCTCTGGACATCACCCTTGTTCTTGTAGATTGGGACCAGTGTGCTCTTTCGCCATTCTTCAGGCATCTTGTTTCCCATCAAGATTTGGTTAAAGAGTTTTGCTAGCAAGCTGCAACCCCTCTGTCCAAGGCATTTCCATGCCTCAATGGGTATCCCATCTGGACCAACTGCTCTTCCCCTACCCATATGTTTTAGGGCTTCCTTGATCTCCTCTGGGGTAATTCGCTCACAATAGCATTCGTTCTCATCCTCTTCTGTAGTCTGGAGCTCCCCTAAATCTATCTCTGTGTTTCCGCGGTTGTTGAACAGATCATGGAAGTAGGGTTTCCACCTAGCTCTAATTTGATGCCCTTCCACTAGCACCTACCCATCCGCTCCTTTAATGCATTTTACTTGCCTCAAGTCCCTCGTCTTCCTCTCTCTTGCTCTGGCTATCTTGTATATATCCCTGGCTCCCTCCTTGGTGTCCAGACTCTTGTAAAACTCTTCATATGCTGGTGACTTTGCCTCACTAACTGCTTTCTTCTCTTCTTTCTTGGCTTGCTGATATTGTCGTCTCTTTTCCTCTTCTCTACTGCGCTCCCACTCCTTAAACCGGTCTCGTTTCGCTTTAATCTTCTGTTGGACTTCCTCACCCCACCACCATGACTCTCTGTGGGTGATTGTCCCACCCTTTGACTCTCCCAAAACTTCGCGTGCCAAACTCCTAATTTTCTGGACCAATTCATTCCACTTTCGGTTAATATCTCCCTCCTCGTCCCAATTGAGCTCTAAATCCACCCTTTCCTTATAGACTCTAAGTTTTTCCCCTTTCAAGTCTCTCCAACGGATACATCTCTGCACAGGTTTCCTGCTTCTTCTGACTCACTTCTTGACCTTTACATGCGTGCACACCACCTGATGTTGTTTAGATAGGTCCTCTCCTCGGATGACCTTACAGTCCCTGCATTGTCTCTGTGCCCTCTTCCTTAGTAGGATGTAATCGATCTGAGTCTTTGCCTGTCCGCTTTGATACGTGATGAGATGCTCGTCACGCTTTTTGAAAAAGGTGTTGGCAATTGTGAGCTCATAAATGACCGCGAAGTCCAGAAGGGATTTCCCCTCTGCATTCCTAGTTCCATATCCGAATCCTCCATGGTGAGTCGCGTATCCATCCTCTTTCTCGCCAACCTGCCCATTGAAGTCCCCACCAATCACCACTTGTTCATCTTGTGGTATGGTTTGCATCGTTCTGTCTAAGTCCTCCCAAATGCGGCCTTCTCATTCTTTGGTAGTCCAGTCTGTGGTGCATGGGCACTGATCACGTTCATTATCTCCCCATCTACGATTATCTTGATGCCTCTGATCCTATCCCCAGTTCTTGCCACTTCGACTACTTTATCCTTAAGACTGTTGTCGACTATAATTCCTACACCATTCCTCCCTCTGGTTTCCCCTGAGTACCATAGTTTGTGTCCTAGCATCTCCCTTGCCTTCGAGCCCACCCATTTAGTCTCCTGTAGGCACAGGATATTGATCCTTCTTTTCATCATCATTTGGACTACCTCATTGCCCTTCTGTTTCAATGTCCCGATATTTAGTGTCCCTATTCTTAGATTTCCCTCCCTCTTTGGCCTCTCTCTCCCCTTCCCCACCCCCTGTAAAGATGGTCTCACATTTTGAGTTCCATGTCTAGTCATGTTCATACACTTCTATCACTATAGATATGTACACTCTCAAGTCCAAATAAACAATGCAAAATAAAAAGGGATTTAAGAGTCGCACTATTATTAGAAGTTAAAAGACGAGAACTCGAAGTAGAAGGATAAGGATTCGAACCTTCGGCCGACCGATTTTCACTTACCTGGGCCGGTCGGCTGCCCGTTTGGTCTTATGAAGGCGGTGATCGGTGGCAGCCTTGAGGACGGTACTGTCTTGGTGGACAGGCCCTCTGTACTAGCTTGGACTATCAGTGGCGTGTGTGGTGGCGGTGGTGGTGGGTGATTGGGTGCAATTAGGCAGTGGTCGGGCTCAGGGCCAGCGCGGCTGTGTGGTGGTGAGGGAGGTTCGGTGTCTGTGTCAGTGGGGGTGTGGTGTGCAGGTCGAAGTGGCGTCCGACGGTGGTGGGTCGTCGGTGAGGTGCGGTGGATCAGGGTTGGTGCGGTGCTAGGTGGGTCGAAGTGGCTGGTCAGAGGTGGGTCGTCGGTGTGGTGAGGTGGGTCAGAGGTGGTGGTGGGGCGCAAGAGTCAGTGGGTCGAGGTCGAGGTGATGGTGGGTCAGGTCGGGCGAGTGGGTGGTGGGTTGTGGTGGGTGGTGGTGGGTTGTGGAGGGTGGTTCGAGGTGGTGGGTGTTCGGTCGAGGTCGAAGTGAGGGTGGTTCGAGGTGGTGGGTTGTGGAGGGTGGTTCGAGGTGGTCGAGGTCGAGTGGGTGGTCAGTCGAGGTCGAAGTGATGGTGGGTCGGGTCTGGCGCGGTCGAGGCTGTGGTGGTGGTGGCGGGTACGCTTGGCCGGCGGTGGGTCGTCGCCGTCACAGTCGCGTCGCCGGTGGGTGGAGTCAAGCCGGCGAGGTGGCCAACGATGGGTGTCAGTAGACGTTGGTACTTGCAGCTCGGCCCATGGCCACCTCTACGCTCAACTACAACGTTGACACTTTCTTGGTCTGCAAAACCTCGAAAGCCAAAGTCTCTACAACGTCGTACTTAGCCAAAAACAAAAGAAAAATAATAATAATGATTTTAAAAAAAAAAATTTGTAGCAAAGCCATTATCCTTCTTCAATATGGTATTTCAAAAACATCGACCAAATCATGCAATATATCATCAATTATTTTACCGTTGCAACTTGGCCATAATTAGAATCATCATTTATTACTAGCATTTTAGCCATTTACTCAAAATCGCAACGGAAGATGCAAATGCATGTATTTCAAATTCTTTTTCACAATACAAAAATGATATCATAATGGGTTATTTACGTCAAATGTCTACCCATTGTGTCAATTTAGTCATTTGGTCAAATTTAAGTTAAGTTAATGACTTAATTTTTAACGGCAAAATTATAATAGATGCAAGTAACTTATTATAAAATCATCTGTTTACTCAATTTAACTCAATTCGTGGCCGAATTATTAAAAATTTTATTAAAAACTGAATAAATTTTTTTCTCTAATGGCCAAATTGACACATTTTAAATTGTACAGGGACTAAATTGACACAATAAACAAAGTACAGAAGCCTTTGACGTAAATAACCCTAACATAAAAATTATGTTAAATTTTAACATCATATATACTTGAAGTTAGAAATTTGGGTTTGAAATGCAAACACTGAATAGGGAAATTAAGTTCTCCTCAATTTTGCTAACGAGGAACCCAGTTGCCCGATAAACCCAAGCTCATGCGGCGATCCATATAGAAAAATGTTACTATCAGAGCTAATTTTATTATTGTCGGAATATTTATATTATAAAAGATGAAATAATCCTTATTTCACATTGGAGTGAAAATTGTGTAGTAGCAATTCACCATGCATCTATCTCCTCAATAAAACCCCCAATGGTCACAAAGGACCCACACGCGTCACCCATTCCCAGCGGGTGTGGGCGCATGGGCTGCTCACCGGGTGCCGGGGTCACAGCCAAGGACTCGACGTCGACCAGCCAACCTAATCGTACAACTCTTGCCGCAGTCCGTCAACGATCGGGTGGCCATCGAGGGATCATCGCCACCTCCCTCCTCATCAACCTGGTGCGCCACCACCGTGCCACCGTTGTGCCTCAACCGTTCGGTATACTTTCTCCACCTTTCCCACGAACCTAATCCAACACTGTACACCTCCAATTTCTACCATCTTCCACCAAATCCACCACCCACTAGCATACCATCGTTCTCCCCCAACACCCACAAAAATCTCCATCGAACCTCCAATTTCACCACCATCACCACTTCCAGAGCAGAATCCTCCACCAACCACAGCAGAGCATGACCGGTACAGGGGCATTCACCATCTCCAGCAGCATAATACACCATTATTTCCAGCGAGATGGGCGACTTTTGGTGCGGGCTGGGCTGAGCGACCTTTGGTGCGGTTATCCTAAGTACCTCTTTAACCATCGCAAATGCTGCATGTCGGTACAAGGGCATTCCATCTTCGTTGATGGTTTACCTAAAAGAACGACAAATTCGTGGCTTAGGACTGTCTTCCGAGCATTCAGATCAATATATGACACATTTGTCCCTGTGAAAAGAAGGCTGAGAACTACAGAGTCGTATGGCTTTGTTTGGTTCAGTGACTTGAATGAAGCTACAAGGGCTGTCAAGTCCATGAACGGGAGATGGGTTGTAGGTGTGAAGCTCGGGTGCAATGGGCAACTCCAGTCAGAAGTGCAATACCTACATCCACTCGAGGCCAACCATAGCAGAGCACGGCCCAGCAGGACAAAACCACATATACGACCCAAGGCCGGGGGAACGAATCAACTAATCGAAGTGGGGTACATGCTAGCACAGATTTTCCGAGGATTACAGTGTCAAATTCTAACAAGAGAGTACAGGCACGGCTTAAGCGGTCAATAATTGTCCGCTCCATTGTTAAGGTCAGTCTTGATGATGTTCTTACATTTATCACTGGTAATGATCTTTACGAACTTACACCTAAAGGCTTAAGCAACAATTCCTTTATTCTAGTTTGTGATTCGATTGATACTACGGATGCCTACCTCGGCCCCCGCAAGGAGATTCTCCGACGAATGTTCAGAGAAGTTTATAAATACTCGGGAGAGACGCTTGGGTCCCTTAATAGAAGGGTCTGGCTTGAGATACACGTATTTTCGGTCCAGTGTTGGTCAAATGAATGCTTTGACGATATCCCCAAACTCTGGGGGAAGTTCATTAGGATGGATCCAAGAACATCCACTATGAGGTGCGTTGACGTTGCAAGGATTCTGGTGGACACTTGCCACACAACATGTATCCACTAGATAGTCCAAGTTCACCACAACAGGGGAACCCGTTTGATCTTCGTTAAAGAAGGAAGCTCTGCATTGATACCAGACTACTCTCCCAGCGTTGTGTCTAGAGTCGCATCTGCTAGATTGGCGAGGGAGCAGGCCTATTTCACATCACATCCCCCCCAAGGGAACGAATGCATGACCGTGAAAAGGCTTTCCTCACAGGTTCAACCTTCTCCGCATCTAGTGCCTGAATGCTCAATTATTAGTGAGGAGATTAGAATTCCTGCCCCGCTGTTGGCAAATGGAGGGACGAAAGTTGCTTGGCAGCCGTCTGGACATGTTTCCCTCCACCGCAACGGCCAAATCATTGGAAGATGGGCCCTGCAGACATTGATCATGCATGCCAGGCCTTGCGCTTCACAGCAGGTGGCGCATCCTCCTCTTCTACTGCCATGGGTTGAGAATGGTGAAGATCCAGCTATTCAACATCATGCCCAGATAAACGCACCTGATACCGATACTCGGGAAAGTAACAGTGATAATGAGTCAACAACATCTAGGCCTGAGTTCCCTCCAGGATTTGAGCCCATAGCAACAATGGGTAACTCTCAAGCTGAGGATAGTATGTCGTCGTGTAAGCAAGAATCAGCTCCATCCATGGGAGGGCCTAGCTCGGGGTAGAGAATAAAAGAAAAACTGCACACAACAAGAAGATAGATAAAAGCGATCAAGCGCAAGATGAAGGATAGAGAGAAGCGGGAGTTGCAAGACTTCCTCAAGGATATGTCTCCTACAAATAATGCTGGAAAATCACCTAAGTCAGCCAGAAAGAAGAAAAAACGAAATAGGAGTAATCGAATCCAGAAAATCACGGAAGAAGAATATGATGAGAGGATCCTGAGTACGGAGCAGGTTATAGAGATAAGTCAAAAGGTGGGCATCCATTTTGATGGTTTCGACCCGGTTAGGGTCATTGATATGGCTAGAGTGTTAGGGTGGGTCTTCAGGTTCTTTCTGAGTTCTTGTGCCGGCCTTCTGTCTCTTTTTCAGCTTGGATCCTTGTTTTTGTTGTTTCTGCGCCCGCTTTTGTTTCTTGTCCCCGTGTCTTGTCCAGTCATGTTTTCGTTGTCTGCTGAGTCGTGTTTTGGGTCTGTTTTTTGTTTTGTGTTGGCTTCTTTTTGGTCCCCGTGCTATTGCGGTTGGACTTCGGCCTCGCCTAGCGAGTGGCCGGCTTGTTTTGGGTTTTTGTCGCAATTTATCAAAAAAAAAAAAAAAAACCATGCATCTATCTAACATAAACTCTAACTCGAGGCTATGAGGTTAAGAGGGCCATGTACTAATACAATCTTGTGGCAGTTAGCCAAGACTCGTGTTCCTTATTCTTCTTGCATGTAAGTACATTATGACCTTTTGCATTAAAAAAACATATATGTTGATGTCATCCTCCATGTACCGCGGTCCTTGTCCATCTCATTCTTTTGATAATTTAAGTACAAGTCCGAGGACGCAAAATAGTGCAGGATAGGACCGAAGATAGGAAAAAAAAACCCAAAACACCCAAGACAATAGACTGCCCACATCAAGGGCTCCAAAACAAACAAACCCCTTGATAAAAGCAAGCCTAACGCTCAAAACACCAAAAATAAACCCTAAAAGACAATAAAAGAGCCACACCAAAAGAGCATACCCAAGAAGACTAGCGACAAATAAATCGACCAAGCCAAGAAGGGCCAAAACACCCGACACAAACCACAACATGACAACTACGATTAACAAGAAGGTTAGATCGGAACAGCAATCTAAAACATTTTAACAAAAACCCCTTCTACTCACCTAACTCACAACTTACTTTTTCTTAATCCTCTCCGATCTTTTTTATGACAAATTCTTTTGATTCTTTTTTTTTTTTTATCTTCACGAACTGATTCACCATGATAGAGTCGTCTCCATCGAAGCTTAGGCCAAGTTTTTTCCCCACCTCCTGCATTTCTTCAGCATACACCAAGTCATCCTTGGTGAATTCTTCAGGTATGACCTTACCCTATCATTCCTCCTTTTTTGGGTCTTTTTTGCCTTGGGCTTTTTGCAAGCCTTCTTCTCTCCACTAGAGTTGGTTTTCATGTCGTTCAAAAACTCCTAGAAAGCTTTCTTTTGTAGCTTTTTCTTTTCATGGTTCTTAGCTCTCCTATCCTTTTGAGGTGGTGGGTTGTTTGAGACCCTAGGATGCACACTTTTTCCACCTACTCTATTTGATTCTTTCAAATGAGGGATATTTGTTTTAAAATTATCTGCACCTTCTCTTTCCTCTTCATCATTGCTCCGAGATTGTTGAACTTGTTTTTTACTAATTTGGACGAGAGCAAAAGAAGCAGTGGAAACCTCTATGCTTCTATCCTCATGGGATCCATGCATAGGGGACTCGATTATAGGTTTTCCAACCTGGGCTCAAAACTCGGAGGAAAAGAAGGATCATTCAAAGCTGGATCCACATAATCAAGGGTTTGCCCACGTATATCACGATCCAGCTGGAGGTTCTCCTCTGACTCAACTTCCATTTCCCCTTGAAAGTTCAAAGAATCAGGATCCTGTATTCTATTTCCTAATTCCACTTGATGCAAAGGAGCATGATAAAACTCCATAGGAGCAATGTAGGCATCCTCATTGATGTAGATGTCGCCGCTCTCACCATGGGAGCTAATGACTTCATTCGAATTGAGAACACCATGCACTTTTGTCTCCTTTAAAGCCGGGACCCTAGGTGCCAAGCAGGACTTACTTGATGCCTTTCAACATCACACCTTTAGATCGTCATTACTTTGAGCTCCTACCACAAAAGAGTTTGTAAGCTCTTTAGCCCTGTAGGAAGACTGTTATTTTCTAGGATACCACAAATGCTCATTCAGGTTGACTGCATTTCTTCCATACCTTGCCTAATCTACTTCAAACTGTGCCCTTTTAAGCTCATACCCATTAATAGCACTAATAGCTTTCACGGCTTCATCTTCTTGTCCATCTCATGCTATAACTATTTATAGGATGGACTCCCCTTACATTGATTCATATATGGATTTTGAATTATTCTAGATGTTTCATATTGTTTCCAATAACACTCATCTGGAATTGGATAATATGGCAGTCCCATTTTATTCAAACTTGATAATGAGTTCCATCCACTAATATGACGGGCTAACAATGTTTAAAGCCTGTTTTGACTACCCCGAATAACCAAAACGACATATCAAAGATATGGACCGAAAGGTATGATGTTTTGATAATTTTGGAAAGTGCTTTAGTACCAAGATATGAAAACGTGATTACTTCCGTCTATTAATTGCCCTTTTGTTTTCCCAACCAAGCTATTATGTAATTGTATATTGTGAGCAACGATAACTTGTGCAATAGCATGCCAAGAAATTGATATACGTGTTTTCATAGGCTCTTTGATACGTTGTGCAATGAATTACGAGCTTGCCCAGCAGTGATTCACATTCCCCACATCAGGATGCCTTGCTTCCAGGACGGCAAGATCTTCAGGTTGGAGGTCCTCGGAAACAGCCTCTCTTCCACTCGCAAGGGGTAAGGCTGCGTACATCCACCCCCCCAGACCCTGCTTTTGCTGGAATCCGTGAGGCACTGGAAATGTTGTTGTTGTTTGTTGTATGTTAAAACTCTTCCTTTATATTACGATATTGTCCAAGCTTGAACTCCACTGTGTTATGAATAAATTCCCAATACAATTTGATGTAGCATGCAAAACTCTTTCTTTGTATTAAAATGTCGTACAACAACAAACTGCCCTTTAGGATCAAAGTGAAAATTGGATATCTTCCATTCTACAATCGAACTTGCATCAATATAAGAAAATTCGGAGATAATAGCATACATACTAATGTGACCGTCATTCTCATCGTCAAGTTGAAGCTCGATCCCTCTCAGTGTTGTCAATTGGCTCA
The DNA here is from genome assembly GCA_018398585.1 of Simmondsia chinensis. Taxonomy (NCBI): domain Eukaryota; kingdom Viridiplantae; phylum Streptophyta; class Magnoliopsida; order Caryophyllales; family Simmondsiaceae; genus Simmondsia; species Simmondsia chinensis. The sequence continues at coordinate 1,655,535 of JAGTTD010000021.1, forward strand.
TCATCTTCATTTGCACTATCATATGAGTAAGTAGTTTTAACAAATATTATGTCGACATCATCATCGTCTTGATGAACATATTGAGCCATAGGATTTGATTGTGACAGTGAGCGCTTTTTGCTTTGGATATGCACCTCGTGCCCGCTATGAGTACTTGTGCCGAGATGAACCATTCCAAATCGGAAGGCTTACATTCATTGTCAAGACGTTTAGATGATTGAGTTGTAGCAACTGAAATATGAGCATCAAATTCATTAGAGGATAACAAGTATGAGTATGACCATGTGTGATTATGATTTCAATGATATGATGGTAGATGATCCTCGAGGTAGGGATGGCAATGGAACGGATAAAACCTGTTACCCGCGAATACCCGTCTCATTTGGGGCGGATAATGGTATAAGTGGGGGCGGGTAGCGAGTATGGGTTGGGTGTACCCACCCCGTACCTGCCAAGGGTATGGTGCAGGTACAAGTATAGTGTTGTACCTACCTCGCTCCGCTCCATATACCTACCCCGTCCCACTCATACCAACCGACCCACTCTATTTTGTACATAGTTAACTTTCAAATTAAAAAAAAATACGTGCTTAAATTCAATAATTTAAATTATTTATTAATGTTATACAAAAATTATAATTGGATTTTTAATAATATAAGCGGGTATAAATAATCGTTTTCTACACATATTTAGAAGGGTGTGAGGTGGGTAATGGATTCCCGCGAGTAATGGGGCGGGTATGGTACAAGCCGGGGCGGGCATGAATATCCACTTCATACCCGTGGTAGGTAATGGGGTGGGTATGGGTACAGGATTTGGGTGTCGGATACGGGTATGAAGGGGGCACCCCTTTACCCGCCCCGCCCCCATTACCATCCCTAATTTGAGGCCTACGGAAAGTATAAATACCAGTTTTTGCCTTCAACCCATTCAACTACTTTTCTAAATGCTATACGCTTATATCTACCCATGTAATTGATGAAGTATACGATTTCTTGGGTACAACAACAATAACAAGTCCAGTGCCTCGAAGGGCTCCCGCAAAAGCAGGGTCTGGGGGTAGATATACGCAGCCTATTAGAACAAATTTGCATAATACTTGCAAAATACTTGCAACCGGGTAACCGCGAGATCTCAGGTGTTGAGGCTGTGTAATCACTTTTCTTAAGGTTTATTTCGGTATACAAAATATCCTCGGGGATACAACAACAACCAAAAAATGAAGCAAGAATGTGTAAAGGGAGAGATAGATCGAGATATGAAGAGATTGGTGTTTGTAATTCAAGAACACTCAAATATAAAGATCCTTTTAATCTTACTTTTCCCTTGTGTTTTTCATCCAATCACATTCATCATAAAAGTGTGGAGTATATATATGTACTCATGAAAAGAGATGTCCCAAAATGAAGAGCCAAAAGTGACACAACGAATCAGGAAAAAATAGCGAAGACAAACCGTCAAAACAGATCTATGTGTCAAAGCTGTGTGTCGACACACAGATCGACACACATACTTACTGTAGATATGTGTGTCGACACACACTTTCTATGTGTCAACACACAGAGTTCCTCCGTGCGCTTCTGTAAAGGGCTGTGTGTCAACACACGGGCCATGTGTGTCGACACACAGCTGTTTTCCAGTCGTTCTGTTGGATTGTGTGTCGACACACATAGCCCGTATGTCGACACACACCCCTAACAAGCTCTAAACATTCAAAAGAAGTATTGGGACAATCTCAAATACATCTTATACATACATAAACAACATTTAACACATTTACATATTATTCAACACACATTTTGAAAAGACATCAACACAACCTTCCCCCTTCCGGGGGTCTACCCTGAAGGGAGACTGTTTCCGAGGACCTCCAACCTGAGAAGCTAGTCTGTAGCATAAAGCATGGTGACCTTAATCACGGAATGGCTTTTTAAAATAGCATATTTTGATATTTTTATTCCAAAAATAGCACGAAAAAAATTAAAAATTACCAAAATAGCACGCTCAGTCAGCATGCCATGTATGCTATTTTAGGAATAAAAATATTAAAATATGCTATTTTGAAAAATTACTCCAATTTCTTCAACTACCTTCGTTAATGACACAATATAAAGTATTTTAAAGTAGCCATAATCTAATAAGTGAAAAATTAACTATAAGTTATCGTACTTCAAAAAAAAATAATTAAAATCTTTATGAATTACAAAACTAATATTTTATACTTCGAAATGTATATTTTTTTAGAGAAATTGGCATCTACAATATTAAACAATGCACAGCCTAATATAAATAAACTGTAATGAATACAAGTGTTCAATTTAGACTTGAACATAATAAAATAAACCAAAAAAATAGAACGAGACTTGGATAGATTTTATTTATAAAGGAATAAGCCTATTTATACTATAAAACAAAAAAACCGAAAGCCTAAGATTCTATATAATAAAAGTAAGAAAATAAAAGACGATATTTACAGCTAAAAGCCATTGATGCCCGTTTACAACGAAGGAGAAGAGCCACCACGAATACCCAAATTCAATTGCCTAATTATTAGTCAATGTTAGACTATAAAACCAATCTTGCACCTATCAGCTTAACCTTTTGGGAAAAATGGTTCCTTGATATAGTATCAGAGCCTTGTGACCAAGAGGTTAAGAGTTTGAATCTCAACAGCGCCCAAATTTTAATATTATTTAAACAAAAGGTATGAAGTGGGCATGTGCATTATCCACGCTTCAAGCCCAAATGGGCATTTGCGTGAAGGGGCATGTTAGAGTATAAAACCAATCTCAGGCCTTCACCTATCAGCTTAAGTTTTTGGAAAGTTGATTCCTTGACAATAACCGCCCTATTTATTCTACTACCTAGTCAAATCTAGCACTAAATACTATAATTACTAGGATACTATAAGAAATAAATATTAAATACAAAGTTATAATAAAAATACAATTTTTTTCAATAAATATCGGCAAAGCCGTAGTTCAAACAGGAAACTCGAAAAAACGAGGCCTTAGCCACTCCCTAAACAGTAGTGGGAACAAAAAGAGATCAGATCAAACAGGGGACAAACAGGCACCAAAATTAGAACACCCAAACCCGATAACAGACACTAAGCATAGGTCAGACAAAACATGCAAGAAACAAGCTCAGACATGGATCTCCAAATGGAGAAGAACCGGATGAACAGCATGGGAAACCGGAGTAAGACTGAAACCTCAACCACAAAACCATCCACCTCATTTAGTCAGCAAGTCTGCCACTATAGGTGGATCAAAACTATCAAAATTAAAACCTACTTGTTGTGATTTGAGGGTCCAGAAAACAGATTTTAATCTGGTTAAAGTTCTCAAAACACTTCCGTTAATGTTGATATTTGAGAAAACCAAACCTCTTAAGATCCTAAGTTCAAAACCAGTTGTTTTAACTTTACAATTTTAGGTTATCTTTGTTAAATCCGGTTTTATCTTCAATACTAACTTAGTTCATTTAAGGATCGGTGAAAATGGTGGTCTTTAAACTGTGGCTCTAAGATTTGAGTTGAGATTACAAATGACTATAGAAGACATAAACAAAATAGAGAGTACAGGGTATTTTAACGTGGTTCGGTCCTAAATGACCTACTCCACAATCCACCTACCACTAGAGAGATCTATATTATTAAATATTACAAACCGTATTACAAATCACGTAAATGTTACAAGGCGCCTTCCAAAATAACCTAAGCTATTAAGTTACAACCCTTTCTCAAAACCAACTTTACAAACCAAAGCAGTAAAGTAAGAGAAAGGAGTAAGAAATTATACCGACTCCGAGCTAGCGGCTGCGAGTCTCACGATCCCAGGTCCCACCGTTGGACCAGCCTTCGTGGTTTCCAGCCCCTAGAGAGTCCTCTTCTTACCAGCGCAGGCTTGGCTTTGAAATCCCCTAAGGAAACCCTAGAAAACTCCTTGAAAGGGGGAGAAGAAGAACCAAGTGTAGAGAGAGAAAGAGGAGAGAAAGAACCGGATTAAACCCTAAACAAAATGCCCAAAAACCTTCTCTCTGCCATAAGAACCCCCTCTATTTATAAGCAAAGAGCCATCTGTGCGCAACGAACGAGAGCCGTTGATAAGGCTCAATCCAACGGCCCAGATTCAACCAAACAAACACACATAAGGGGCATCGGATGAGGGACGCGTGTCCCCCTCAACAGCCACACGATCCACCGCCCAAATGAACGGCCCAGATGAGGCCTCCAAAACCAGCGAATCACAGCACGCCACGTGTCCTCTTTGGGCGGGAAAAATAAACGAGCAGGGAAGCTTCCCTTGGAAGCTTTGTCCGGGTGGGGTACAGCTGTACCCCACCAACTTTAATAATAATAACGGTAATAAATTAACTTTTAACTTATTTAAATTAATTAATTTATTTTATCTTACTTAATTTAAAAAAACCATTTAAATTAAGTACAAGAAAAAAAGGTTCGTTATGATTTTTAACAAAATACTGACTGTAACGTTAATAACTTAGACTTCATGCCTTGTTCCGGAATATAGTTTAAACTATATAGGAACCAAATTCTAATACTACTATTTTCCCCATGTCTATTGCCCGCTCCGCTTGTATGATCATCTCATCATACTCCGCTTCTAAGATCTTGTCGCACCGATTCCCCCTATTCCGTTTCTTCTTCTTCCTTGTTATCTTTGACAATGTAAATACAAGAATACTAGAACTTACATTTCAACAACAAAGCATATAACAAGTTTAATCATAATGTAAATACTAAATAAAAATTGGCTTTCCAGATTAAGGCTGGACGATGCAGGATCGGTCTTGACATTTTTGGAACTCCAAGCGAATGTCTCAAATAAAGCCCGTCATATATAATAAAATTTATTAAAACTTATTTATATTAATAATTAAGACTTTAAAAATACAATCCTCTAAAATTTGGGGCCATTAAATTTTTGGGACACAAAGCAGGTGCTTGGATTGTTTGAGATTATGTTCGGCCCTAAGACAATGGTGGTTTACGGTGATACAACAGTACAACAACAATAACAACAGTTTCAGTGCCACGAAGGTTCCCGCAAAAGCATGGTTTTTGGGGGGTGGATGTACGCAGCCTTCCCCCTTTAGGATGCTAACCTGAAGAGAGACTGTTTCCAAGGACCCCCCAACCTGAAGAACGTGTCGTCACGATAATACAACAGTGATGATAGTAATTTGAATGTTTCCCGTTGTGTGAGATGACTAGTGGTGGTAGTGCAACGTGACAGAGGATGGCTTTCTCGAGAGGTCATGAGATCAGAGTTTATAAAGACCAATTTCTGTAGGACTGATCTATATATTTTCGGAGCCTAAAGCAAAAGTTTTAAAATAGGGCCCTCATATACAACTTTTAATACCCATTGCCTCAAGGGCTCCCGCCTACGCAGGGTCCGGGGGTGGGGGGGCAGATGTACGCAGCCTTCCCCCTTCAAAGTGTTAAACTGAAGAGAGGTTGTTTCCCAGTGCCCCCAATTTGAGGGTGAGGACTTCCCGGGAGGTCACCCATTCTGGTACTACTCTCGCCCAAGCACACTTAACTTCGGAGTTCTAATGGGATCCGGTGACGTCGTGTTGGTGCCCTCTTATACAACTTTTAATACCCATTGCCTCAAGGGCTCCCGCCTACGCAGGGTCCGGGGGTGGGGGGGCAGATGTACGCAGCCTTCCCCCTTCAAAGTGTTAAACTGAAGAGAGGTTGTTTCCCAGTGCCCCCAATTTGAGGGTGAGGACTTCCCGGGAGGTCACCCATTCTGGTACTACTCTCGCCCAAGCACACTTAACTTCGGAGTTCTAATGGGATCCGGTGACGTCGTGTTGGTGCCCTCTTATACAACAAATTATAAAAATTATAATCACGAAATTTATTAATAATAACAATTGATACTTTAAAAAATCGTAAGTCGATAAATTTTAGGGCCCCTAAATTTTGGGCTCGTTTGGGTTTATGTCTAATAAAAAAGCTTTCTTAGAAAGTTTATAGGGTTATTTACATTTTAATACCCCAACATTTTTGCAAATAATAAAAAGAACTCTAACCTTTTTGAATTATTAAAAAGACCTTTACGTTTTTGTCGTATTAATAAAAGGCCCCTCTCCAGCGTAATGACGTCATTTTTTATCGATAGAGCTAACGTGACAAACATTTTCTATTAATGCTACAATAAAATGACCTAAAGTAAGCTTCAACATTCTTATTCTTACTTTATAAGTACGAAATTTGAAATTTTGTATTATGTAAAAGTTATCTATTTTCGCTTAATTTGTTTGAAAATAAGGTTATTAAAGGGTAGTTTTGTCATTTTACTATAATATTGATAAAAACGCAGCTATCACGTCAGCTCTGTCGACTAAAAATAACATCATCACGTAGGAGAGGGACCTTTTTGTTAATGCGATAAAATTTTATGAGCTTTTTTATTAATACGACAAAAACTTGAGGTCCTTTTAATAATTCAAAAAAGTCGAGGTCTTTTTTATTATTTTCAAAAATATTGAGGTATTAAAATGTAAATAACCAAGTTTTTAGAAGTAAGATAATTTATACACTTGTGTATTTTCAGAAATACTCCCAGGGAGCATTTTGCTTATTAAAGAACTTTTATACATATTTTGACATTATTTTTGATTTTTTTTAAGAGTTGTTATTATAAATTTGAGGAAATGCTTAAATTTCAAGTATTTAATTCGAATAAAAAACTACGACCAAATGAGAAATATTACGGATAAAAGAGAATGAAAAACAAGAACACAATGATTTATGTGGAAACCCTCTTCAATCGAGAGGGGAGAAAACCATGGGCGGAGATGGAGACTTTTATTGATTTGAGAATAGAAGAATTATAATTCACTTCTCTCTCCCTCTCTCAAGGATGACGGCGGCTCACTTTGTTTGGATACAGAACACGTGAACCCTAGGGCTGTATTTATAGCCCCGTGAAAAGTAGACTCCCGATCGATCGGTGGACCCTCTGGAACCGGGATTCACCTACGTACATTTCCCAATCGATTGGCCTCTTCTCTCGATCGATCAGGGTGCTCCCTACTTGCCTCCACTTAAATACAAGAATTTGAAGCATATTCCTAACAAACCTCCACCTTGACTCAAATTTAACACCGAAATAAAATACCTCAATCTTCTCCACTAATACCCCACAACCTGGGTTAACAAACTGAAACTGAGAGCCCAACCAAGTTCAAGCAATGCTCGAATTTTCTACCGGGAAGAACTTTTGTGAACATGTCTGTTTGATTATCTTCAGTACCAATCTTCTTCAACTCTACCTTGCGCTCATCTATCAGATCTTGAATAAAATGATGCTTGACATCAATGTGCTTCATTTTTCATGATGCGTCGTCTGATCTTTAGCTAGGTGAATTGCAAACTGGCTATCACAGTAGACCCTAACTGGCCCTGATCAACACTGAGTTCACTAATCAAACCTCTCAAGCAAACAGCTTCCTTGAATGCTTCTGTCACTGCCACATACTCGGTCTTTATAGTTGACTATGCCATAACTGACTGTAGACATGCTCTCCAACTGATAGCACTATCACCTAAACAAAGCACATAACCAGAAGTAGATTTCCTCTTATCGAGGTCTCCACCGTAGTCTGAGTCAACATATCCAACTAAACTGCATTTACTCCTCTCAAACTCCAAACAAACATGAGAAGTGCCAGGTAAGTACCTGAGAATCCATTTAACAGCGTGCCAATGCTCCTTTCCTGGATTCGCTATGTATCTAATCACTTTGCTAACAGCATAAGCATTATCTGGATGAGTACATACCATAGCATATATAATACTACCAACTGCACTAGAGTAAGGGACTTGAGACATGTACCGGACATCGTCCTCTGTCTGAGGCGAATCTAATGCTAAAAGCCTGAAATGAGCTTCCAACGGAGTACTAACAGGCTTAGCATCCTTCATATGAAATAGATCCAGAACCTTCTCAATATACTTTTCCTGAGACAAGTATAACTTTTCTGCTTTTCGGTCCCTGCTGATTTCCATACCGAGTATCTCTTGGCTGCTCCCAAATCCTTCATTTCGAACTCATTTTTCAACATTGTTTTCAAGCTATTAACATTAGTCATGTCCTTAGCTGTAATTAACATATCGTCAACATACAACAGAAGATAAATGTATGAACCTGAGTCTGTCTTTCTGAAGTACACACAGCTTTCATATTTATTCTTGAAGAATCCATTACTAGTCATAAACTGATCAAACCTCTTGTTCCACTACCTAGGTAACTACCTCAAACCATATAGAGATCTTTTCAACAAACAAATATGATTTTCCTTACCCTCAACAATGAAGCCTTCAGGCTGATGCATGTAAATACTCTCCTCTAGCTCACCATGCAAAAATGCAGTTTTCGCATCTAACTGCCCAAGCTCTAAATCATGCATAGCTACTAAAACAAGTATCGCTCGTATGGAACAATGTCTAACAACAGGTGAGAAAACATCATGAAAATCCACACCATGTATCTGACTGTAGCCTTTCGCTACTAAAGGAGCCTTGTACCTTGCATCTTCCAGTCCAAGAATGCCTTCTTTTCGTTTAAAGATCTATTTGCATCCTATAACTCTCTTTCCTGTTTGAGGATTGATTAGCTGCCAAGTCTGGTTCTTCTGTAATGACTCCACTTCTTCATGCATGGCCATTAGCCACTTCTCTGAGTCGGATCTAGATACAGCCCCTGAATATGTAGATGGTTCAGAATCTTCCACTATTTCAGCTGTAGTAAGGGCATAGGCTATCATCTCCTCGTACCCATATCTCTGTGGCGGCCTAATCTGTCTTTTCTGCCTTCCACCAGCAATAGTATATTGTTCGGCCTGCTGGCCTGTTTCTGTTTCATCATCATCATCAGAAACCTGTACTGGAGGTACCTGTATACTCTTAATCTGTACTACTTGCTACTGATCTGAACTATGTGACTGTATCTGACTATCATCAGGCTTATGTGCCTGACCCAAATCACGAACTAAGGAGGGCGTGTGTGGTGGATGTAGTAGGGCAAATTCATCAAATCTAACATCCCTACTGGTCAGAAATTTATGAGATTTTGGATTCCATAAATGAAATCCCCTCACGCCTGACGTATGACCAAGAAAGATACACTTCGTGGCTTTAGGCTCTAGTTTCCCATCATTCACATAAGCATAAGCAGGACAACAAAAAATTCTTAAATGAGAGTAATCAGTAGGGGATCCAGACCATACCTCTTCTTGTGTATTCAACTAAAGCGATGAATGAGGTGATCGGTTCACTAAGTAACATGCCATGTTAACTGTCTCTGCCTACCATTCTCTCCCTAAGCCTGCATTGGATAGCATACATAGAACTTTCTCCAGTAACATCTTATTCAGTCTTTTTGCAACTCTGTTCTGTTGAGGTCGACCTGTACAAGTCCTGTGTCTGACAATGTCTTGGTTCTCACAGAATTTGAGGAAATCACCCTCAACAAATTCAAGAACATTATCAGTCCTCAACCTCTTTATCTGCTTCCTTGTCTGTTTTTTAAGCAATATCTTTTACTTCTTGAAGACTTCATAAACTTCGTTTTTCTGCTTAAGAAAATAGACCCAAACTTTTCTTGAATAATCATCAGTGAACGTTAGAAGATGCCTGGAACCTCCTTTGGAAGCAACTCTGGATGGTCCCCACAAATCTGAATGAATATAATCTAGCGTTCCTTTAGTCTGATGTATTACCTGCTTGAAGCTAACTTTCTTCTGCTTCTCATAGATGCAATGCTCACATAACTGCATCAGCCCTGTAGACTGACCACACAATAAACACCTCTTGCTCAACTCTGTCAGACACTTATCACCCATATGACCCAATCTCATGTGCCACAACTTGGTAATATCTGATTCTGACATAGATGTAGAAACAGCCACTGACCCTGTCACGGTAGAACCTACAAGCTCATATAAGGTTCCTACCCTTTTACCCTTCAGCACAATCAACGCACCCTTACTAACCCTCATAGCTCCACCTTCAACTGTGTACTTGTACCCATGTGACTCAAGGGTACCTAAAGAGATAAGGTTTTTTTTCAAATCTGGGACGTGTCGCACGTCGCTAAGTGTCCTGATAGTACCATGAACATCTTAACTCTAAGTATTCCTATACCCATAACCTTACAAGCAGCATCATTGCCCATTAAGACTACTCGACCCTGAATTGACTTGTATGTGGTGAACTAGTCTCTATTAGGACAAACGTGATAAGAACAACCTGAATCCATGATCCACTTATCCTTGGATCTGGCCTGAGATTTGGTTGCTAAAAGAACATTAGCAGCACTCTCATCTTCAACTACACTAGCCTCAGCAGACTTATCACCTCTATTATAGTCATGCATGTTATCTTCTTTCTGCTTATTCTTAAGCATATAACAGTTTTTTTTTATGTGCCCTTTTTTGTGACAAAAGTCACATGACAGGTTCTTGAATTTAGACTTAAACCTTGACTTCTTTCCACCATTAGACCCTCTATTCTCAGTTCTACCTCTCACAAACAAACCATTACCAGAGTTATTCACAGAGTTAGACAATTCTTTATCTACTCGTTCTTGACTCACTAGGTTTCTCTTAACTTCATCAATTGTGATAGTTGACCTACCACCATATATTATGCTTTCTACAAAACCTTTATATGAATTTGAGAGTCAACATAATAACATGGCCTGATCTACATCTTGAGGGGCATCATCCAATTCTTTTAACTCTTGAATTATAGAGTTAAATTCATTAATATGGTTCTTAAGAGATGTACCTTCCGACATACGAAACGTGAATAAACGGCGTTTCACTGCGAGTTTATTGGAGACCGATTTGAAGCAGAACTTCTCCTGCAGCTTCTCCCACAACTACTTAGCCGTTTTTATCTCCAAGACTTCGGTCAGAATATCATCTGTAAGACACATTTGAATAGCTGTAAATGCCTTCTCATCTAACTCCTCCCATTGTGCTTCGGGTAAACTCTCCGTCTTCTTCTCTTTTCCATCCAATGCTTTCTTCAAGCCATTCTGTGTCAGGAGACCTTTAACGCGTACTTGCCACAAACTAAAACTCCCTTGACCACCAAACTTCTCTACTTCAGATTTAATCGCTGACGTCATAGTACCAAAACGAACAACAAGGGCTCTGATAGCAATTTGTGAGGAAATGCGGAAATCCCAAATACTTAATTCGAATCAAATACTACGACCAAACAAGAAATAATAGGGATAAAAGAGAACTAAAAATAAGAACACAATGATTTACGTGGAAACCCCTCTTTAATCGAGGGGGGAGAAAACCACGAGCGGAAATAGAGACTTTTATTGATTTGAGAATAGAAGAATTACAATTCACTTCTCTCTTTCTCTCTCTCTCTCTCTCTCTCTCTCAAGGATGATGGCGGCTCACTTTATTTGGATACGGAACACGTGAACCCGAGGGCCGTATTTATAGCCCCGTGAAAGTTAGACTCCTAATCGATCGGGAGGTCCCGATCGATCGTTAGTTCACTGATCGATCGGTGGACCCTCTGGACGCGGGATTCACCTACGTATATTTCCCGATCAATCGCCCTCTTCTCTCGATCGATCGGGGTGTTCCCTGCTTGCCTCCACTTAAATACAAGAATTTGAGGCATATTATTATTATCATCAAAACAATGATATGATTTACAAAAATGATGCCACAAAATTATCTTTAAAAATAATGATATTGCTATATTTTAAAAAATTTATATGTGAGTTTAGTAAAAATATCACATATAAGTTGTGAGGAAAAAGAAATTAATATATAAGTTAAATATGCTACTCCATCTAAAGTTAATTATTTTTAGAATAGAATCCCACTCGAGCTAAATATGGATCTCATGTGTATGGCTATAACGAACCGAACATCTGATGAACTACTCATGTTCGAAATGGATAACGGCTCATTCATGTTCGTTCATAAGGCTTGATAGCTTATTGAGCCAAATTCAAGCAAGTTCGATAAAGCTTAACAAGCCTAGCTTAAATAGGAGGAGAGTCCAGCTCGTTAATGTTTGGGATCAGTTTGATAAGGCTGGTCAAGGGTTCTATAAGAGCTTGTTAATAACTAATAATACCTTGAAAATGATTCAATAATGGCTCGATAGTAACTCGAATAGCTCGGCTCTATAGCGAGCTCGACTCTTTAACAAATTCAGCTCGGTTATGAGCTTGATTTGACTCAATAATGAGCTCGGCTCGACTCAATAACGGGCCCGAATCAGCTTCATTAGGCTAACGAGCTCGAATCGACTCGATTAGGCTAATGAGCGAAGCCAAGCCGAGCAAAGTATCGAACATACTAAAATCTTATCAAAACAAACTCGAATAACACTCCGTTATTGCCCATTTTTACACTTTGTTTGAACTTATGTGTAGACATCATATATGTCAACTGTGTGGGTTGGGCCTAAAACTAGGGCCGCCAAAATATGAAATGACACGAACATGACACAAAGATAGCAGATTTGGGTTGGGGTTTTGAAGGGAGGTTGAATTTGAATTGATCCATTTAACCTATTTAGGTAATTTAGTTGAATTTAGGTTTGACCTATTTAATCTATTTTCAACAAGCTTGACATTTATGTTAAGTATTTGAACGATAAACTAGTGTTATTATATAAGTAATATGGGTAAGCTATCACACATAAGATAATTTAAATTACATTTAGGCTGTGTTTGGAGTATGAAATTGGAGGTGGAATTGGAACCCAAAATTTCAGTTATGTTGTTTGATTCACCTTCTAGAATTGGAACTATAATTCCACTGTCTAATTCCATGGAATTGGATTTTAACTTGAAATTATATTTTCCAATACCTTGGGGTGAGGTAAAAAATTATAATTCCATATTAATTCTATTGACCTAAAACCCAAAATGATCCAACTTGATTAACCTAAATCCAAGATGACTTAAAAATTCAAAGACCTAGGCACAACTTAAAATTTGACCCAAACCTCGAAATCACTCAACTCGAATGATTTGAACTTGAAATAGCCAAAATCATCTTAACTCAAAATCCGAAGTGACCCAACTCAATTGACCCGAAATTCGAGATGACTCAAATCTAGAAAATGAAACTAATCGACTTGAATGTGGTGTAAACAAGCTGAGTCGAAGTGGAAATGACTCGACTAAATTGACCCAAATCTTAATACAACCCATGTCCAAAATGATCTGACTTATCTCAAACTCAGCTTAAGATGACTCAAAATTTGAAATGATACAACTCATTTGTCACAAAACTAAGATGACTCAAGCTTCAAATAACTTAAATGAACTTAAACCCAATCATAACTAACCTGAATCCCAAAAACACTTAACCCGATTAATTGAAAATTCGAGGTAACTTGCACACCAAATGGTTCGACGCGATACTCTAACCGATTTGACTCGAACTCAAATTGAGCCGCTCCAATTATAGTAACTTGAACGCAATATGAATCACTCCGACCAAAATCCAACCGTAGTTGATTGAAACTCAAAATATTTCGATTCAATTGACCGAAAACTCTTGATAATTTGAATCATTATGTAATTATAATTCTGACCCCCAATTCATTTGATAAACTAAACAATAAAATTTTAATTCCATCAGAATTAAAATTGGAATTGCAGTTCCACAATTTAATTTCAATTCTATATGCCAAACAGAGCTTTCGTAATATTAAGTTTATTTTAACCATTAAAAATAGGTCATATATTTATTATTGCTATCAACCATAAAGTGCATTATTGATATTTTTATAAGTTAACAGACTAGCGTTAAAAAAAAAAAAAAAAAAAACCAACACACGGGTTACCAATAATTGAATTGGGTTAGAATTGAGGGTTCCTAATCGGTTTAGTAAACGGGTTAGGTTTGGGTTAACTATTTTTCTAAAACTCTTTACATAACACGAACACAAATGAGGTACAACAAAACATATTTGCCATCCCTATCTAAAACCCATTAAATTTAACACTATGATAATAATAATTTTACCCCGTTAATAACAATGTCTTTTTCCACAATCTTAGTTCTTGACCATTGCCAACCATCACCATCATCATCTTCTTCATCATCCTCCTTTACCCTTCACAATCCAACGTCAACCCACTTCAATTCCCCCCCAAAAATGGCGATTTCCCAACTCCAATCCCTCTTTTCCCACAATTTCCCCCTCTTTCTACCAAACCCTAATCTCATCTCTCTCTCATCCACCCCAAATTTCTCATACCCACCTCGCAAATCAACCTTAAAGTCATTCAAATGCTCAGTTTCAGTGGCTTCTGAGCCGACCCATTTGGAACTGACCCAGATTAAGCCGTACCCGGCTGAGGTTTCAAGGACTATAATGGAGTTGTCCTCTTCCGGGACACTTTCCACATTGACCCATGATGGTTGGCCTCTTGGGATTGGGGTTCGGTTCGTGGTTGATGAGGGTGGGACTCCGGTTTTGTGCTTGAATGGTTCAAATCGACAGTTTTCTATGGATAAAAGGTCTAGCTTGCTTGTTCAGGTGCTAAGTCTTTCTTCTTTACCCCTTGTTTGGCAAAGGAGCAACGAGGGTAAGGGCAATGGGGTAACCCTTACCCCCGTTTGGTAAATTTTTAAGTGGGTAAAGGAGAGGGGAGGGTAAATTTTTAAAAAATTGGACAAACAAGATTATTCATGTATCCCTCTTTACCCTTATCTCTCTCTCTCTTAGAGTTATTCAAACAAGGGTAACATTATAACTTATCATTCTCCTCTTTACCCCTCTACCTATTGTCAAATAATTGAAAATTTAAGTTAGTTTGTGAATGTATCTGTTAGACTATATATTTATGTAACCATCTATATAGGCCCAATGGGCTTGGTATTGCATTGTACTTGTGGCTGATGAAATTAAGTCGAAACAGAAATGAGGAAGAACAATTGTACCATGCGCGAGGTGCTTGTTTAAGCCTATACAATGCCCTATTCGGCTTGCAAACATGATTGGGAAAACTAGAATCCACAAGCCTCAGTGGTTGCTTCATATATACTTCTTCATTTAAGTGTCAATTAAGAAAAGCATTCTTGACATCAGATTGATGAATGGGCCAGTTACGCAAGGTAGCAATAGCTAAAACACTGTGAACAATAGCAAGCTTGACAATAGGACTAAAAGTTTTGTCATAATCAGCACCATACCTTTGACTAAAAGTTTTCAGTTAGTAACTACACTTTAATTATGTCAATTTAGTCTCCATACTTTCGATTGGCAGAACTTATAGGTTTTTAAGGTACACTGCACGTTACTTCTCTCCTCCAGTTGTTTCCTTAAGTGCATGTGTGATAATGTTCAGGAAGTAGTTTTACGGCAATTATTCTTTTGGATAACATTGAAATATTTAAAATAGTCGAAGTACAAGTACTAATTGATACAATTAAATATTTAAGGATTAAATTGACACATTTAACGAAGTACAAGATAGGATGATTGAATAACCCTTTAATATAATTCTTTTGGTGGTATGGGCTTGTTATTGGGTATGTAGTTGTTCGCTTTATTCTCTGTGTGGGGCTGGGGGCTTTGTAATTTGATATCTGTATTATGGCATTTTTGACATTGCAATGAACACTTTATTGTGCTTTCTTGCTTGTAACGAAGGGGGTGTTGAATGGAGCTTAATGTTGGCTGAGCTCATCATGAGGGAATTCTTGTCAAATTTTAGCCATTGGTATTGCTGTGTTAATTGGAAAGATGAGTGCTTGAAGAATAACAATACCTTTTTCTGGTAGTTAAGGGTGGTTGGGGATAGTGGCGGAGCTAGGACCTGAAGCCGGTGGGGTCCACTATAATAGGGATTATTATTTTAGTACTGCAGTGTAGGTAATTGGCACTTATCTCTTGTATTACTTGTAACTACACAACACAATTAAATGTATTTTAGTACTCCATTGTAGGCAATTGTCCACTGTTACTGCTATGTGGCTTCGCCACTGGTTGGGGATTCAATCCAATGAATTCTTGTTTTAGGCCCTCAATCTTGCTGTTGTTTAACCAGTAGATCAGGCCTCGTTGGTGGCAATACTGATTCTTGTTCGTCTGCATAGTGGAAGTTGTTGGTTGAGCTAATCAGCTTGCTTCTTATTATCGTTCCTGCTAATATTTGCTTCTAAGCATGGTCTAGCGGACAGATAATCTGTGTTTGTGTGTGATTCCACGTTAGTCGTCTATAAATTTATGCCTGACGTTGTGTATCTATTGGTAATGAAAGATGATTGCTAAAATGCAGCTTGAGCAATGCGGAACAAGGACTCCTCAATGTACAATACAAGGTAGTCTGGACAAACCCGAGGATAAATCGATTTTGAGGGTAAATTTTCTTTTATCAATGCTGGAGTTTACTCTGGTGTTTGTTCTATAGTGTATTTTATGTATTCATTGACACGAGCTCCAATTTTTAAATATGCAGAAGCTTCATTCAGTTTGGAAGAAAAGGTTTGGGGAAGAAATAAATGAAGACCTCATATATGTCGTCTCTGTGGACCGTGTACTTCAGATAGAGGATTTTCAGGAGGTGTGCTGGCATTTGTAATTCAGTCAAGCATGATTAGTTAAAATTTTGGTCTTTTGACAAGGCAATTTTCTTATCATAGTTGCAAAAAAAATCCTAAAATGCTAATGTTCACGTTTAGAAACGTGATTTAGGGTTTTGAAGCCAAATTTACGTTTTCAGATCGTATCAAACGTGATTGAAACAAGATTCAAACTATCATGAATCATTTTTTTTTATAAAGATACTTATTAGATGATCTATTAGCTAATTATATCACTCGATTTAAAGAATTGCTTAATTATGTGTACACGTTGGAGTCGGTTTTCTTAATTTTAGTACTTAATGTCCTTGATTACTGCTTAATATTGATTTTATTTTGATAATTTAAATTCTTAATTTAGATCTACAGGCCTTTTACTCTAATATATTCATAATAATTATATTTTTACAACTCAATTTATGGCGTTTCATAGTTTTTTCTTTTATCTCTACAACAACAATAAACCCAGTGCCTGGAGGGCACTCGCATATGCAGGGTCGGGGGGGTGGGGGGGTTATGGGCAGCCTTACCCCTTTAGGGTGCTATCCTAAAAAGAGGCTGTGTCCGAAGACCCTCAACCTGGAAAGTATAAAAACAGTAGCACTATAGCATAAAACATAAAGGATGAAGCAGTGATAGCAGGAAAGCAACATAGTGATAGAACAACAAGCAATCAACAGACATCAATAGTAAATAAAATCAAACAGGCGTACATATAAGTCTATGGGCGCTAGTACAATCTTAGTTGCACTCATCTCTTCCTAATCTTAGAAACTTCTATGATTACCCACTCCCCCGCTTCCATTCCGCTCCAGCTTCCGCTACCACTTTGTGCAACTATGTTTCCTATGCAATTGAAGTTAGTTATTTGAGAGTCTAGCCTATTTTTTTGGGTATATTGCAGGATGGTGTATGGGTGACCTCTTCGGACTACAAAACCGCAAATCCTGATCCACTGAGAGATATCGCAGAAAAGATTGTTAATGAGATAAACACCAGCAACATGGAAGATGTTCTTCGCTTTTGCAGCGTTTATGCTGATTTGCAGTTCCAGGTCTGTACTATGAACATTGATCTCCTTCATAATCATAGTTGCGAAATGCCAATGTTGTATCTATTCGAAGGAGAAAATTGTCAATGTCATATCCAAACTTCAAATTTGTACTTGAAGTAAAATGACGTGCCTCATATTTTAGAGACAAAATTGGCATGCACACAACAGTGAAAGCGATAACAACAAACTCAATGCTTCAAGGGCTCCCGCCTGAGCAGGGTCTTTTTTTTTTGGGGGGGGGGGGGGGGGTCTACGCAGCCTTACCGCTTCAGGGTGCTACCCTGAAGAGAGGTCGTGTCTGCGGGCTAGTGAAAGCGATAAGAAGTGACCCCGATAACCGTCTGACATTGTTTCACACTCTGCATAACTTAGTTATTGATTGTTTGGCCTCGATGTGTCATCATTCTGTTCTAGAATATGCTTGCCACTTATGAATTAGCTGAGACTGTTTATTGTATATAAATTCTTAACAGATATTATTATTGTATATAATTTCTTAATCAAAATTAACAGTTTAGAGACGGTCAAGTCGAAATTCTATAGCTAAAGACTGCTTTCTGCTCTAGCAAAGAAAAGGATACTAAAATACACAGCTTTCCTTACCGTTCAGTGCTTCAATGTTCTTCTGTGGGAATAAACAGGGGTAATAAACTGTTCAAGGTGGGAGGTGGTCAAGCAAAAGTGATTCTGTGTCATTTATCATGATATGTAATAATTCTTAACATCGGCATTGCATTGGAATGAACTGAATCTGAGTAACAACCATCTTTATAATGGGTTGGTTTTCGCATTTTGGACTTTTTCCCCAGTTGGTCGAGCTAGGAAGGGGAGTGTTTAGTCGAGTTTATTGGATGCATCAGTTTGCATTCTTTCACCCCGAGTTTGTTACTACATTATGGCTTCTGTTTCGTGCGTCATACATCTGTTTTTTTTTTTTTCCTACATCATATTACATGCGCAGCTTCATTGCATCTTTTGCATTCAGCTTTAGCTATTTTTCGTAGGTAACTGGGGTTTGGGCGATTCCAAACCTTGGACCTCTTGTCCAAAGGCTCGACCTTGGTAGTTTTACTGCTAAACTAAGGCTCCATTGGTTGCCTCTGAAATTTAGTGAATGATTATTAGAGAAGAGGCGTTCTGTTTGGTTTTACCTTGAAGTTTTTGTAATGAACTGTCCGCAATGCATTGAGAGGATAGTGTTTGATTATGTATGGAAGCATAGTTCAGCATATAACTTGGGTCACTGGAAGCGAGTGATTACATCATTTATCGTATAATTGATAGAATTACATCATTTATTGTATAATTGATAGAATTACTTGTTGCAGGTGTCAGATGCGAAGATGGTGTGGGTGGATCGGTTGGGTTTCGACATGCGTCTGTACTCTCCTCAAAATGGCATTTTTGAGATTCGAATCCCTTTCCCTAGGGAAGTTACAGATGAAAAGGGCGTGAAATCGACATTCAATGGAATGTCTCAACTTGCATGGGAAGTGGAAAGAGCTTACCAGGCTGCAGATTTCAAGAAAGTGAAACAAGTAAAACGGATTGCATTCAAAGGACGGAGATGAAAAAAAACCAAGATTATTTTACATCGGTTTTATTTGTCCGTGGAGGCAAATTTCTGACTCTTTCTTGTACTTTTTGTGGGCCTTTGATCTTCCACCACCGTTGCAGTTTTTGAGTTAGAAGCTGGTGAAAACGCTTGCTAACCTGGCATCCTGGTGACATTTAGAAGCATTTGTGCACCAATTTTGTGTTGTATCCTTACCAAGTTTGATTTCCTGAGGTAAGTGATTCTTGGTTTATAGACATTGTAAAACATTCTTGACATGACATTTATTTTATAATGGATGGAGTAATTTTTATCTCCCAAATTGCGCAGCTGTTGGAATTTTGACTATGTATGATGTTTTATGGTACAAGTAATATAAGCTAGTGTTACCCATCCAGCTTAAGAACGACAGTCTATCTTTATGTTTTTGCTTATATCTCGAAGTTGAAGATGTATCATCTGACAATTAAAGTGGACAAGTGAAGTTGCAGCGTATTAAATGCCTCTAGCAAAGAAACCAGGTTGAACGGTCTTAGAAAAGGGACCACCCAAATAGAAAGATGAAAAGACGGAATACTGAAAGCATGTAAGAATTTGATAGTCTTAGTATGTATAAACTTGAGAGTAGATTCATCAACTGCTCAGAAGATTACTGACAAAGGTTGTCGAACTGGGATATGTATGCTGAAACAGATTATGTAGAGACTGTTGTGACCCTGAATCGATTTGCTAGACTACTTGGATCGTTAAGGCATATTTAGGCCCATAATTTAGTTCGAGATTGACTTATGTAGGCTCACAAGCCACTAAGCCTGAGCTTAAAACTTGAGCTGTGCTTGCTTAGATGAATGAGTTGATTTTACAGAGTTCAAGCTCAAAGTAAGCCATTCAAGCTAAAAATGAGCTGTGGCTCAGCTCATTATGTCCCCCGCAGCAATTTCAGAAAGCATGAAAGAATTCATAGCTGTAACAAGTTGAGATTTGATCCATCAACTCTGATGAAGATCAATGAAAAAGTTTAGAGGTGATACAAAAGTATGCTGAGCTGGGATATTCGAGCTGCAACAGGTTATGTAGAGACAGGTGTGACCCTGAACTGATTTGCTACAACACTTCTGATTTTACCAATCAGGTGATTGGGTTTAGTACTGCCGTACTTGGTCATCTTAGGCTGGAACAAAGAGCTAAGCATGGCTTCCATACTTGCTGCCGAGTACTTCACATATTTGCTCGGGCTAGACCCTTTTTCCACCAAAAACGCGTAGTTCTGCAGGTAGTATCTATAGGGAGGTACCACTGTCCGAACCACAATCTGACATGTCTTCTCTCTCATTCCATTCTCATACACAACCCACTGACTTTGCTTCTTGTACATTTCCTCGAACGTCTCGTTGAATTCCTTCAGCCTCTTCTTCACCAGGTCCCTCGCAGTCGTTCTTCCTGGGGAGAACAGGATCAAACCATCCTCGCTTAGAATAGCAGAGAGATTCGCCCAGCTCTCTTTTAGGTATGTCGCGGTGTAGCATTCCATTTTCTGCCGGTACCCCTTTAGCCAAGTATTCCCCATCAGATCCTCGAAAAATGTCCCTTTTGTGAGGTCATACAAGTATCTGTAGTTGTTCATCAAGAAAAAGTTTGCAAGAGTATTTTCCTCAAATGTCTTTGACCATGTTTCTATGTTGATCTCCATTGCCGTTACTATTTTCTGCAGCTCTCTTCTGATGAGCCCGTCTTTGGATTTCTCATGGTTCCATATCTGGTGGATTGAAAGGACTTGGGTTAGGATCGGTCGGTACTCATCCTCCAACAACATGAGGCAATAGTTGGTGACGAAAGTGACTAACCGAGGAATGCTACCATCTAAAGGAGGAGTCATGCTGTACCTCTGCATCTCCACCTGAACCGAAAGCTCCTTGAAAATTTCACAAGTTCCATTGACTATTCGTTTGATGAGATCCCTTGTAAGTGTCTGAATCTCCAAACAGGCTTTCCCACTGAAAAGCCGGTTGAAATCGAGCCTCAGTTTGTCCAAAACTGCAAACATTTCTAACAACTTCAGGAGCTTGATTGCATCCTTCTTGGTCTCAGCGACTCTGCTGCCAAAATGAAGAAGAGCAAGGAACCCAGATTGAGCAGCAATCTTCGCAAAGCAACCCATTGAAAAATCCGGTCCCATCTTCTCAAAAATGCGCTCGCTTAGCTCATATTCGGTTTGAAATATCCGCTTGACTGCATACTCTACATGTTTAGCCCACAGAGCTAGCTGATCTTCAATTGTCTGTACCGAATCAGACTCTCTGATTTGCAAGTCAAGGTAGTCCAAGTTCAGACCTTGTAGAGCTGCTCTGACACTTGAACTCCTTACGTCAACATAGATAGACAAGCAATTTTCTAGCCTTTCATTTGCTCTTAACCTCTCAATAATGGCATGAAGCTTTTGGATCGCGTTTTCTGGGTACCGGGATGGAGAATTGGGAACCGAACTCTCCTTGATCAGTCTCCGGAACTCGAACTCTAGCTTGTCGAACGCGGTGCTTAACATCCCACCATGGAGACGGGCACGTACCTCCATAGCCTTCAACTCTTTGAGAATTCTCAGTGATCTTCTTACAATCAATATGTACTGATCGTCATCATCCTTTACATTATCATCTAGCAGTCTGACAATATCCTCCATCCATTGAACTGCTAACCCACAATTATCACTTAGAAGCCGCAACGCTTCCTCAAGTTGCTTGACAAGTGCCAAGTAACTGAGGATATCACCACCTGGGTCGCCTGGTAGTGATCTCTCCAGCCCAAGGACTGCATCATAGACCGTCAGAACCGCCGAGACTGGCCCAAACGCCCGATTCACGTGGCCCCTGATTGCAAATAGCGTGGATCCGCGAGTGTACGTCGATCGAACCTCGGCCATTAACAATGGCAGCCTCTGGTTTATCCCTTCAAGCCTTGCCCCGGTTCGTTCTACTTTGGAAGCAAGAGCCTCTGACTTCTTTAAGCTGTCTTTTAGACAGTTTCTAGCAGCTAGGAGCTTGTCGTTCGCTTCGGGCGCTGCATCCTCCATTTTCAAAGGAAATAACCATGAAGGCAAAGTAAATGATGGTACAATTTCAAGCTGCTTAATCTAAATACCCAGTGAACAAAAGCAAAGGCAAATTGGAATTTTCATTGATAATTTGTTTTTCCTTGTGGAGCAGTCTCAGACAGGGAGTTGAGAAATCAGTGTCTTTTTGTCTTCACCAAACTTACCAAATCCACACACTGAGAGGACTACCAGATTCAAACCAAACCTGCCTTTCTGGACAAGGTTCACACACAACTTCAACTACTGGGACATTAAAGAATCCTATTAATTTAACAAAATTGGAGTAAAGAATGAGAGAGAATGGCAAAGATTTGACAGAAATTGTTATGTGGGTCCCACTGGGCTTCCAATTTTCTAATTTTTCTTTTTTTTTTTTTTCACTTTTGTAATACCTCAGCGTATCTGCATGATCTGACTGCGCTAGACAGGGACTTTAAGTTGTTCAGTGCTTGCTTGCAACAGGGTTCTGGCAGTTCCAACAATTCCAGATATACGTGGCCAACGGGTGGGCCGGGCGGGGCTGGGCCAGGCCCGCTTTTTT
The DNA here is from genome assembly GCA_018398585.1 of Simmondsia chinensis. Taxonomy (NCBI): domain Eukaryota; kingdom Viridiplantae; phylum Streptophyta; class Magnoliopsida; order Caryophyllales; family Simmondsiaceae; genus Simmondsia; species Simmondsia chinensis. The sequence goes on from JAGTTD010000021.1 coordinate 1,678,405, forward strand.
TACAGAATTAAAAAAAAAAATTTAAACAATACAAAGTCGTTTTGTACTAAAATTATTGTAATTCATTGATAAATAATATGAGATACAAATATATTTTTTTCCAAGCACTAATAATGCTAAATATACATGTTCAAAAAAATATGCTAAATATATGTAATAAAATAAAATATACAATAAGTAATGATAAATGTCTTATCAAAAAAATAATGGTGAATAAATAACGTAACAAATACAAGTATAAATACAACGCAGTTGGGGCCTAATATTTAAAAGTATAAATTTATTTATCAAAAAATACAAAGTTTGACATATGGGGGGTGCGGTCGTCTTTTGACGTAAATATTTAAAAGTAAAAAAAAAATATTTTGTGAGGATTGAAGATTTTGTGAGGAAATGGGTTGGGGAGGATTAAGTATTTACAAAAAAAAATATATAATTTTTTTTTTAATATTATAGCCGTTCAACAACGGCTGTAATAATATAAATTTTTTTTTTTTTAATATTAGAGGCTCTAATAGAGCCGCTCTACCCAAGGGCTACACTGCAGGCCCAGGGTGGCCCCGGGCCCCGGCCGGGCCCTGAGGCCACCAAAAATAGGCCTGAGGCCCGGCCCGGCCCGCACTAACACGGGCTGGGCTGGTGCGGTTTCCGGGCTGGCCTGGCCCGTTGGCCACCTCTAATTCCAGACCCACTAGCAAGCATTTCATCCCACTGCAATACATAAGCGGAAAAAGAAGAGACAAGAGTAGGGTGTATATGAGCAGAGTAGAGCGCGAGCTTCGAAATCCAAGCTTAAACACAGCTTGGTTCGATTGAGCTGAAACCCAGTTTGGTGATCTCTAAGTGAAGCTTATCTTATTTAAGCTTGATTTAGGCTCGTTTACGCTTGAGCTTGACTCATTTAGGCTAAAATTTGGCTCGATTAGGCATTATCTAGCCTAGAAAATTGTATCTAGATATGTTCGTTTAAGTTTGCATGGACTCGTGGGCCTATAAGCTTGAGTTTTATGAGGCTTGGGCTCAGTTTGTAAAGCGAAAAAAGCTGGCTTGGCACTTGCTAGTGCTCAAAACGAGCCGAGGTTTTCAAGTAGGATTTTTCATCTTTCTAAACTGGGAGCGGTTGCCTGATCTCCAGTTGTGGCGTTGGTTCCGTCCAACTCTGGCAGCTGATTTTCAGAAGAACATAAATGTCAGAAATTTTCGCAGTTATCGTTGACCAATGTCTTCTATGCCATCTTTCAAGCTCTCTAGGACAGAGAAATTTTAATTGCTTCCCGGATAAATATCAACCCAAAGTATTAGAAAGGGACAAGATCCGGTGCATTTGTTTTTAACACATACACCATGCATTTTGGGCATTTCTACAGTACAGAAAAAAAAAAAAATTATGTACCTACAGAATGTACCCCAAATCACCAAAAACATACTTAAACACACGAAAAATGTACTCAAAATCTGTGACTTGTGTGTCCACCCACAAAATTTGTGTGTCGACACAAATCACGGATTTTGCCTGATTTTGAGTACATTTTTGGTGTTTTTGAGTACGTTTTGCTGATTTGGGGTACATTTTTGTAAGTACAAATTCTATACCTTAGTACTTCTGTAAAAATAAATACACCGGATCCATGCTAAGGTCAGAATGCAATTTTCACCCTAACCTTGAGTTGAAAAGAATGGTATAAAGGAGTAGGCATTAGACCTTTATCGCTCATTACTTTTTTTTTTTTTTAATAATTAAATTGCTCTTTTTATCCTCCCAATTCTATGCGATTCTTCACTTTTGCCCCCATTTTTACGAAGCAACTTCAAGCATGTTTGGTATAATTTTTTATTTACATCTTTTGATTTTTTTTTTCTATAAATTAAAAACTAGATGGCAAAAAAGATTTTCTGGATGTAAAAAAAAAAAAAAAAGCCCTTAAAACCCAAAAAGATTCAAAAACAAGAAAAATTCTTCTTCAAAAGATGATTTTTGATTTCTAAAAAGAAAAAAAATAAAATAAAATTACAAACAAAAAATAAAACCAAACAATCCAATTTATCACATTGGTCTACCCATCAAAGTGCCTAAAAGGGTACCAACACTCAAGCACCGGATTCCATTAAAACTCTAAAGTTAAGCATGCTTGAGCGAGAGGAGTACCAAGATGGATGACCTCCTAAGAAGTCCTCGTGTTGCACCGCTCAGGTTGGGGTTTTCGAAAATAGCCTCTCTTCAGGGTAGCACCTTGAAGGGAGAAGGCCGTATATATTCATCTCCCAGACCTTGCTTAGGCGAGAGCCCTTGGAACACTGAAAATGTTCCTTTTTTGCTTTGGTCTACCCATAAAAGTACTTAGTTACCCACCTTCTCCCTCCCCTCCTTACCCTCGCAAAACATTTTGTCCTTTTTAAAGCCAGTTATAAAATTTTCAGGGTCAGAAGTAAACATTTTGAACAGGGCAGTTCAAATATAACAGTTATTTTAGTAACACACAAATACTAGTATACATAATTATAGAAACTTTAACAATAAAACTTAGTAATATTATTAACAATTGATTGTTAACTAATCACCACAAAAATAAAACCACCGTATATTATTATAATTGTTGTGTGGCAAATATGCCCTAGAGAAAAAAAGGAGCCACTAATCCTACTCTACCACTCTTGCAATTGTCAATGAATGCAGATAAAATGTAACTCAGGAACAAGGCCGATTTTGACATTTTCGGGGCCCCAAAATTTCAAATGAGACCCCTTTTATACAACAAATTATAAAATTCTAATTCGCAAAATTTATTATTAATAACTATTAATACTTTACAACCACAATCCCGAAAATTTTAGGGCCCCGAAAATTTAGAGGCCCCAAGCGGCTGCTTGGGTCGCTACCGGCCCTGCTTGGGAGACAAGAAAAAGAATCTTACCACTCTTATTGACAAGAATATAACACACTCAGGAAAGCAAATAAAATATGCAGGTTGAAGTAACACATCAAATAACATATCAAATTGAGTCCAAACAATACAAAATATTGGCAGCCTGAAGTAGAAAATAAAGTGTACATCTCAATGTTCAAACTGGAACTCCATTCAACTAACTTCAAACAAAATGACTCGGCACACAAAATCATACTAAGAACAAAACATGCAAAATTTAATCTTCTGACGATCGAGCGAGTATACTGTTGCATCATCATGCCATTACGAACATGACACGAATAATGATGAAGGGGAACTAAAAGTCCTCGAATTTGTTTAGGCGGATCCTTTCTGTTTAAGTGTGATCTTGTCCCCAAGGCTAAGTGCGATACCCTGTGTCTTGCTCCTTATTCTGATGTACCCACTCAGTTTACCGTCTGCTTGCCTCTCGACACTCACATTTACCAAAGCGTCCTCACCAAAGACGCTCTTTGCGTACAGGTTAGCAGCAAGGAAGCCGCACTCTCCTTCCAGCGCAGATCTGGGAATTATCCGAGTCAACAAAGAGTGATGTGAAAATCGGAAGTTTTTTGACCGGGTAAAATAAAAAGCTGGATAGATTTAGCCCCTGCAAATAAGCTGATTCGACCAAATGAGCCCTAGTAAGATGGCTCATTACTTGGCTCAAAAAGCTTGGCTCATTTTGAGCTTGTTCAGCTAAGCAAGCTGAGCCCAAGACCTAAGCTTGGGGGTGGTTGGCAAACCTCATCAAGACTAAACAAGTAAGCCTTGAGTAAATGACGAGCCCCAATGTCCATAAACGAGCTCCTTGCAGATCAAAACATGCCTCTCTAGGCTCGATAAGCTTCGAGTTAAGCCCAACTAAAGCAAAATGTTAACGGCAAAACCGCGTGTGTAATTGGCTCAACTACAACATACAATGATAAGAAACAATAAAATGCGTCACTAGTAAAAAAACAACATACCCAGTGCCCCAAGAGCTCCCGCCTAAGCACGGTCTAGGGGGGCGGATGTATGCAGCTTTCCCCCTTCAAGGTATTACCCCTGAAGAGAGGCTGTTTCCGAATGCCCCCAACCTAAAGGTGAGGACTTCCTTGGAGGTCATCCATCCTGGTATTACTCTCGCCCAAGCACGCTTAACTTCGGAGTTCTAATGGGATCCGGTGACAGCGTGTTGGTACCCTCTCTGGTAAAATGCTTCACGGGTGAAAAATAAAAAGAGGCAGCAACACTTACGGAGGAGTAAGGCATTTCATGTTCGTCGATTTGATGATGTGGTTCAAAAATTCTTTCTCATCTTGAATGACAGTGTTCACAGCAACCTAGAGGAAAATCAGATGCCCAGTAATTATGTTCACCAGTTTCACGCAACATTTCAAAACAGGTGAACATCAGGTGTAACCATTTGAGAAAATAGTAAAATTTATACAGGAAAGACATCAACAATGAGAGCAAGCAATATCAAGGAAAATTCTGAAAGTGCACTACAACACAGATGAAGATTAAATGACGCTCATACTAACATACTTTTAAGGAAAAGAGCTACTGCAGTGTCCAAGCAGAATTGTCTTAAGTAAGTTGTATCTAATGGTTAACTGCCTGACAACACCACAAGGATTGAGCAAAATTTGGCATTAAGCATATTTTAAAGGTAGATTAAGCCATAACCAAGGTTTTTCAAAATAATAATTCCCATCCTATTGCCACAGTATATGACACATGAGAATGAGAAAGAGCTGAATACATGGCACATACAAAAACATACAAAGTCACAGGAAGTTATGACCCTAAGGAAAAAAATCAGACCTATTTGTACCCATACCCGACTACAGTCTACTTTTTGCATGGTCTGCCTACTTTGTACTTAACAAAAGGTCTGCCAACTTGCTACCCCCTAGACATGTATAATCAACAACAATAATTTAAACCTTTTGCTACTAGTGTCTATTGTCAACGTTTAGTTTAATCTAAGGAAATTAAATGATCTATGGACAGATCAATAAATGCAATTCTCATGAATAAGCTGCTTAACTACAGATATAAACAGGTGATTGCCATAATACGAGCATGTCATGCTTTCAGATAAAAAGATCACCTCGCCACATAGCAAAGTACATCACAACTTATTTATCACACTTTATCAATGCCCTCGCTACATGGAACTCTCATACTCTGATGCACCATTGAAAGCTTTCTATTGTAAGCTAACAGAGGTCCATCTTTTATGAGAGCCCAACATTAATACATTCATCACAAACTCATGTACACTGAAGAACTAATGTGCACAGATGCAAGAACAATGAGTTGAAGCTTCTGTCGTCTATGATTCAAGACCAAAGTTCAGTAAAAAGTGTTCTGAAACAAAGAGAAGTTACAAGAACATGTACCTTGTTTTCCCATTCAAACTCAGCCCACATAGTTCTGAAAGCAACATCAGCACAGGTCGCAGGAGATATATAATCCATAATGTCAATGTGAATGTCATTGAGGACAACCACATTTCGCTCAAGCACATTCGAAGTCTCATAGACAATGTTTCCAAATATGACTCCAGTCTCAGTAGAAGAAACCTTAATGTTAGCCCTAATTTGTTTGCTTGACTCTGGTGCCAATGTATAGTTTTGAGGACGCTCCACGAGTTTAAGATCACCCATGGTTGCTAACTCTAAGCATAAATTCTGCAGGGTCTCCTTCGTCCTATTGATGACAGTAACGTCAAGGACAATGTCATAATGATGAACAGTCACATAAGCTTCAGCATAAACAGGATCACTGAATCCTGTGAGCTGAAGAATACGGTTGAGCTTATTGGCATCATCATTGTCCTTTGTGAATTCTCCCGTAGCACGTTTCAGATCATCTTGAACCTCATCTTCCAACTCAAGCTGGCTCATACCCTGGGCGAAGAGGCAGCGGGAAGCAGAATTAAGAATATGCAAGCAGATTTCTCATGAATGAACAAACAATTCAATCTAGAAGCCTAACCTTGGGGAAAAGAAATCCAAGATCAAAGACTAAATATTTACTAAGCACAAATTGATGAAACCTAAAAGTTACTTAGAAGCAGTGTAGGCTTACATCTCAATCTGAATATCTATTAGTATTCATTAAATATTTATATAAGCAATCACCAAGATCAGATTGTTGAGAGTACAGACAAGAGGATAGAGCAATGGTACAGTCAATTGCAGTAACTGAAAAAGTTATAAACCCATAGTAAATAACCAACAAACGGAGGAAGAAGAGGATCAAGTGAAAACAGAAGTACCCTATAACCCATCCTAGTTAGACCGTATTGAACCAGATTACTTGTCAACTTGTCTAGTCTTAAAATAAGTAGCACAAAGATCTTCAACTATCTTTATGAAATTCACCCTTTTCGTCAACATGTGAACACCACTATTCTAAAGTACATCATAAACATCTTCGAAACCACCATGAGAAGTCGCACTTCCATCATCAGATGAACCACAACAACACTAACAGCATAAAAGGACCAAATGATTAGTTCAATAGTGGCATCAGTTGCCAAAGGCCTATTCAATATCATTTTTTGTTTACAATTTTTGGTTTTTAAGAAACTAAAATCATGTTTTGAGAACAATTTCTTCTTGTTTTTTAGTTTCTACTTTTTTCACTCAAACTAGGGGGGAAAAAAGACTCAAAACCAAAACCTAAAAAAAATCATTTTCAGAAACTGTTTTTAGTTTCTCAAAAACCAAAACCTGCAAACAGAAAATGATATCAAACAAGTCCTAAGTCACAACAGCAGATTAGAGAAAGCCCTTTGCAATCACTGTTGTATTTCTCTATATATGTGTCAGAAAAGGAGAATTTAAAAGGAAAAAATTCATCTAATCACCTAAATTGTAAAACAAAGGGGAAAAACCAAAAGAAAAACATAGGGGGTGAAGCATTAAAATCCTGTAAGTACAAAACCATTGAAATGATTAGGAGATACATGTGACTATAGCATCATACAAAAAGTAGCCCACCTTAAAAAAATTCAAGCATGCAAATTAATACGAGGCAATGAGAAAAGTAAACTGAGAATAAGTGACATTCAGATATGTGTATCATATCACCTATATAAGCTGACAATTATTCTGATAAAATAATTATAAGGCAGCAAAGCTTAAATATTACATACTCTAAATTCAAAGTAAAAAAATAGGAGTCTCACCTTTCTGCTCTTCAAATGATAGAAATCAATAAGGTCATCTGGCTGGGCATGAGAAATCTGAGCCTTTGCTTTCCTTTCCTCAGTCTCATGGAACTGCTTGTCCGCAAGCATTTTAACAAAACTCTGTCTGCATGAATGCAGCCATATCTTTCGAGTTTCATTCCCAGTGTTGCACAGCAGTCTGATGCAAAGAACTATCCTATCATATGAATCATTGTCAATGGGATGCGGAAGAGCTGATGACTGCCCTAACTGAATCATGGAAACCATAATCAATAACGCCTGTGTGGTTGCTTTGTTCACTTCAACCTTCGATGGTTGAACCTCTTCCAACCTCAACACAAGTTTTGTTAAAGTGCAGGCAACAACTGCCGCGAGGAAGAAATCACCAGAAAGAAGCAGAGATCTCAGATTTCCTTGAGACACCAGTGAACCTTGAACAAGGGTTGGAGGAGACATAGCTGTTTCCAGTGCAGCACTTTGGGTGGCATACGTCCCATCAGCGAGTACCACAGGCCTTCTAGAAGAAACAGTCACGGAACTAGCTGGCAGTTTAGCTTTTGAAGCCTCTTGAGACTCTCCTTCCTCTGTAGCAGTGTAAAAGGGAAGATCTCCAAGACATTGCTTGAGAGTTGCAATCCCGCTTTCGACTTCAGACAGTGAAAGGCAATATTCTCCAATAATCCAAAGAGCACAAGAACACACCCTTGCAGCACGGATCTGATAGAATGTGTCCAGAAGCCTTGTTATAATAGAAACCCGCAGTTTGGGGTTAGTTTCAATGATCTCCCGCACAAAGATGACAACATCCATGGCTGAAGCAACGTTAGTGTCTCCTAGGAAATCCATCAGAACATGAACAACAGTGCTAGCCACCTCAGGGAATTTCATAGCACAAGTGTGAATAGCCTGAACAAGCATCTGCCTGTACTCCCCATTCTTTTCAAGATCTGCACTCTGGGTCTTCACAACCTCCTTCTTTAACAGAAGAACAACCTCATCAACATTCCTTGGGGTGATTAATTCAAGAGCAATATCCAGCGTTTTTCTCCGAATGTCCAGATTGGGACTAGAAAGTGCTCGAAGAATATCCATTATCATCTCAACCATGATCTCTTGATGGGAGGATTTGAGCTCATTAAGCCGATCAAGAACAATAAGCTTGACATTGTTGTCACTTTGCGACTGCAGAAGCTTACAGTAAGTATCCGCAGCAGCCCTGATTGCTGTACGTGCCGATGACAGCGATACAAGGGTTCCAGCACATTCATATACGACAGCAGCTGAAGGGGCACCAAGCAATGAAATAATGATCTTGATGTACTTCCCTTTTTCACCTCTATTTGTCCTGCAAACCTTGCGGATCAACTCCAAAACCACCATCTGAAGCTGCTCCCCCCAATCAGAGATACGATCAATGTGCGTGAAAAGGTAGCTAATTGCCCTGTCTTGCGCACATGTAAACAACATAAGAAAAGCATTTCTCTTGGCTGAAGAATCCTGCTCCGTTGAGAGAACTTTCTCAATGGTCTCAGGCGCATCACCCAGAAGTTGCTCCCCTTGTGGGAGCTTATAGATTGACATAATGGCAAGTATAGCATTCCTCCTTACAAATGGGTGCCTGTGCTCCAAGTTACTCAACACGGAGGGGATCAGAGGCTCAATAATCTCAGTCTCATTCAACCGACAAAGAAACCTAAGCGTCACACCCCGGATGTACTCATTTGGATGCTGAAGATTGTTCCTCAGATTTTGACAAATCAGGATCATCTCAGGCAGCACTCTCCCTCGTGAATCAGTCTTATCAATGATTTCCAAGTAAAGCAGCAAGAGTTTCTGAATTGTGTGATCCTCAGAGGGCAAAACATATCTCACAATCGTGATGAACAATTGTGGGATTGTCTCACCATTCAATAACAACATAATTGCCTTCTTCATTGCGTCCACCTTAGCCGGCACATCATGGCCCTCCAATGCCTCCTTGATCTCATTAGCTAATGCCGGCGTCCCCTTGTCAAAATGGACCAGAAAAGTGCAAGTCTTCTCCATTTGCTACACAATCTCAATATCTGTCAACGACTCCACACGTAAGTCTAGTAAAAGCCACATAGGAGTCATGAGAGAGAAGAGATCACATATAAGCCTAGTTGAGTAACTCCAACTAATGCCAATTAGTTATAAGATGTAACCCACTTGGACTTACACGTGGATATCGTATATACCAACTCAATGAGTCGAGCCTAAAGACCCGATGAAATTTAAGACCATTCATCACAATGGATTACTTCACCTATAACCAATTGGTTCTACGACAGAACCCCACTAGGACTTATACCTAGATCTCATAGTTACCAACTCCGTGGGTCGGTGAAATTTCAAAATATCTTCACAACCCTGATCTATCTCAACTTAGATCTCTTGAATCAGATCTGAAAACAAAGAACTTAATTAAAAAAATCCTCCAATTACAGTAATCGAGACCTAACCCTAATCAGATTAGTTCTACCAGAGTTCAATCCCTGAATGCAACAACAATTTCCCTAAATCTAAGATCAATGATCGAATTACAAAATCATAATGCCAAAAAAACAAAATCGAAATGGAATTACCATATGAATCACTGAAGAAAGTGATCTACGAAGAAAATTGATGGGAGTGAAGGAGAGAGAAACGAACCTTTCGGGTTGATGCCGGTGAAATTGATCGGAAAATGGATACTGAGCATGAAATGGGTTGGATCTGAGGGGTGTAATGTGTAAGTATGCTTGTGAAATGAAGAGAGATAGGGAGGAGTTTATGTAACGAAGAACAGGCACGTGCACCGCACGTGTATGTATATTGAAGAACTTCTTCTGGGCACAAAATGTTCCATTATTTGCTTATCTGTGCACTTTAGCACTTGTATACATGCTGATTATTTTCCTGCAGTTACCTTCTATTGAGCTTTGCTTTATGATGCTCGACTTGTGCTATGTACTGCTCTAATACTATGTTCTCATGCTTACTAGCTTCTATACTTCTATGATGACACATTCCTCATGTTGGAAGTCCTCGAAAATAGCCTCCCTCTAGGGTAGCACCTAAAGGGGAAAGGCTGTATACATCCACCTCCCAAGACCCTTGTAGCACTTGGACTGTTGTTATTGTTGTTGTTTAGTTTTTTTTTTTTTTACTGAAAACCACCTCAATTTTATGTGCAACTTTAAAAACTCACCTAAATTTTATAAGTTTTTAAAAAGTCACCTAAACTTTCTACAATTTCTCAATGTCACGCCTTAATGTTAATGTCGTTAACATCTGTTAATTTTTACTAATTGGGCTTTTAAAAGGATAATATGTGATAAATATGTACTATCAGTGGTGGATTTAGGATTTTGATTGAGGGTGGGCTTAAATTATAATTACTTTCACTTTCTACTTTATTCAATTTATTTGTCTTATATTTGATATATATTATCATTTGTACTCAAATGTAGCTCTGAATTACTCTTAAATATAAGAAATGTATAACATAATTTTATTTAAGGCTCCCGACTACACCCACGCACACACACACACACCAACACAAACACACACACACACACACACATGCATATGGGAATGTGATAATTTTCAAATTCAATTCACACGGAAGTTGGGTTTTATCTTTATTTAAAATATTTGTATAAAAATTCCCACAAGATAACATACTTTTATTGATATATGTAATGAAAGGAGATAATTTTAAACGTTAAATCCAAATTTGTGACTCATGAGAGTTTAATAATTAATTTTAGAATTGTTTAAAAAGTTTTATATTTAGTTTTCAACTATTACATGTAAGATATTACATATTATTCCTATAAGTAAAATATTATAAATAAACTTAAACAAGAATCGATTTATAAATATAAAAATATAAATATACAACTTATATGATTTAAGTTACACAGTCAAAAATGTTTGGGGGTCCTCGGAAACAGCCTCTCTTCAGGGTAGCCCCTGAAGGGGTACGGCTGCGTAAATCCACCCCCCAAATCCTGTTTATGCGGGAGCCCTTGGAGGCACTGGGTTTGTTGTTGTTATAGTCAAAAATGTTAGGAAGAAAATTTGAAATACTTAGTGAGACCTGTTAACATATAACAAAAATATTTATTTTTATTTTTCTTCTAAAATAAATAATATTTAATATTATGTAAAAAAAAAACTTACAAATAGTAAAAACCACATACACGGACAAATCACCCAAAATCATCAAAAATAACCAAAAAAAAAAATCAAAAATAACAAGAAAGGGCCTCAGCTTGGCACTCGATCAAAAATGTAAGCCCCCTACCACCAGGCTGGAGCATTCTTTTCACTTATTACTACAAGGTATTTAATATAAGCCCACCCTCGATTCAACGTGGATTCGCCACTGCGTACTATTGAAAATGATTAGAAATCAAAAGGCCTAGAGGCTAGCTGGAAAAAAGACGGAGAGAAAAAGAAAAGGTAAAGAGCGTGGTTGCTAGAGATGAGAGAGGAAACATATGAACGGCTGATTAGCAGCAACCACATTGGAAATACGGAGTCCTCGGGGTTGGAGACTCACAAACTGATGAGGAACCCACCCCCACCACAGATGCCCAGCCTGAAACTAGTACCTTGACTAGTAGGCGTACAACTAGTGGGGTATGGAAGCACTTTACCCTTAATAAGACAACTAATAAAGCAACCTGTAAATTATGTGACCCACCTAAGAATTTTAGCCATCAACCCAGTAGTGGGACGGACACACTAAATAGACATATACTTAGGTGCCACCCCGAGCAATTCCCGGAAAAGAGCCAACAACGTTTAGTACAGCAAGTGACCGGTGCACTTGCTAATTTTAGGTTCTCTCAGGAGAGCAACCGTAGGGGGCTAGCTAAATATATAATTTTGAGTGAAAGGCCTTTTAGTACCGGCGAAAACTCACATTTCGTCGACTACCTCCAACGAAATGTGAACCCCGCAATTGTGAGGATTCCTCGGAACACCGTAAAGCGGGACGCTTTTACGTTGTACCGCAATCTTAAAATTGGGATACATACATTTTTTGCGACGAACACGAGCATGTTCTCGTTGACGTCGGACGTATGGACGTCCAAACCCGGCCAACCTTATATGTGCATAACGGCACACTGGACCGATGAATCATTCATCATCCAGAAGAGAATAATTCATTTTGGGCTTTTAGATTACCCCCATACTGCCGAGGTAATTACGGGTGCGATTATGTCGGCAGTCCGCGATTGGGGCATAGAACAACGTATCTTCAGTATTACGTTTGACAATGCTTCCAATAACACTGCATCCGTAGCACATTTAATTAGGAAAATGAGACCCATGTTAGGTGGGAAGTGTTTTCATATTCGTTGCATCTGTCACATTTTGCATTTAATGGTAATGGATGGTTTAGATCTTATAGACGCATCCCTTGCCACCTTAAGATCTGTAATAATATCAATTAAAGCATCCGTCGCTAGGAAAAAAAGATTTAAAAATGTATGTAGGTTGCATAACATAGAATATAAACAATTTAAATTAGACTCCAAGACTAGGTGGCCGTCTACAGTAGTAATGTTAGAGCGCATTCTACCATACAAAGACGCTCTGATGAAATTCGCCCAGGAAAATCGTGTAGAATGGCGCGATTACAACCTGGACGGTATACATTGGGAGACAATAGATGAAATTTGTAAATTTTTTAACATGTTTAAAGACGCGACAACATTTTTTTCGGGTTGCTACTATCCAACCATGCCTCAAGCAATATTAATATTGCTTGATATTGTAAATTGGATGGTGGGTAATCAATCCAACCCCATTTTGTTCGGATCGATTGCGGCAATGAAAGAAAAGCTTGCCAAATATTTTTCTGAACTACCTCTTACTTACTGCTTTGCTACTATTTTAGACCCTCGTTGTAAACGCTCAGGTTTCAACTTGTTTTGCCAACATTTTTTCACGTATTTGAATCCTTCTCTTAATATCGACACTTTCATTGCCGATGTCGATAACGACTTGCATAGTTTATTTTCTCAATATTCCCGTCAATTAGCGTCCAATAATCCTAGTATTGCTGCAGTAGGATCTTCCACATCTAGTGGAAGTAGTTCACACATGTCATATTCGTGGAAATTGTTGGAGCAATTTACGCCCACAGCAGCCCCCACATCATGTGACGAGTTAGATTATTATTTGCGGACACCGATGGTCCATATTTTCGGGCCGCCGGGTAACCCGAATTTTGATTTGTTACAATGGTGGAACACAAACCAAACCCAGTATCCCGTGCTTTCCACCATGGCACGTGATATACTAAGTTGTCCGGTGTCTTCAGTAGCATCGGAGTGTGCTTTCAGTCTTGGTGGCAGGTTGCTTGGAACGAAGAGGGCGAAGTTATCGCCGTCGAGCTTGGAGATGTCCGTGTGCTTGAAGGATTGGCTGCTAGCTGAGGCAAGAGATCAACAGAGAATGAAGATGGATTCATTGAGCGATGAAGACGACGACCACACAACTGATACGTCAAATGATGGCGTAAAAACCCCCCGATATGACTGATATCAAGATTCAAGACTTTTGTATGTTAATTATTTACTTTCAAATATTTACGTCAAAAGATGACTGCACACTCCATATGTCAAACTTTATATTTTTTGATAAATAAATTTATATTTTTAAATATTAGGCCCCAACTTTGTATTTGTATTTGATACGTTATTTATTTACTGATATTTTTTTGATAATTACTTGTTGTATATTGTATTTTATTTATTATATATATTTAGTATTATTTTTTTTGAACATGTATACTTGGAAAGAAATATATTTGTATCTCATATTATTTATCAATGAATTACAATAATTTTAGTACAAAACGACTATGTATTTTTTAATTTTTTTTAATTTAGTTAAAAAGGCGGGGCCAGGCCCGGCCCGACCCGGCCCACAGCCACCACTATCTCCAACTATCCTATTTTGCACCTACCTCCAAATTCTTGTGAGTGAATTATATAAAATAATTGCTTGTAACCTATTTTGTAAATATAAAATAATTGCAAAAACCTCCCATTTTCTTCAATAATTGGTTGAACAATTAATCTAAAAATAATCCAATAAATAATATATTAATATACCAAAAAATAACTCAACTCTATTTTCTGACAAAAAAATAATCAAACTCTAAAATTAAAAAATACTGAATTAATGGCTAAGTATGATGTATGATATGACGCTCCGACAATATATTTTTCTTCTATACATTTTTGGTTTGGCTTGATTCTTTTCTCACATAACCAAACTAAAAATACGTTTTTCCGATAATTGAATACAACCCCACAAAAAGGCAACATCCCAAGAGAAAGACCAGGCAAAACAATAGAGGAATACAACTAGGAAACTAGGGCTATAAATGAGCTGAGTCGAACCACAGTTTGATTGGCTTGTTAACTAAATTATACCAGCCCGATATTAATATAATTTATTTAACCAAGCTACAGATCTGTGCTAGTTCATCTCGTTTACTAAATGAAACCACCTACAGAGAACAAGCCAAATAAAAAATACGTAGAAGAAAAATATATTATTAAAACATCACAATTCAGTATTTTTTACACATCGAAATTGAGTTATTTTTAGAATAATTTTAGAGTTTGATAATTTTTGGTAAAAAAGATAGTTGGATTATTTTTTAGTTAGAAAATAAAATTAGGTTATTTTTTAATATATTGACATATAATTAAATTATTTTTAGATCAATTGTTGATAATTAGTATAATCCTAGAAAATGCAATAGACTACAAGGGAAAACAAAAGAAAGAAAGCCAGATCAGAATGTACAAGAGAACCACCTCAACGACACAAACCCACAAGACTAACGAAGGCCAAAACACCCCAAACGACCCTCATCACGACAACAAAACGACTCACGGAAACACAAGAACCAAAACATAGCGAAAAACACCCATCACAAAATAACAAAGGCATTACTATGTCATAATTCAGATTGTATATGACCACTTGAGCCTACCCAAATATGATAAGAACTTGGTTTCTATTCTTTCCTCCAGTATAAAATGAGTCATGACCAAACTGCAATAAAAAGCTTGGTTCCTAATTTACAAATCTCTTAGTATTGGAAATAAAGATCAACAGGGCAGACCAAACTCCAATCATCCCTCAACCTCGAGTTTTAGCAACGACGATTTTCTGTCAGTGAAAAGACTGATTGTTCGGAACGATATCTTTCTGTTGTTGCCAAAGCTTGTCGTCAAAAATCAGTTTTCTTGCAGAGTGACAGCTTCTGCAAATCCCATTGAGCCTCGGCAGAGATGTACGAGACAGATGAATTGAGTATATAGTTTAGTGTTTTCTCCTATCGCCCATGCGACCGACCTTCCTAGCGTGTCTATGGATGACAGGTCGGTTGGGTTTTTCTCCGTTGGTGTAACGGGTAACGATTCGTAAGGGATGGGCTTCCGTGTTGAAGACCCATTCATCGAGTGGAATGACGGATGAGGGGGAAAAGAGAAGATAGAGGTATTTTAGTGTTTCTGCCAGGAAGAAGCTTTGCATCATGTTGTCTTTGACCCCAGTATTAACCTGACAATCACCAAGCAAATAGTTTAGTCCATAGTTATGTTAGAGCTAGCAAAATCTAACACGACATTATAACAAGATAGGAAGGTGATGGGTTGGGGTCAGGGCTTTTGAAGCCACCCATTTGAGTTGCTTAGGTAATTGTATTGAATTTGGTTGGGATCGGGTCAACCCATTTTCAAAACGCTTGACCCATTTATACATTTATGTTAAATATTTGAGTGGTACACTACTGTTATTATATATATTTTTTGGGTAGCGTATCTCACATAAGATAATTTGAACTACATTTAGTAATTTAATAAACAAAAGGTTCAGTTTGACTCCATTTCTAAGACCTCTTGCATAATGCAACTATGAAACGACACATCTATCAACCCTAACTTACATAAACTAATTAGATCAAGAAATCATTAATGAGTAAACATAGCAAGATTAGAAGCTTACATCTTTAAGCCCAACGTAACCGGATTCTATGCGGGAGTTCTTTTCGAATGCCTGAAATATATTCCAACCCCACTCTTGGTACGTCTTGTTGCCGGTCAACCGCCAGAGATAAAAGAGTGATTCTACCGTCTCGGGTCTCAAGATGTTCCATGAAGTACCCACACTCATGTCCTGGAATGTAAATACGAAAATTAAAATGATTTTGTATGGATAAATCTAATATAAAGATCACAAGATGAAGGCCTCGTCGAGTAGGAAGATGATAATATCTAACCTGACCAGCATGGAAGAAATAGTTCTCCCCTGCGAGTTTTGTTGGCGTTGACTGGTAGAAATTGTAGCATGTCCAAGCAAGCTTAATTGGGCAAAAATGAAAAACAATAAGTAACTGCAAGGAAAAAAAATCTAGAGCAGTAGAACTGACAAATGCGGCGCTTCCCATTCCCGTCATATGAGGAATTGAACCAAACCCGACCCATTTATTAAAGGGGTCAAAACGGCCAATCCTTAATCAATCCAATTAATAAAGAGGTCACTCGCGGGTCACCCATTCATACAGTTGACCCTTGTTCCATACTAGTTTGCCAACTTGCAAAACCATTCCTAATTACAACTCCAATAATTTGACAAAAATAAACAAGTTAAACTTATTAAAAACAATTTGGACCAACCTAAACTCAAATTTAATTACTTAAAACAGTTTAACTGGGCCAAACAAAATTCAACTTGGTTCCAGAAACCCAATGCAAACCCATAATATTCGTGTCCCTTTTGAGTAGTTGTGGGTGTAATTGTGTAAGGGTGAGTCCTGAGTGCCGAAGTATCTTCCCTTGGTTTGATACATTGCTGCTACGAGTATTTGATATAGGTACCATAAAGCAGAATGGAAAGTCGAAATAACTACAGATGCAGTAATATACATGCATGCATGACCAAGTGCCAACTATAATGTGCTTTCTCCAAAAACTTATCTTTCACACACGAATAGGTGATTAATCTAATGGCAGTCAGAAAACATCACCCAGAGAAAAAAAAAATATCGGGAAAAGGTAAAATCATTAAATAGGGCTTCAAAACAGCTATCAAACCCGGAAGTGGGAATGAAAGAGAGAACAGAAATATTGAACGCAATTGGGAAAATATGCAAAATACCTCTTCGGCAAGCTTGAGAAATTTCTCTGAATCTCCAGACCCATAACCAGATGATCCTAAAGCCAACATTCCTGGCGCAAAGCATGCTAATTCATCCATCTGCACATACATAATTCAAGAAAAATCTAGGCACTCAAATCTTTCAAAGTGCAATTGAGTTTATCGCGATTCCGCTGCAAAAAATTTACCTTATCATTCAACACATTCCCATTTTTCTCACATATATACGCAAACGACGATGGTGTTGTCCTCCGAATAAGACTTAGCAGGCCTTGCATTGAGGTCTCCCACATTTCCCTGCTTTCAACACATTCTACAATATATCAGCAAAATACAAGATTTCTTATCAAAAAAGAAAATATCAGCAAAATACAGGACAATCCCACCAGTTTGCAGATGAGAAAAAGGGCAGAGGCGTGATTCATGGTGCATAGATCCAGAAGATCTGCTCATCAATTCTTGCGGATACCCTTATTATGTGAATTGCAATTAGCTTTTTCCCTAGGTGAGCTGGAACAGGGACTTGAAGGTAGGACCTCTCATCCTATAGACTCAATCTTGATTGTGTTTTACTAGGACAACCAATGCCTCAGTGTACCAATTTCAATCGGAAAGAATAACTACCAAGACCTAGTATGCTTGACTGTAAGGACCACTTCAGAAACCAGACGATAGGCAACAAGCTATGAAGAAAAGGACGGACACAACACAAAGTAATAATAATCTTGCAGGTCCTTCAAATTAGTCGAGGTGTATGTGACTACTTGTTACTCAAGAACAAAAATCAACACTCTCTCTTTCAAAACTGTCAACTAATGAATTACAAAGCCATATTTACAAAAATAACTAAACCGTAAGATAATGTTTGACAAGATAAGACTAGATCACTAACTCAAATAGGAAACTATCCAGAAAATAAGATAAGATAAAAAACTAAATAAAATAAAATTGTGCTATATCACTTACCTATACTGCTTTACAGCTGCAGTTCTATTCCCTTGTATCCAAACCTTGAGTAAATATTCATAGAAGCTGTAAACAGATCTTTAAGTTAGCCACAAACTCAAAGCACTTTAAAGAAAGCAACTCATGACACTCTACCAAGACTAACATCAGCAGACATTTTGAAGCTTATAATGGACAATCAATACAGACCTGTCACCCATGGCGCCGAAGGTTATGGTTGCATATGACGTCTTTCCACTTTCGGGGTCGATATAAATAGGCAGCAAGCCATCAGGAGGGAAGGTTTTATTAAGGGCCGTTATCACATTCTCCGCCTTAAATAGATCAAGAAAGAGTTAGACTTTTACCAAGAGAAGATGTCAACAAGCGTACTGATACATGTTGATTCATTTATTTCAAGCACAGAAGAAAATTAGAAAGGTAAATAAAATGAGAAGAAACTCTTGAGGACGTGGGAGCAAAAATTTTAAAAAATGAGATTTACCTTCTGTTGGTACTTGAGGTCTCCTGTCCTCTGAGAGAGTGCAATAAATTCAAGCTGCTCGGTCCCTGAATCCGCTAATATGCTGTACCCCTAAGAACGACAAGAGCGAGGAGTATGTAACTTTAGGCAAAAGGGAAGCCAAACCGACAACTTCACCATACGAATACAAGTATACGTTGCCTGCTTAACATACTGAGGGTTGAGTATCAAGACAATAATAAGCAACTTAACTTGCACATTGGGAAGTATGCTTCTCTTTTCTCTAATGCCCCCTTTCAATAAACCATTTCACGAAGATATTTTGACCTAGGATAAGAATCAAACAACACATCCGACAGCTTTTGCTGCTATGATTCAGTGCAGATTACATATTATGGGCACACAGATCCCATGTCTTAACACAACTCATACTCATAAACCCAGTAATCACAATGATCTGGAGATCACTAGCGATTCAGCAAGAAAGTATAATGTCCCAGAGAGAGTATCGAACTCTATTAGTGATTCCTAATACAGAAACCTTTTGAACCATGACCATAACATCTTTAAATTTGGCGAAGGAAAAATCTGAAACTTACCCCAGTCCAACCGGGGTTATGTGGCCTTCCCTGTGCCAGATTTATGGTGTTGTATGGTATACCAGATGGAGTGTTCCATGCAGGCAGTAATCTATCCGCAATATCTTTGGCTTTTTCCAGGAAGATTTTGTCATTGGAAAGATCATATGCACTAAGAAGTCCACCTACAACTCTGCATTGCAACAACAAGTGCACATGCCTGATAAGTCTGAAAAGTATGCAATTTCGTAAACAAATAAGCTAACAAGCATTTAAAAAAACTAATGACACTAAAGCGAACCTTATTGTTGTCTCAAAAACGCTAGCATCATAGTCCTTATTAAAATCCAATGAGTTGGCCACCCACCTGCCACATAGAAAGTAATCTCACATTACGAAGCTAACCCAACAAATAGTAATGTTAGTGCCAGATCAGAAATAATCATCAATGCAAGATACAAAAAGAACCAAGTAGGGAATACACAGAGAAAATAGAGGAGACACAATAATTGAAGCACTACAGTCTAGGCATAGAACGGAAGCATGGTGTTCTTGTGATGCCAGAATGCTCCCTAAGACTCATAAAAGCATTTATAACAGTTGCATTAGCAACAAATGAGAATTTCCCAATACCAACAGAGGTAGTGATCAGAGGAAGCTGAGAATTCAGATCAAATTTACACCTTTCTCTTATCTTTCCAAGGGGAAGCAGGTAAGAACATTTATTCAAGAACTCCCGGAAGAACACCAAATAATGCAACCATAAAAAATATTGAAAATTTGCAAGACAAAACGAGGACAGCTGGATGAACAAATAGCTTGGACTGTATTCAAAATGCCTATGATGTCTACTAATTGGATTTCCAATTTCCTCTTCAGTACATAAAAGAAAGACATGAGAGTTCATAGAAGAATAAGGTACCCTCAATATGGAAACGGATTAAGACAAGTAGATAGTTTTTTTCAACCCGCCACAAATAGGAGCAAGATCAGAAGTTCAGCAAAGGATTAAGACAAGTTAAAGGGTTCACAAAGCAGCTACTATTTTCACATTTATCTTCCTTTAATATGCAAGTGATGAAAGCCAAAGAATAGAAGGTTAATTAATCAATATAAGCAAATAGAGCACGCACAACTGCTTAATTATTTTCTGCAAAAATTTAATCTCAAAATGAATGTCAAATCAAAAGCTTTGAAAGGAGACCTCATCACATCCTCCATAGCTCATGTGGTCTGAGATACTAAAGTGGCACATAATGAATGGTTAAGTTTGACGTCATCTCTCATTTGCCTATAAAAAGTGAACAATGAACTGGTACCTAGTAATGAAAATGGCAGAAAACTCACTCTTTAGCCTTTTGGAACTGCTCATCTAGACCCATTATATACAGTGTATCAAGTGCATCTATCAAAGTTGCTCCAAGACCTCCAAAACTGTTGGTACCTGACTTTGACTGCGGCTGGTAGTGGACAAAATAGGAACAAAATGATCAGTTTTTCTGTCAATGAATAAATTTAAGCTAAGCGTGAAAGGAGGAAGAAGGATAATAAAAATTAAAAGTCTCAAGATATTAATGGTTTTGTAACCTAACTAAACGGTATAATCTAGACCCCCATCTTGTGGTATTCTATGGATTCATGACCCCTCTCTCAGCTCACTATCCTAGAAACATTTCTCCAGTTAAATTTTAACTGG
Organism: Simmondsia chinensis; assembly: GCA_018398585.1. NCBI lineage: Eukaryota > Viridiplantae > Streptophyta > Magnoliopsida > Caryophyllales > Simmondsiaceae > Simmondsia > Simmondsia chinensis. The sequence goes on from JAGTTD010000021.1 coordinate 1,699,421, forward strand.
CTTCATACTTCAAGAAAGTATCAATAAATTTAGGTGAATTCACTTGACTATGAAGTTCGGTAACCACACAAGCAAAAAATTTATCTTCTTCTTTGTTCTACTACCAAAAATTAGTTCAAACTTCTAGAATGACTCAAATTGAAATTGAAAACCCAAAGAAAGAACGAAAGCCTCAGCATATATAAATACTGGAAACAAATAGGCATGCAAAATACTTGTAGTTCATCTTCACCCCAAGCATATTTTTCATATGAATTCCAAGCATGAAGCATGGCCTCCTTCACTTTCTCCCTTCGGTGGATGTCAAGAGGATCATCTGGAACAACCTTTCTCCCTGAGAGATCATCCTTTCCAACTTGAATGCTTTTTCTATCTTCCAGCTGAAAGAGAAGAAGCCAGTAGGTATTATAACTAGAGATCTAAGGAGGTAAAGGGGAGGATGACAATGGAATGCAGGTGATAGAAAATGCGTCACACCCTGAATCCAAAAAGATAATAATAACGGTTTCTGCAGGACAGGAAAAAAGGCACTAAAACAGTAGAAATCATCGGCCAGGGAATTCTGATGGATCACAGATGGATACTTTAAATCTTCCATGCAATGAAGTTTCTTCAGTGATTACAAGGGAGAAACAATCTGAAAGCAAGGAATTCCTCCAACTTAAGATACTCTCCTGTGTACATCATTCTTGTACTAGAAAATCAGACAAGCCACATCATGAAGGCAAAGACAAACATTAGAAAAATGGTTGCAAGAGAGTCTCAGTAAAGGATTCCTTTTTAAGAAAAGAAAAATAAAGGCTGTAACAAGTGGATGATAAGCAATCATCTTCATATAGAAGAAAATACAGATATAATAATGAAATAGTGTTTAGTCAGCACATCTCATGGATACATGGATAACATGGATTAAGCATCCTAGATACTTCACCTTGTTTTGCAATTCATTGATTTCTTCCAATAATTTAGAAATCTCAATCTGCAAAAAAAACAAGACAGAGATTAGAATCATTGAAATACATATTTCAGTTTACACAGTAGACCATTTCCTTTGAACAGTTAAAAGATGATGGTATTCACATTTAATCCCAGGAAAATAGATGCCATCACAGCTCATATTTACTCATATTGTGAAACATTGGTACTTGCAACTTTACTTATATAATTACACAAGTCCATAACTGGGCATCTTTCTATGATTAATTAAGACCGTCACAGGTCTGCACTCCTGGACCAAAAACAAGCCCCCTAAATAAGTCTCCTTAAACTTTGATTGTCCTACCTTGCTCACCTTTAGTCATCCAAAATGGCCCGCAACTTCTATATACACAGAAGTATATGAGTTTATCTCAAAATTTGTAATAACCCAGACACCCAAGGAAATAAGTTCAACCTGTGCCCAGTAGGTAAGCCAATTGCCTTATCACCCATCAGTTTTGGGATTCACATTTGAAAAGCAATATGCTCACGAAATCATAATTAAGTATTACCCTCACCTCACCCTTACCCCATAGAAAACCCATGGACAAGAGCAATGAACACAGTAGCTTGATAAATCGAGACTAGGTGAAATTCCAACTTAAACGCAAAACTCAATGCGTCAAAACAAACAATTTTCTTCTTCCACAGTTTTCCTTGACAACAGAATAAACAGTGGTAACTCATCAATCTATCCACTCTCACCAATATGCACTTTCCCGCAAGTTGTGATCTAATACCTTGACAGAACAGAAAGCATTCAAAGATCCATAATAAGAAACGAAAAGCTCAAAAGTCTTTTTAAGGACTCCACATGTGAGTCCAGTAAAGATCCCATATTAGAGTTGTGCGAGAGAAGAGATCAATATATAATTCTACTAGGTTACTCCACCTAATGCCAATTGGATTTAGGATGCAATTCCACTTGGGTTTATATGGGGATCAAAGTGTGCAAACTCTGTAGGTCGGCTAACAAATCTAATCCTACCGCTACATACAATCTTCAAAAAAGGAGACAAGGCTTTGCATTTCTAAGTTCCTTGTTCCAAAAGAAATTCTATTTCAACAATTCGCCTTCTTTTTTTTTCCTTCTTTAAATTGGTGAGATGGGGAGGAGGGAATGCCTCCAGTGGGGATCGAACCCAGGTGGCACCACTAGTCCCCCACTATTCCCAACCACTAGGCTATGTCGTTGAAGGACAATTCACCTTTTAATTATCCCAACATTGAGGTTTCTCAACAGCTTATAGCTTCATTATAAAAGCCCCAAATTTCATAAACTTCAACAAGAATTGAAAACACACCCAATTGGGCAAAATTTTTAAAGAAAAAGGGTCAGCAAAAATCAGATCTGCCAATAACAAAAAGAACCCAAAAACCAAATGTACCTCGTGCTCTCTAGCGAGGGTCTGGCGATCCCAAACGACAAAGCTAACCATAACGAAACCCAGGAAGAGGAACGCGAGCCGTTTCGGCCGTTTCAAATAATACGCTGGATTTAAATGCCTCCATCTACTCGACGACGATCTACTCCTCGCCATTAAATTGGGTATATTTTACACAAATCCCTAACCCTAATTCACCAATCACTATAAATCTCCTCCCTTTCTCCAAAAATTGCAAGACGAAATCAAAAAGAAATCTCCTTTCGCGTACAAATCCCTAACCCTAGATCACAAATCACTATAATTCTCCTTCCTTCCTCCAAAAATTACAATCTCTTTGTGAGTCCAAATCCCTAACCCTAGATCACCAATCACTACAATTTACCTTCATTCCTCAGAAAAATTGAAAGAAAAAATGAGAAAGAAATCCTTTTTTGTGTAATTCAAAATCAATTGGAGGTGACAAAGATCTGTAACTCGCATCGATCAAAGAGGAGAAGGAAGAATCGATGACGTTGAGTATCGGATGGTTAAAAAATGAGTGCTTGAGAATTAAAAAATTAAAAAATTTGATATTTAAGGTCAACGGAGTTGTTCGGTGGTCTCTAGCCAATGAGATCTTGCCACGTCAGCTAATAGAAAAATCTTTGTCGCCTTTTTTCTTGCAAACGTGAAATATCTAAATGTTTAGTATATTAATTACTTAGTATATGAAGTTTGTAAAATAATTTTTAGTCTAAAATATTATATGCATTTAATAAAATAATCAAAATAACGATGTAAATATATTAAACCTAAAGGTCGCAATTAGAGGTGAATCTAAGCCAAGCCGAGCCGAGCTTGAGCTTGCTAGGCTCGAGGCTCAGCTCGAAATTAGCCAAGCTTTAAAAGTTTAAGCTCGAGCTCAGGTTTGGCTCGACTCGATCTAAGCTTAGTGAGTTTCGCATTAAGCTTGTAATATTTTAACTCATTTAAAGTCAATATAGGCTCGTTTAAGCTCAGGTTTGGCTCATTTAGGCTTTAATATGGCTTCATTGAACAATATTTAAGTAAATATATCATACTAAAAAAGACTCGCTTAGGCTCGTTTAGACTGAAGAGCCTACTAGCTTGAGCTTCACTAGGCTTGGGCTCAACTTGGCTCGAGTTCAAAGCGAGCCAAGCTTTTCGAGCTTTATCTTGTGAGTCGGCTTAGCTCATTTACTCCCCTAGTCCTATTCTGTAATTTACCCTAAGAATTTTACACATCACTTTAGTTGAATCCTACATCGGAGTTTATGTAACATTTAGTGGATTGCTTTATTTAATATCAATTTGTGTTCGGATAAAATCCCACTTGAGCTTATGTGTGAATCTCGTATATGTCAACTTCGTGGGTCGAGCCTTTTGACTTATTTAATAGGGCAAATTAGTCATGTTATACCCGAGGTATTAAAAATAGAGTCAACCACTCAACTTGGTTATTAAATGGATTAGAAACATTAACCTTATCTAATTCAATTATTAAACGGATAATTTGTGGGTTTGGCATTTAATTATATGGATATTTTATTTATTAAATGTCACTTTGTCAATTTACAAATATGTCAGTAATACATTTCACATTTAACTCTAACAATAAATGCAAGGCGTATTTGTAAAATTTAAATTTAAATATCAAAGTAACATAGTTAAATATAATTCAAATTAACTTAAGTGAGATAGGCTACCGGCAATTTATATATAATAACAGTAGTATACTACTTAAATGTCTCACATAACTATATAAACGGGTGAAGCCTGTTAAAACAAGTTAATCCAGCCAATCTAAATTCAACTCAATTATCTAAACGTGTTTAATGGATCAACCCAATTTCAACATGTCTTCATATACCACAACTGAAGTCCGTTATCTTTATGCAATGTTCATGTTGATTTATCATGTCATATCTGGCTTTCAAGCTTTATAATTTATGTTATATATTTCTTTATTTATTATTTAGTTTAACTTTTATAATTTTTTAAATCTATGTAAAATTTATATTACTGTATTCCAGTTTCATAGTAAAATAAAAGATGAGTGGCAAAAGATTTTCAATGGAAAGATTCCGAGTGGGTTTAAATTGGATTAAATGGTGAATTTTGTATTAGATCAACATGAGTAGATCATTAAAAATTATGATATTGATCTATTATATTACTATTATTATTATTATTATTATTATTATTATTATTATTATTATTATTATTATTATTATTATTATATATGGTGAATATCAAATGAGAGCATTTAACTATGATGAGACATGAGAGCTTAAATCTCAGCCATTAAATTTAAAATGAAGGGCTGAGATTGCACACATAAAGAGGAGGAGGAGAGAGAGAGAGTTTATATATATATATATATTTCCAACCCTAAATCTAACCGATGAAAAACCGTAAGGGTTTCAGTGAATTTGGCGCTTGCGAGTTGGATAGTTGTGTGCTATTTATGTCTTATTTCTTTTATTTTTATATCTATGTTTTTCAAAAGAGGTGCTACAATTTGCAGGATTTGAGTTCCGTTATGACTTTGGTTATTGTATTTAGAAGGCTCAAATTTGGATTTTAGCATGCAGAGAAATTCACAGATAAAGCGACTGCATGGTTGTCAAAACAATACTAAAAACATTTAAAAGAAACTATTACAAAAAAAGGTTCGATATATTTACAAAGTTTTTCTCAGCTAAAATACAAAAAAAGATTAAAGTTATCATACTTATACATCTCCGTACTAGCTCTCGGATTGCATGCATCACTCACTCGCAGGTCTTTTATATGCAACATGATAAGTTGAGGCCTGCAAACCTAATAAGGAATTATGCACCCAATTACAGAGCGTGTGACAAGTTTAAATGTCTTTCTAATGGAATTAATCCCAAAACTAATTAGCAATAGATAGAATAACTCCCGGTACTTTCCTTTGCTTCTTGGTCATTGAGATTCTTTCCTTCATACTTGGATCGTATCATTGTTATAGGAAAATGTAACCCGATAAATATGATAACGCATAATCGCTTTATAAGAACTAGTTATTTAATAACCACTGCTCCTGTCATCTTTTATGCTCCATTTTGTTTAACAGAAAATATTTTTTTGAAAAATATTTATTTTCTAAATATTTTTATTAAGAAATATTATTTTTATAAGAATTTGTGTTCTTTAGTTTAAATAAATAATTTCATTATATTGTATGAGATTTACGTGCTTGGAAATAGCATCTCATTAGGGTATCCCCCTGATGGGGTAAAGCTGCGCACATTCTACCCTTCCCAAACCCTGCTCACACTGGAGCAGTTGTGGCATTGGGCCTGTTGTTGTTGTTGTTATATGAGATTTACGTAGTTCAAGTTGGAGCTGAACCTTAATTGAGTATTCGATATGATATTGATATACTTGATACTCTGCTTGACTTCTCATACTAATGTAATCGAGTGTAGTCAAGCTTGTTATCCAGTCGAGTTTGTTGTGAAGTTGAGCTCATTATAGCGTCGAGCTTGCTATTAGACTGAGCTCCTCAATCTACTATTGAGTCATCATCGATCCATATATTGAGTTGATGCCAAAACATTAATTAGTTCTTGAACAAGATCCTAACGAGTTCTTACAAGTCCTAAACAAGCCCGTAACGGTCTCATTATCAAATTGCTTGTAGACTTAACGAGCTAAGCATCCAGTGTTCAAACTCGACTCATTATACTTATTAACTCGAAGGCCGATCAATAAGCTACAAAGCCCCCAAAATAAACTAAAATGAGTAGTAATCGATTTAAACACGAGTCTTTCATTGAACGTTTGGTTCATTTATGGCCCAAGTAGGATCGCTCTTAGGTTGTTATTGCATGTGTGCGTTCATTGTCCATGGAGGAGGAGAATCAGGTGCAATTTTTATTAAAACGACACCGCACATCCCCCCTTTCAAGTACAAATTTAAGAAGATATATCAACGGTGATAAAAAATCGGTATTAATATGTACTATATGTATCTAAATATATTAAATTTTAAAAAATCAAATATTTATTCTTCTATTATTTAATGATTATATATAAATCTCGTTTAATTATCCCTAAATTATTGTGTACATTTTACCATTATATTATTATTTTTAAATGTTTAACTTTTATATGGAAACATTTTCTTCTTATAACTGCACTTGCCAGATGAAAACCTGATTCAAATTGATACAAACTGACCGGGACCACTTTCTAACCGGCCTTGAACCAGACCGACTGGGCTTCAATCAGTCTGGTCCTCGATCTCATAATTTGATGTAGTTCGATCTTCAATCCAATCCGGCTCGATTTAGTCTTAGACGTGCACCATATTATATACATATATAGGGTGCCGTTCTTATGAAGGGATGAGAGCATAAGAGAGGCGAATCTTGCATTCCATTGTAATAAACGACCAAGATTTGTTGCACATTAAAAAAATTAATAATTTACAACCCATACCCATGGGGCAAAAAGAAAGAAGGGGTAAGGGAAGGAAAATTTTTTTTTTCAATACTCAACAAATCTTGGTCGTATATTATTATTTTTTTTATGTCCTATAAATCTTGCTTGTCCATTACAATGCAGGGCCAGGATTCGCCCCTCTTACCATTTTATAAGACCGCTACCCTATATATATATTAGAAACCCCAGAATTCGCCCCTCTTATGCCTTCACCATTTTATAAGAATACAACAATGAAAAACAATCACAATCCCAATGCTTCGATGGCTCCCGCTGTCGCAAGGTCTAGGAAGGGTAGGATGTACGCAGCCTTACCCCACCAGAGTGAGACCCTGACAAGAGACAGTTTCTAAGGACCGCCAACCCGAGGACCCTGACGAGAGTGTATATATATATATATATATATATATATTAGAAAGCCCACCTAATCCTCCCCCATCCATTGGGAAAACCAAAAGGAGAAAAGATAAGAAGAATTGTTGACTTACGTTAAGAACAAAAGAATCATACCTTCCTTCCCAACCCTATTCTGCCTGCCCCTACCGGCTTCATACCCGCCTTATTATCTATCAATGTCTAACTTATTATCTATAAAATCTTTTCTTTTTTCTTTCAATAATAACCATGAATTCATACTATTAAATTGCGTAAAAAATATTTTATATAAAATAACATAATGGGTAACTCCAATATGTAACTACGAGGCGGATATATACGGGTACGGGGCGGGCAGGGGTGGGTACATGTGGGTACGGGCAGGGCGGGGCGGGTACAAGCCTATACCCGTACCTGCCCCATACCCGTGATGGATATTGACATGCGTACCATACCTATAACTGTTATCCGCATCACCTATGCCCGTACCCGTCCCAAACGGGGCGGATACCCAGGGGTAACGGATTTTACCCGCCCCATTGCCATCCCTAACTAGCACCCCATCTTTGTTTTTTCAATATTTTACTGAAAATCACTTGATTTTAATATATCACCTAAATTTTTTATTTTTCAATATTATACCTAAACTTTCCAAAATTTTTGAATGTCATACCTTCATGTGATACAATCAATATCCGTTAATTTCTATTGATGTCACATTTAAAATTTCGGAATCTACATCTAAAATAATTTCAAAAAATTTTAAAAAATAAATATTTAAAAAAATTGTAAATATTAATTTTTAAGTACTTTTTTCTAAGTGTCACGTCAATAGAACTAACGAAACCCTAACGACATCACACTACAGTGTGACTATAAAACATTAGGAAGAGTTAAGATATGACATTGAAAAAATAAAAAAATCTAGATAATTTTTTAAAATCACACTTACAGTCCGGATGATTTTCAGTAAATTGTTTTGCATAAAAATAGCTTGCAAGGGTGAATTTCGAAAAAAAAAAAAAGGGTCTTCTTTCTTTTTATAAAAAAAAGTAATATATTTTGAGAAAAGAACTTAAAGCATGTGTTTACAACAAGCAAGAAATCAAGTTTTTCAAAAAAAAAATTCTTATTAAATATTTTTTAGGTATAATTATATGGTCGAATTTAGATATTATCAAAAATTCTAGAAAATTAGCAATTATATATAAGACTTTTATAAGTACATAAAAAAGAGGGCACCAACACGCCGTCACCAAATCTCATTAGAACTCCGAAGTTAAGCTTGCTTGGGCGAGAGTAGTACCAGGACGGGTAACCTCCTTGGAAGTCCTCATCCTCAGGTTGGAGGCACAGGTAAACAGCCTTTCTTCAAGTTAACATCCTGAAGGGAGAAGGCTGCATACATCCACTCCCCCCAGATCCTGTGTAAGCGGGAGCTCTCGAGACACTTGGTATGTTCCTTACTTTTATATGTACATATACATATACAATATATGCATATGTACATGTCAGATTTGCATTTAAGGCTACAAGTGTCGACTTACAAATGAAAAATGATGACTCGTGTAGTTTTCTTTTCCGTATATATATATATATATATATATATATATATATATATATATATATATATGTTAAGAAACTTAAACAAAACTAGTATGCTCTGATACCAATTTGTTAGGAATAAAACTTAATGCGGAAGCTTGGACCCTGATAACTTAATTCGATTCAAATAATATGACTCACGCAAAACGAAAAGTAAACAAATATGGAGAAAGAAAGAACAAAACAAGAACACACAATATTTACGTGGAAATCCCTCTACAATCGAGAGGGGAGAAAACCACGGGCAGAGATGGAGATTCTTTATTAACTGAACGGAAGAATTACAACGACACTTCCCAAACGAGAGATATGGAAGAATTACAATCACTCCCTCTGAACTCTCGTAGCACTCGAATATCTTGAAGGAATTATGAAATCACCTCTTTTTCTTAATGGCGGCTCACACGCTTTTTGATTGGATACGTATGGGAGAAACCTCTCACCAAATACCGAAACCCTAAACCCTTATTTATAGAAAATAATTAGGGTCGGCGGAAAACGACTCCCGATCGATCGATCGGCCCCTCCACGGCCAAAAATCCGAATCCTTTCCTTAAATCACCCGATCAATCGGTTTTCCTTCCCGATTGATTGGTGACCACACGGCAGCCCCATATAAAATAAAACAAGTAATTTGAGACATAACATAACAAATCTCCACCTTGGCTCAAATTACATACATAAAAGAATTTCCTCCACCTTCTCCACAAAACCCCCACACACGGGGTTAACACAACGAAGTACGAAACCTAACCGTGCGAAGCTTGAACTTCCTGTTAGGTAAAAACTGAGTGAACATATCTGAGAGGTTATCAGCAATGCCAATCTTCTTCTCTGAATTGGCTTTTGACACATCAACTGAAACAGCCACTCGCTGCTGAACTGTGTTACTGAACTGAACTCCCTCTGGCTTACTCACCTGACCTGAATCACAAACAACTGATGACATTTTCTGTGGAGATAATAATAATGAAGACTCACCAAACGTGACACGTCTAGTCAGGAATTGTTTGAAGAGAAAACTTTTCTGCTTCACATAAAGCCCTTGTTCACATACCAGCAGTCCTCTGGACTGACCACACAAAAAGCCCCTTACACTGTGCTCAGACAGACACCTAGCACCTGAACGATCCAATCTCAAACATCCTAAATTTGTGATCTCCGATTCTGTCAACAACAAGGATGATGAAGATACTGCAACAGATCTAACAAATGTGGAACCGACAAGCTCATACAACGTACCTGACCTTCTGCCCTTCATAACTGTCAATGCACCCTTAACGACCTTCAAAACTCCACCTTCAACTGTGTACCTGTACCCTTTAGATTCAAGAGTACCCAAAGAGATGAGATTTTTCTTCAAATCAGGAACATGACGAACATCGCCCAAAACCCTGATAGTGCCATCGAACATCCTAAAACGAATTGTTCCTATACCCAAAACTTTGCATGGATTATCATTACCGATCAAGGCAACTCCACCTCGAACAGACTCGTATGTGGAAAACCAATCCCAGCTGGGACAGACATGATAGAAGCAACCCGAATCCAAAAACCAACTATCTTTCAAGTTGAACTGAGGTTCAGACACAGACAAAAGAAGATCTTCACTCTCACCACCAACAACACTAGCTGCTATGGATCTTTGGTCAAACCTGTTATCTGCTTCTAGTTTTCTCTTAAGCTTATAACAGTCTTTCTTAATGTGCCCTTTCTTACGACAGTAGTTACAGGTTAGGTCTTGGTACCTAGACTTAGACTTGTTTCCATTATGATCCTACTCGGTTCTCCCCCTCACAAATAAACCACTACCTGAGTTATACACAGAGTCAGATAATTTCCTATCTACTCGTTCTTTACTCAGTAGGTTTCTCTTAACTTCATCAACAGATATGATTTGTCTACCCCCATAAATCATGCTTTCGACAAAACCCTTATATGAAGTAGAGAGAGAACATAACAACAACATTGCCTGATCTTCATCCTTAGGAACATTATCTAATTCTTTCAAATCTTGAATAATTGAATTAAATTCACTGACGTGGTTCTTAAGTGACGTATCTTCTGACATACGAAACGTGAACAACCGGCGCTTAACTGCGAGTTTGTTGGAGAAAGACTTGAAACAGAACATATCCTGCAATTTCTCCCACAACTCCTTAGCGGTCTTCACTTCCAGAACTTCTGTCAAAACGTCATCGGTAAGACACATCTGAATTGCTGTGTGCACCTTCTCATCCAACTCCTCCCATTGTGCTTCTGTAAGATTCTCTGATTTCTTCTCTTTCCCATCCAAAGTTTTCTTCAAGCCATTTTGAGTCAAGAGGCCCTTAACACGAACCTGCCATAAGCTGAAGCTTCCTTGACCACAAAACTTCTCAATTTCGGATCTAATTGCGGACTTCATATTATCAAATCGAAATAACCAGGGCTCTGATACCAATTTGTTAAGAAACTTAAACAAAACTAGTATGCTCTGATACCAATTTGTTAGGAATAAAACTTAATGCGGAAGCGTGGACCCTGATAACTTGATTCGATTCAAATAATATGACTCACGCAAAACGAGAAGTAAACAATTATGGAGAAAGAAAGAACAAAACAAGAACACACAATATTTACGTGGAAACCCCTCTACAATCGAGAGGGGAGAAAACCACGAGCGGAGATGGAGATTCTTTATTAACTGAACGGAAGAATTACAACAACACTTCCCAAACGAGATATATGGAAGAATTACAATCACTCCCTCTGAACTCTCGTAGCACTCGAATATCTTGGAGGAATTATGAAATCACCTCTTTTTCTTAATAGCGGCTCACACGCTCTTTGATTGGATACGTATGGGAGAAACCTCTCACCAAATACCGAAACCCTAAACCCTTATTTATAGAAAATAATTAGGGCCGGCGGAAAACGAATCCCGATCGATCTGCCACTGCCGATTGATCGGTCCCCTCCACGGCCAAAAATCCGAATCCTTTCCTTAAATCAACCGATCGATCGGCTTTCCCTCCCGATCGATCGGTGACCATATGGCAGCCCCATATAAAATAAAACAAGTAATTTGAGACATAACCTAACAATATATATATATTTGGCTGGATATTGAAATTTTATGCGAAGAAAGAGAATGTGAAAAGAAAGAATTGAAAAAGAACTGAGTGAGAAAAAATAGGAAGTTAGGTTCCTAAGTTATGAAATAAAATACTTGATATTTTTTTCTAATTATATTTGAATTTGTAATTTTATCTTTCTTATGAGTATAATATATATCTAGTTTTATAACTGTCTTATTTTTTATTTTTAGCTTTCATTTAAACTGTAACAATAACAACAACAGTCCCAGTGCCTTGCGGCTCCCGCATAATGCGGGGTTTCGGGGGGTGATGTACGCAGCCTTACCCCTTCCGGCAGGAGAGGAGACTGTTTCTGGGGACCCCCAACCTGGAGTGGTTGAGTTCCTACAGATAAACTATCAATTCATCAATCGTGCATAAAAAAAATAATAATAATAAAAAAAATATCAAAAATAGAGTTTTTAATTTATTATAAAAACTAAAATCAGCAAACAAGATTGATAGTATCAATGCCCTAACTTTGTGTATTCACGAAACATTAGATTAGATCCTCTTTGAACTAATGCTATGCAATAACACAATCAATCTCAGTTAAAAAAAAAGTACCTCAAGCAAATCTGTATACTACCTAGGGTTGTTCAAAAAAATCCGTAACCGAAATCCCAAAATACCGACCCAAAAATGCGGTTAACCATACCAAATTTTCGGTTCGGTTAACCGAACCGAAAAAATTTGAGGTATTTCGGGACGGTAACGGTTAGTGATTTTGTCCACTTCGGTTAACTGATTTACCGAAATAATATATATCATGTATATATTTCCTCATGTTCATAATATTATATTGTTTACTAAGTATGCTTTTCTATCATATAAATGACTCTTCTATAATACATGATTAATTTATCTTTTTCCTAGTTCATCTCCTCTCACGGAGTATTTGTGCCTCATTATTATATTCTAAATACTAATTAAGCACTACGTTGCTATAATTTAGTGCTACTCACTTGCTCACATATTGGTTAAAATAAGATATTATACGTTTAATTTTTTAGAATTATATTATAAACTCATAATTTATTGAATATTCTCACAATTAATGTATTTTTTGGACATTTACAAACCATTAAGGAGATAGATCATATAGCATAAAAGAGGCGTTGCATTACTTTTTCGGTTACCTGTTAACCGACATAACCGAACCGAATTACTGAATTACCGAAAGTCGGTTAACCGGCCTTTTCGGTTACGGTAACGGTTAGAGATATTTGAGTATTTTGGTTACGGTTATCCGAACCGAAATACTTTTCGGTACGGTTAACCGAACTGAAATATTTTTCGGTACGGTTAACCGAACCAAGAACACCCCTAATACTACCCACAAAAAAAAAAGGAAATAACAAAAAACCTACGAAAATACAGAGTTATTGCTCTGTTAGTCTCTAATGTTTATAAGTTTATTGAAACTGACTCCTCATTGTTTTTTTTTTTTTTTTTGAAAAATTATCACCTAAGTACCGTGGCATTCAATATATAAATGGAGTACCTTGAGTTTTAAATGTTAAGTACCCGAAAATTTTTATTGGAAAAGGCAAAAATTAAACATAATTCTGATAGCATATTAGTATCTTTATGAAGATTTGTTGATTTTTCCCCCCAAAAAATGCTAACATAAAACATAATATGGCAAAATTTTGATAGTTTATATCAATATTTGGTAAATATTTATGACAGTTCACTACATTTTTTATGAAAATATTGACATAACTTATATATATTGTAGTAATTATATACTACATTAATTTTTTTTATAAAAAAGTCGGCTATATTCTTACAAAAATTTATCAAAATTCCGACATAGGCTAGCCAAGTGATAAAGGATTGAAACCTCGGGGCACCTCATTGTATTTATTGAAATGTCAGGGCACTTAGGTGATAAATAGTCAAAATTTACGGTACCTAAGTGATAATTTTCCTTTTCTTTTTTTGGTGCAGATCGCCCTTCGTGTTGTATTTAATCACAAAATTAGTCATTCATCTTAATTTTGCCAAATGTTGGTTGCCAGATGGAGGACAAATTCAGTGGCCAAATAAAACTTAGAATGACTACTTTAAACAGAAAAGGATACGAGGAACCAATTTGAACAAGTTTACGAACATTTGAGACTATGGAAGTAGATAACTCGAAAAAACATGAAAAACGACATCATATATAGATGGATAATCACTCTTTTATCATTATATATAGCTCGGAATCCAGTTTTCTACTCTAATAACCTAAAGCAAACACTGATCTAAGCCTCACAACTACAGCACAAGTTCATGTACACGACTCGCCGGTTTATTTTCAGTACTGCAGATTACAATACTAAAGGGACACCCTTTTCGACTCGCTATAGGGTAGGCTAAGAAGGAGAACCTCGGCGTAAAGGTCGAGGGTATCCCATTTGACAATGTCCTATCTAGTAACAAATTACCAGCAACACAGTGAAGAACAAGAACTCGAACCTCGGAAGACGAAACAGGGGCGAGAAGAGGAAGTTATTATGAGGAATCGCTGACGTTGCCAGTGATTTGAAGCATTTGGCTGGCTTCAAAGTTCCCGTTCTGCTGTAAGGAGAAGCATTATGAAAGAAAACGTCAAAATGGAGAAAAAGATGGATCATTATATAATAAAGCAGGATGCACGATGTTCTCTCCAACTAGACTGGGGCGCACAAATGTGTCGTATTTGTCATGCCTGTGTTATATAGTGAGTTTTAGAAAGGGGGTTGTCCTGAACCTGACCCATTAATTGAACGGTCAACCCTCAACTCTTACTCAATCCAATTTAAAAAGGTTACTCGTTTGATTATAAGAGTGACTTATTTTGGTATGTTCTCTCCAACCACACTAGGGTAGTCAAATGTGTTGAGTTGTGTTTATGTTATACAAGGGGTTTTAGAAAGGGGTCGACCTAAACCTGACCCATAAAACAGCCAAAGAACCCTCAACCCATAATCAATCAAATCAACAAAGGCTACCTGTTTCATTATATGCGTGACTTTTCTTTATTTACATATAGTTTGGCAACTTATAAACATGTCTCTAATACGCCCTTATGGTTTAAATGAATACATAACATACTTATAATTATTAAAATAAATTATCAAATTAACCTGACTAAACATAGTTCAAAAATCTAATGCTAACATAGGCCATAGAAATATATATATATATATATATATATATATATATATATATATATATATGTAAATAGCAATAAAATATAACTCAAATAATTTGGTGTAACTATATACATGAGATAAATGTGATAACAGGTTGAACCAAACAAAATTCAATTCAACCCAATTACTTAAACGGGACAACCCAAATTCTACCTAGCTCCAAAAATCCCGACCAAAACCTGAGAGCTTCATGTCATGTTTCTATGTCATGTCAAACTTTGCTAGCTTTAAGCAAGACCATGAAAGTTGGACAAATATGTGTCCAAGTCAGACTGGATTAGTTTCTAAGATTTTTCACGTTATTTTGTATAATTTGAAGTGTCCAAGTGTCCTATTCATATCCAAGTACTCTTATCCAACACAGTAGTTTAGAATAGAATGGAAAATCCGTTAACTACGAGTAATAGATCCATACACAGGGTTTTCTTAGTGATCTCTCACCTCTTCGTTTCTATTCATAGATGGATTCTGTCCAGGTGATGGGGCTGCTTTCGACAAGTCCCGCAGCGTTCCCTATATCACAGAGGGTTAAATGGAGGCTGGCTTCAGCAGACTATTAGAATTACTATGTGTTGGTCTTTTAACGTATGTGAGTTTGTTCAAATTAATACGTCATCTTTCATTTTCCTCGTCTTTTCTTTTTGTTTAAAATAGTTCCTCATGTTTTAATTTATGATGAAATTTGTCCCCCATCAGGTGACCAGCACTAGGAAAAAAGTTAAAGCATAAACATGAGTAACTATTTTGAACAAAAAGAAAAGATAGGAGTCCAATTTAAGCAAAGTTACAAACATTGGAGTATTAAACAAAAAAAATATGAAGACTAATTTGAACAAATTTACAAGCATTAGAGACCAACAGAGTAATATCTCTAATACAAACTGAATGAATAGGAAACAAGATTTGAATGCTAGTGCGAAACATCAGATGAAAACTCAAAAGCAAGATTAAATCACCTTCCCACGATTATTGAAATTCAAAGCCAAGGAGAAGGAAAAATGCGTTAAGCAAACTCCATTGTTACCTTATTTGCCCACATAAGTCCACAAGCATTGCAAAGGGTCCTGAGCCCTTCAGGCCCTCGCCGCATCATTGGAGTAGCTCTCTCGTTAATGCCACAATGCCGACAACTAACAAGCATTATAACAAAAGAAACTACAAGGTTATCACATATCCTTGATGAAAACATTTGTTTCGGGAAACTTGACCCATTCAGATAAAAAAAAAACCTTCTTTTTTTTTATCGAAAAAAGAACTTGGCCTATTAACTAAGTTGTTATAGGAAATTCTTTAATCGATATCACCCTGATGAGTAAAGGCACAGATGTGTGGTAAGCGGATATGAACGTGCGATCTGCTCAATGCTTACAATATAACTATGGAATCACAACTGGGAAGAAGCTGCGACCTGGAGGTTCTCAAACTGACGGCTTGGGGGAAATCAAGGGTTCTGCAAAGGTACTACTCTTGTCCATAGTTCAGTAAAAGCCAATTCCAAGCAGAATTTGTCAGATAGTCATTGCGGTTCAACATATTTTCCAGGGACGGTGCCTTTTCATTTCAAGCAATCGAAAAGGATTGTGTATTGTCCGGGTTTTTCAAAGAGAGGGAGAATTAATCTTCCACGAGGACTGTATTTAGAGGATTCCCAAGGAGAGTGATTTACTCTGTAGCCCCTTATGTTTTCATGTTTGTTCAAATTAGTCCCTTATTTTTCCCTTTGTTCAAAGTAGTCTCCAATCTTTGTAAGCTTCTTTTTTTCAGATTCAAAATAGTCCCTAATATTTTATTTTATGACAAAGTCGGTCCCTCCCTCATACACTGCCCAAATTTAGGTAAAACAAATTTTGTCATACAATAAAACAAGAGGGACTATTATGGACAAGAAAAAAGATGAGAGACCAATTTAAACAAATTTACAAACATTAGAAACTATTTTAAACAAAGAAAAAAAATGAAAGACCACTTTGAATAAACTTACAAACAATGGGGACCAAATAGTAAATAACTCTACCCAAGGAAATAGAAAGGGGGAATAAAAGCCTTTTTCCTGATAAAGTCGGAGAAGGATGTTGTCAGTCTGGCCATTAGCACAAACACCCAGATAACTTTACGAGAAGCCAAAGCATTCGTGAACACGAATACTCAAATGCAACTGAGACGGGCAGGAAGAGTAGCTGTATTTTGGGTTGTTGAAGGAGACTAGTCTCAGCAGCAAATGTTCTCTGACTGCATGTTCTTCTTGGTTTCTTAATCACTATTGATTATAATCGAAGCTTAAGGCTGACAGTACATTTTTGTGAAAGCGAGTTTGGTTGGTGTAGCACTTAAGGCTTTCAACCCCCCAAACATGAGGTCTTGGGTTTGAGTTCACCCTCCCCATCCACATGCACTGGTCGCCCTAATTATTGCTAATATTGTGTTTCTTACCACTAAAATATATATATATATATATATATATATACACTTTTGTGAACAAATTGAGTGCCCCTCAAAGCAGCAGTCTTGATGAAACATTATTTCTAAATGAAGGGATGACAAAAATCGGTCATTAAATAAGCATGAGGTGAAAGAAATTTATAGCACAGGATGGAAACTCACGAAACTTCTGGTTGTTGCGGTACATTTCCCTCTGCACCCCAGCTTTGGGCTGAGTCCCAACTTGTCGCTCCCGAAGAACACTCATCTTGGTTAGGCTTCGATGAGGTAAACTGACCTTTATTCCTTTGCATCCTAAAAACAAGCAGCAAGAAGTAAGCACATAATAACACTTTTCCTACATAATTATGCTTTTCCTCATCTCAGCTGGAGAGCAGGCATTAAAGTAATTTGGTGGAAGTGACAAAAATATAAAAAAGTATCTATAACCATGTCCCCCAAGAGAACAGTGATATGAATCTCAGGCATCGTTTGACATATGGAATTAGAATTAGACCGTGGAATTGCAATTTTGAATTTAAGTCATCTAGAATTTTGGGTCCATTAGGTTGGGTCATTTCCAACTTTGAGTCAGATATGGCTAGGTTTACATCAGGTTAGGTCAATTTAGATTCAACTTATTCAAGTTTGGCCAATTTGAATCTTGGATAATTAGGCTAGGTTGGGTATTTTGGTTTTGAGTGATCTTGGCTTTACAAATCAATCGAGTTGGATCATTTTAAGTTTCCAGTTAGTACAGTTACTAGGGAATTACAATTCCTTCCCTCGCATCAAAGAATTACAATGTATGATTTTTAGTCAATACCCAATTCCATGGTATTGTGGAGTGGAGTTGTAATTTTAATTCCAACTAGTAAACCAAATACAAGAAAGAAAATCTAGGTTCCAATTCTAGTTTCAACCTCGATTCTAAGCTTCAATTCTATACGCCAAACATGACCTAACAATATTGAAAAAATATAAGAAATAATTAAAAAAAACCACGAATCAAGGCCTTGTAACCATAGTTACAAGGTGAAAAAGAGATGTCTACACAGGCTTTGACGTTTGTACTCTCCTAAGACGCCTGGCAACACAGTATCCCAGCCCCAAATCGAAAATGGTCATGAACACTAGTCATAGACATTTTCGGATTTGTTTCCCATCGTATTACACCACAAAAAACAAAGATATAATGTCTCAGAAGGAACGCACTCTCCTTCCAGCATCCAGACATCAAAGCTTTGACTGAGTTCCAGACACTAGACACCAGATTGCAACAACAAGCTCATTGACTCCAACTAAAGTCGATGCACTTCTAAATGAATGGCAAGGATATCTTACATTTTAAAAATATGACGATACATACTCGTTTACAAGTTGAACAAGAGGTTAAGTACCAAAAAGCATATAAAGACTGAAAGATACCTAAGTGCCACTTCCTTACGAACAGTATAGCGGATTTTCTTGTCGAAATTACGTTCTTTCCGCTTTTCCCGGAATCTAATTAGAGAAGCCAGCCTTTGTGGAACATTGAATCTTTGAGGTGTTCCAGATAGCCCCTAATAAAAAGGTACAGTAAATGGAAGATCAAGGGGATAACACTCCTCGGAGAGCCAATAGATTAACTAAAAAGAACATTTACCCTACTGTTATGGTTTGATGTCAATGGAATAGCAGGCATTGTGGGAGGTACTTCACGGCCCCCGAGCAAAAGCAGTACTGCTTGAACCTGCATAAGATAATCAATTCAAATCTCTTACACCTTGGAATAATGGATTAAATTGATTGCAACAATCTGAACCCTGACCATGCAGGATCAAAACATTATTTCTAGCAACGGTAAAAGAATATGCAGAAAAAAACCAAGGCAGTGCGTCAAAATCTCTACAAATAAACGCAAGCGATTGCATATGAAGCCTTCCATTAGAAAATTTTCAGCCACAATTTGCTCAGTCATTTTCCATATTCGCTCCTCCATGTGATTGCTTTACATTGAATTATATTTCACACGTGAACTTACAGCAATTGCATGCGTTTATTTCACAATTATATGAAGACTTCTCCAAAATGGAGGCAATGACCTATTGCCCATATTAAAATGCTCAACAGTCAACAGTATGTAGGTTTTCCTCCCATCAAGGCCTTGCCTCAGTGGTTGGCGTTCTCTTGACCGTGGGTGTGCTCCCCATAGGTCCGGAGTTCGATTCTCCCTGAGGAATCCCTGGTTTAACTACTCCTGAGGGTTGAGGGCTCTTCCAGGGGCTGGGGTTTACCGGGCAACCGGGTTCCTCATTACCCAAAAAAAAAAAAAAAAATTGTTGGTTTTCCTAAATCACTAATACAATCTTTTCTTCCTTCCCAACAGCACCCCAAGTGGGGGAGAATTCTGATCTATCTAAACAAAGTCTTTCAAGTTCCTTATTATAAATATCAACTCCGTCTCAAGTGCATACAGTTTGATGATTCATCTTGATTTCAAACTTGTTATGTCTGTCTAAACAAAGTCTTTCAAGTTCCTAATCACAAATATCAACTCCCTCTAACGTGCACAAATTTATTCAACAGAACAATGTCATCTTGTCAGAAAAGACAAACCTTTACACCTATCAGAAATGCAAAAGATAAGGTGCCACAAGTGGCAGCAGAGGAATAGCAAAATGAATCTAATTTAGAATAAGATAAAAAAAGAACATAGAAGAAAGGGAAATAGACTAAATAAAGGCCAAATAAAGTGAGACCGAAGGGGGAGAAAGTAAATCTAGTTTGGGGATAGATTCAACTAAAGCAATACATTTCTACTCCATTTGCCAAATTCTGATAATAAACAAAAATTATACTAGTCACAAGTACAGATTACACGAAGGATTTTATTCACTGCACATATCACCACATTAAGTACTTTGCAAAACAGGCTTTAACCAAATAGACAAGGCATGGAATGCAATTACACGAGAAAGAAAAGGCTGAAAGGATTACCTTTTCAGGTGATACTGAATCAAAGACATAAACTTGACCCTGGAAAGAAAGTGTTAGCTGACTATTATCAGCACCAGCTACAATCAGCGCACCATTGTTATCAGAGACATGGCCATGGTCATTTGGGACATCACCATCCATGCCCTCACCTCCACCATTAGTACCAATATCATGATCATCATCTAATCCACCCCCATTGCTCATCTGATGTAACCCATGGTTATGTTCATGCATATAGTGCACATGCATTTGTTGCTGAGCATCCGCTATGTGCATTTGGGCATCATCTCCAGGCAAACCATCCATATTTTGCAAAGCACTTATCAAACTTGTGAAAATTAACAAAATGAATCTCTCACTCCACCACAATTGCGGTACCCTGCAGAGCTTTAGATGATATGAACAGTCTATATATACTAATCCTAACTGCTAGCCTATACTTTTTGACAATATTACTCTTTGACAATATTGGACCATTCTGGCCCTCACTTCATCTATATAATCTATACACCCCAACTGAATCCTCGTCTGTTGCTCACTTCAGCTTCCACCCAACAAGTACATCAAAATCTGCAAGCAAGTAATAACATTGATATCATCATCTTCAGATTTATATCTTGAAATATTCTTTTGGTCGAAAAAAGAAATATATTTAAGAGAGAAAAAAATGTACAACGAGCTAAGGACAAGGTGTCCTTAGTCATCAATAAAACACACAAACTAATAACACAAAGCCCTCCAATCCCTGTGCAAATTTGCAAACGCTACATTCAGGAAGCTCCCAAAGCTCTTAGCTCAAATAGCTATTAAAAAGACCACCATATCCCATAAAAAATTCACTAATGTATACTGGTTTTTGAAAATCCTAACATTTCTTTCTAGCCAAATCTACCAAACACAACCTTATATCTTGAAATACTACAAAGTTCCAGCCTTTTATACAGCTTCTTTCCCCCCTAGTATTGCCTATAATTGACCCATAATCTATAAGCAAGTAGAGACATAGATATAAAACATTTCTGAAAACGCAAGGTAGAAAACATCACAAAGTCCTAGAATTTTCTAGGCAAGTAATACCCTTCATCTCCTGAATAATTGTTCAGTTTCAGTAACAAAACCTCAATAATCAAGGAGTTATACGCACTGTTGGTCCCTAATTTTTTAAGTTTGTTCAAATTGGTCCCTCATCTTTTCTTTTGATCAAATTGATCCCCCATCTTTGTAACTTTGTTCAAATTAATCCTTCATATTTTCTTTTGTTGAAAACGGACTCCAATGTTTTATTTTACGACAATATTGGTCTCTCATCTTTTTAATTTTTACCTAATTTTGGTCACCATGCAGATGACCAATTTTGTCATAGTAAACTAAAACATTAGAACTATTTTGAACAAAAGAGGAGATAAGGGACTAATTTAAACAAAGTTACAAATATGAGGGACCAATTTGAACAAAGTTACAAAGATAATGGACCAATTTAAACAAAAGGAAAGATTAAAGGCCAATTTAAAAAAAAAAAAAAAAAAACTTAGGCCTTGTTTGGTTACCAGAGAGTAAACGCAAGACATAGAAATTCATGGGAACATTTGCCCACTTGTTTGAATCCCATGAAATTTGAAAATTCAATTTCCAATTTCTTCAAAACATAAGAAGTCACTTACGTAGCCTCCCCTAGATAAGTTCTAATTCCTTTATTTTTACTTAGCTCCCCTACAACCAAAATACTTTGTACCCACTTCTTGTTAAATTGACACAAAAATCGAATTCCTAAAAAACATAACTTTCCACAGGAATTCAATTCTGGCAACCAAACAATGTAAATAACTCATTGAGAGAAACGGAGGAGATCAACTAGGCTGGCACGCAAAACAAAAAGAACACAAAAATCAAGCTGAAAAATCAGAGTATTATCAAATTTATCCTCACCTGAACACAAAAAGACTTCAAATTCGACTAGATTGCCGCTCAATTAAAATCAGATAAAATCGAGAAATTCAAGACAAAAAGAAGCATAATCGGACGTCTAGGGCACCAAAAGTAGCATTCGAAACTGAATTAAGCATGAATCCAAGATAGATCTCCTTCGGTATGAGATTCGAATTTGCCTCGTACTATATGATGGAGTAATTTTTAGGGTTCGCTTAGGGCTTAATTGAACTGAGCAATTGGGGAAAAGGGGAAGAGAAGAGAGGTACAGGAGATATATGTTAGATTCAAAATCAAAAAGACACAAATTTTATAAGTTCTTTTCAAGTAAAATTACCTTCAAAAATTATTATTTTTTATTTAAACTATATTTGACTGTAGCAGTTAGTTATTAGCGTATAATATTTAGCTGTTATCTAATTGATTAGTTGTTACTAATAAGTTATGTATTTGGTAAATTAAATGTTAAAGTTGGTAGATTATTATAAAATAATAAATAAAATTTGATTACATAGAGTTTAAAAAGCTAAAACCCAAATTATCTAGCTTTTAAAAATCTGCTATTCAAAAGCTAAATGCTATAAGAAATGCCAACAACAAAATTTTTATCAAACAATCTATTAGCTGTTTGACTAGTTAAAAGGCTAAAAATTATATTAAAAAAATGCTATAATTTTTTAATTTTTTAAAAAAGCCACTTTCAAAGTCTAAATTTTTTCAATCAATCACCTTAAATTATATTATTAACTATATATCATATGTTACATGACTTTCATATGAATTTTAATTCGTCTTTTTTTATTTTTTGAGTGCACATAAAATATGAGTTAAAACTAGTTAAACTAACAGTGCATTAATGTACACCCTTTTTCAACTAAGTTTGATCTTAAGGTAATTTAAAAGAAGTGGGATTCGGACCTTAACGGAGAAGGGGATAGAAAATATTTTGCTACCTTAGATATTTTAAGTTATGCTTAATAGACACTCCAAAATCTGTATAAAAGTTACTACATGTAATGAATAATCTATATGAAATATTAAAAAATTATGATTGCTAAAAATAATAATTTTTCAAGGTGGTTATTTATAAAAAAAAAATCCCAAAATAATTAAAGAAAGTAAAGCAACAGTTCCAGTGCCCCAAGGGCTCCCGCCTAAGCAGGGTCCGGGGGATGAATATACGTAGATTTCCCCCTTTAGTGTAGCATCCTAAAAGGAGGTTGTTTCCAAGAACCTCCAACCTGAGGGATGCAAAATGAGGACTTTTCAGGAAGTCACCCATCTTAGTACTACTCTTACCCAAGCACGCTTAATACGATATGGTGCTTGCGTATTGGTATCCTCTTAGGTAATTAAAGAAAGTAATATGATTGAAATTAAAGAATAAAGTAAGAACATAAAAGAAATAACATTTAGTTTCATTTATTACATTCTAATACAAACTCTAGTCTATTTAAACCAGGCCTGTTCTACTGCCTACTTTGGTTTATCGTTTTCTTTTCCGATAATTAGCGACAAGGTAGCTGTACAAAATAGGACATTCGACGTAAACAAGGCCTAGGACACCCGAAGGACCCCAGGACCAAAAAATGACAAGCACAAACAACAAAATAAAACTGAGAAAATAGAAATTCAAAATGAAATACAAACAGGGCCAACAAATACAAGAGGACTAAAGACACTGAAAAATAAAATAAAGAGTGTTAAGATCAAGCTGAGAGATGAGAGCACGACATCAAAGCCAGAAAGGATGGCAGGTACTCAAGTCAAAAATTACCTTAGTCCAGCACCGCAAATCTCTCAATTATAATAGAATAAAACAATGAACATACCTGGTGCCTCAAAGGCTCCCGCCTACGCAGGGTTTGGGGGGGCGGATGTACGCAGCCTTCCCCCTTCAGGGTGTTAATCTGAAGAGAGGTTGTTTCCCTATGCCCCCAACCTAAGGGTGAGGACTTCCCAGGAGGTCACCCATCTTGGTACTACTCTCCCCCAAGCACGCTTAACTTCGAAGTTCGATTATAATAGAATCATTACCATAAAAGCTTAACTCGAGCTTCTTCTCAATCTCCCATGTATGCTCTCCCTCAAGAAGTTTCGCGGCCGTTAATACCTTTTTAATCCTTTTTCCTGCCTTCCTCTTTCTTCTTTCATTACTCGAAGGCTCAGAAAATCTCTTTTTACTGCTTTCGGGTTATCATATTATTTTCCAGCCAATATACACTCATTTGAATATGTATCAACATTTTTCCCCTTTGCAAGACCCTTCTTCTCAAGGATCGAGGTATAATACCTCGTAGCTTTAGAAATTGATTAAAAAATTTTATGCCCATCCTTTCTGCTGTTTGATACGTCTTCTATTTTATTCCCCCGAGTCAAATACAATAGTAACAAATTTTACTCAATTAGGTTGTCTAAAACTTGTAAAAGATATTATATTTATTTTCTTTTATAATATTCAGGTGAAGGGAAATTTCGTAATTGTTAAGCAGCTAAATTAACGAACTTGTATTTTGTAAAAGGTGAAACCGTACTCCCCTTTTGGCATTATTGTGCGATCTTTTCTCCTTCATTGGCGCCTTTCTAAACTTTGGTGTAACCGTTAGATTTTAGTAAACACTGTATATTTTTTAACTATATTTTTTCTCTAACAGTTAGATTGTTGTCTAAATTTTCTTTTCATAATTCAAGTAGAAGGTACTGTTACCATTCGAAATGTTATCAAGATATAATGGATCACACTAAGGATATGTTCGTAAAGTTGGCACTAAACCCTGTAATATTACAAGGTGCTCAATGTTTGCAATGAATATGATGGTCTGATGTGAATGATACTACAACTGATAAAGGAACTTCATCTAGTCAAATATACAGATGGAGGGACAAAGCCAAGTGATCCTTTCTTTTCTTTTTGATAGATGAAGTCAAAATCACACACAGAATCAAGACAAAGAATAAACTCTCGACATAGAAGAGAGTAGAGCTAAAAAAACGAAAACAAAACCCAAAATCAAGAAATACATACAAAATTTCATCAATGGATCAACTTAGAAGGCTCTCCAAGCACGAGCACCCAGAAGGGGAATGACTTTCAAACTCCAAAAATACTAGAGTCAGACAAAAACCGAAAGGATCTCGCATGCAAGCACTAACCTAACTACCTAAGCAGCAAATGCAACTGTGGCCACTAGGACTGCAAATGAGCCGAGTTGAGTCGAGTCGATCCATAGCTTGCTCAGCTTAGCTGTTAACTAAATGAGACCGACTCGGTATTGGTATCATTTATGTAATCGAGCCGCATATCTGTGCTCGGCTCGGCTCGACTCGTTTACTACATGAGATCGGCTCGGTATCGGTATTAATTAGGCTTGATTATTTGGCGAGCTGGCTCGTTGGGCTTTGTTAGCTCATTGGGCTCATTTACCGGGCTTCTTAGGCTCGTTTATTAGGCTTGTTAAACTCATTTATAATTATTGTTACTTAGATTGCTAGAATAGGGTAATAAAATAAATCATGCATGAAAATTAAAAATAAAATAAACATACATGATATTCAATTCTGCAATCTAGACATACGAGCCAATAATCAAGCCAGCTCATGAGCCAATAAACGAGCTGGCTCACGAGCCTTTCAAGCTGAGCTAGCCTCCGTTTGATTTGGCTCGTTTATTTAAACGAGCTGCCTTAAACAAGTAGAGCCGGCTCTCGAGTAAGCTTAGACGAACCTGAGCTGAGCCCTTAACGAGCTGAGTCAAACCGGCTTGCGAGCCGGCTTGGCTCATTTGTAGCCCTAGTGGCCACCAACAAAGGTATCAATCACACAACTAAAACAATAAAAGAACCCTAACAACTCCAAAGCCTCCTCCCCTAGACATAGCAACTCCCTGAGCACAAACAATGGAACCAACACGTCAAATTGAAGCATAATGGAAGTGATACGATAAAAAATTATGCAATACTATCCATAAATGTTTTTTAACTATTCCGCTAGAGAGATCCTTTGATCTTGGTGATCTAACAAAATCAAATGTCCCAATAATCTCTTCTTGCTCTCTATCGTACTTGATCCCAACATAGAAAAAATGTCCCATGTTTTCTTAGCTTATATCAACTCGTCTTCATTAATTGTAGGCAACCGAGACTTGTCATCCTCTCAAGAATCATATTTCTAAGGAGCTCTGGAGGCAAGTTCATGGCTTTCTTATCATTTCCAACTCTTTGATTCTTCGTAGAATTCAGCGGCAAATTATTGAATTCAAACTAGACAAACATATCTTGATTTTTCTTTTTCTTTTTGGATGTAACTCCTCTACAAACCCTTACTTGATCGGCTTGTCATTAACACTTAGTTGGCAAGAATATTATTCATCGTCAGGACCAGCAAAAGCCACATCTACACCAAAACATGGCAGGCATAGGAGCCTAGAGTCCACTCCATCATTAGAGTGGTAGCAATGAGCCATGTCCAAAGGCAGGAAGGATGATGATTGTCCTTCTACGACTTGATGAATAACAAAAGAAGAAGCTGTCAAACTGTCTCTCTTAATGTCAATACCGTGCTCATTACTCTAACCTCATACCTCAAAGGAAGGGCGAAACTCTACACTGCATCTAGCAGCCGTTCCTCCAAAGTTCGGCCCATTGTTTACCATCGGCCATCATAGGACGTCTAATAACACCATTCACAAAGATGCAAAATTGAAGCGTAGAACCTTATTAATTCAATTTAATAGCTAAAAATGTCCACAAAAATGTGAGACATCATTATGATTCTAAGTAATACAAGGTCAAAAAACGCATTGGCTTCACAAATCCCTCGCCTCTAATGAGGGCAAGATTTGAAGTGATTTATATCAAAAGAATACGAAGAAATATTATAGCTATTAAAAAAAAAAAAGACAACTAATTAAATACCTATTCCACCTGATATATAATTGTTCACTTATGAAAATCTAACTAACTATATATTATTTTCATATGCCAAGAAAGCATCTTTTCCAAATATTTAAGCTGATAAATGAAGACTCAAGATTGATTTTATACTCTAACATTATATGCTATTGATTTTTTATGATATTGTCAATTTACAAACTAAAGTAAATATTTTTTGGATACAAATTACAACCAAAAGATCAAAGCTCGGCTTGTTGGCCGGTCTTCTTTTTCTGATCACCGGAGAGGCTCCTTTTCACCTGTTAAATACGGCACATGAATCCAACGATACTTAATATGTACATGCAGTGGCGGATCCAGGATTTTGGTGTTGGGGGGGGGGGGGGGGGGGGGGCGGGGGGTTTGAATAAAAAATAATAAATTACATAATAAAAATTTTAAAAAAATTCACAATCGATAGTTTTTAATAGTTTCACATCTCAAAAAAAATTAAAAAAAAACGCATCCAATCAAACTAGGGAAGTACTATAAAAAATTTAAAAATAATAGAAAATAATATCTCTATATCTTAAATTACTATAAAAAAAAAAACATATTATTAAGGCAAAGTTAACACAAAGATATATCATTGTAACAAAAATTATTATTACCAATATAAACTAAAACACCACTAAGCATTTACAAACAGCCCCTTCGAGTTTTTATGTTTTGGAATCGTTCCATAATTGTTTCAACACTAATGTCTTCAAAACTTGAGAAAGGATTTGAACTAGGAGACAAGTAATTGTTTTCTGTTGTGTACCTAGGGTTTAGGTTAAATTCCCAATAAAATAGATTTAGAAGTTAAATACCTAACTAACTTTTAAATACTGTTTTTTGGCGGAAAAAGCTATTAAATAGCTGTTTGTATGTTGTTGTTGGTGCAGCTATCTATTTTTAGATTTTAACTGATTTTTGGGCAATATTTTTCCAATTTTTCCCCTTCTTTCCTTATCCGTTATGTCTATATAAAGATTGTATTAAATAACTTTTAATGAATAATAAGATTTTACTCTTTCAATTTCTCTCTCTCCCCCTCAATGTCTCTCTTTCTCCCTTACTTCTTCTTCAATTCTACATCTCCTTTAATCTCTTTTTCTCTCTCTTTCTCTTTCTCTTTCTCTTTCTCTCAATTCAATTTAAGAAATATTAGCTTATGACCTATAATTTAATTGGGTCATAACATTTTCTAATTAAAAAAATTAATATCTCTTACTAAAATTTATAAAATCTATATGAGATAAAAACTTAAAAAATTTGTATATTATATAAATAGCATAAAAAATTAACAAAACTTACGTTGATTGATGTCTAGTGGTGGCAGGTAGTGGTGCTGGCGTTGCTGGTGGCGGCGGCGGCCAGGAAGGGCGGTGCGGCGGGAGTGGGTTGGGGTTGGGGGCAGGTGGGGTCGGGTGGGGGAAAAGAGGATTAGGGTTGAATTTTTAATTTATTATTAAATTTAATCTTTTTTTTATTTTACAAAAAATGGGACAAAAAACAAACAAAAAGGGTGCTTGTATTGGGATTTGTTCCCAAATACTCTCACTTAACATTTACGGTCTCAATCCACCAAACCAAGGGTCATTTTCTAACTCTTGCTTATTACTAGTAGAATTTATTTTAAAATTCAGGGGCGCCCAACGTAGATCCGCCGCTGCGTACATGTATTATTTAATTTTATGCATTGAAAGCTAAATTAGAAACTCGTTAAGTAATAAAACTGATAAATGTTTTTCTCAATAATTAGCGGCAGAGTCACGATACATAGCAGCCAACTCGAACAAGCGAGCCCTGAGTCAACCGATATAAGAACGGGGATTAAAATAACAGAAACAGTACAGACAGGAATAAAAGCAAAAATAGGCAAACGCTAAGAGCCTCAAACACCACTAGGGAGGACTCAAAAACAAAACAAAGATATATGTAACATTCATATTTAAAAACAACTCCTTTTAAAATACCAATGTAGCGAAGAAACATATAATTCTATCCAATCAAACGTTTGATTGATAATGCTCCCCAACCACCATAGGGGTAATGCTACTAGTAGGAATCGAACCCAGGTCGCACCTTTAGCACCCGGCGTTCCTCACCTAGAGGCTATGTCCATGATGGAATTAGGGTATTCATTGTTCGGTTAACCATATCAAAAAGTATTTCGGTTCAGTTACCGTAACTAAAATACTTTAAAATTTGTTTTTTTTATTGTAATTGAAAAGACCGATTAATCGACTTTTGGTAACTTGGTCCAACTAATACCAGTTAAGTGGGTAACGGAAAAAATAATATACCTCTTTCATTACAGGAGTATATATGGCGTTGAGGTTATCAGTTTGGCTACGTATTCGTTTTGGTCTTCGCGGTTTTGGCAGATCTTCGTCCTAGTGCTGGTGTCGTAGGGGCGTGTTTTCTGTTTTTTGTCTTTTGCTTTTTGTCTTGGCTTGTTTATTTGTCTGCTTGTCTGCAGCCTCGGGTTCCACTCTTGCGGAATGCCGGGTTCTGTATGGCATTTTATTGCTATCTATTGGGGGGGGTGGGAACCTCTTTCATGTTATATAATCTTTCTCCTTAATTGGTTTGCAAATGTCCAAAAGAAATTGCATTAAAGGTGAGAATATTCAATAAATTTTGAGCATATAATCAAATTCTAAAAAATTAAACGCATAATATCTCATTTTAACCAACATGTAGGCAAACGAGAAGCACTTAATTGTAGCAAAGTGTAGTGCTTAGTATTTGTAATATAGTGCAGTATGAGTGCTCCATAATAGGAGACTTTTTTTTTGGGGGGGGAATAAAGTTGATTATGCATTATGGATCACTCACGTATATGCTAGAAAAGCGTACTTCAACAAACAATATAATATTATGAACATGTAAAAACATATATTATAAGATGTACTTTAACTGAATCGTAAATTTAGTATAGTTAACCTCATTTTCGGGTCTATATTTCAAAAATTCGATTCGGTATTTTGGTTATGTATTTTTTGAAGAACCCCCTACAATGGACCATAGAATGTTGCATACCACATGAGATTGGATAGAATACAAATCAACTGTTTAGAAGTTGAAATGGCAACTGTAGCAAAATATAATAGACGAATATTTATTTTATTATAATTATAATTATCAGTCAATAATTTATTTTAACTGAAAAATACAGATATATATTATAAGATGTATCTTATAGGACTAATATAAAAAATACAAATATTATACCAATTATTGATAATTATACATAAAATGTCATCTTTACACGGAAAAATACTACTATGCATTTAATGCATCTATTATACATGTTTTTATTAGCTAGGAGATGGGATCGTGATAAAATTAATTCTTTATTCCCATCCGACAGGGCCAAGAGGATTATGAGTATCCAGTGGGAGGTCCGAGTATAAGTGATCGATTGATTTGGGATGGATCAAGGGACGGGGAATATGGGGTTAAGAATGGTTACGCTAAGTGGAATACAACAACAACAGTCCCAGTGTCACAGGGGCTCACGCACGAAGCAGGGTCTAAGGGGGTGGATGTACGCAGCCTTCCCCCTTTCGGGTGAAAGAGAGGCTGTTTTCAAGGACCTCCATCCTGAAGATCGAGTCGTCATGAGAACATTGTAACCTAGAGACCAAGGAAGCCACAAAGCATCAGCTTAGGACACCGCGGTAAACTAGCAGTATACAATATATATCCCACAGAAGACAACTACAAGGCACATAGTAATGCAAATAGTACATGGCTAATAATAGGCGAATAAATCGGGAAGCAACTAAACAACAGATAAGTGCACTACCTGGAGTTATGACTGCCTAGAAATCTTAAACTACCAGTCACTTGCTGCACTACTCTACGCTACCACATCCGCTACCCCTATTCTAGCCCTCCATCGCGCTCTATCTAAGGCCATCTCCTCCCTCAGGTTTAGGTGGGTTAGGTCATGTCAAATCGTCTCTGGCCAACTCCTCTTTGGCCTGCCCCTCCCTCTTCTGCCTAGCGTAGTATATAGATGTTCACACCTCCTGACTGGAGCTGTGGTCGGTCTCCTACTAACATGTCCAAACCATCTCAAGCGGTGCTCTCTCAATTTATCATCGATCGAGGCTACACCTAATTTACCTCTGATTACATCGTTCCTGATCCTATCCTTCCTGTGTGACCACACATCCAGCGCAGCATCCTCAACTCTGCCACCTTCATCCTCTGTGTTTGATGTTGTTTCATTGGGTGACACTTTGCCCATACAACATAGCAGGTCTCACTACCGTCCTGTGGTATTTTCCCTTTAACTTTGGCGGGAATTTTCTATCACAAAGCACCCCGAAGGCCATCCTCCACTTCTGCCAGCCTACGTTAATCCTGTTGTTGACATCCTCGTCAACCTCACCGTTCTGCTGTATCATGGAGCCCAAGTATGTGAAACTCTCCTTACTTGGTACGGTCTTCGATTCTATCTTGACATCCTCTGTACTAGTCGCGGTGGAATGGCCGAATTTGAATTCCAAGTACTCGGTCTTAGATCTACTAATCCATAATCCCTTCGATTCCAAAGCGCTTCTCCATAATTCCAACTTCTCATTTATGTCCGCTCTGGAGTCCCCCACTAAAACTGTCATCTGCAAAAAGTATACACCAAGGCACCTCCCCTTGGATGTCTCTAGTGAGCTCATCCATGACTAGAATGAACAGAAAGGGACTCAAGGCAGAACCTTGGTGTACCCTAACTGTAATAAGGAAAGTGTCTGTCTCCCCTTCTCCTGTGCGAACATTAATATGTGCCTCCTGATACATATCTTGAATAACCCGGATATATGGCATGGGGATGCCTCTCCTACCCAAAACCCTCCACAGTGCCTCTCTTAGCACTCTATCATAGGCCTTTTCCAAATCAATAAAAACCATGTAGAGATCCTTTTGTCTCTCCCTATACTACTCTATCGTCCGCCTTAAAAGGTGGATGACTTCTATTGTTGATCTCCCAGGTATAAACCCGAACTGGTTCTCAGTCACCTCCGTCTGTTGTCGTAGCCTCATTTCTATGACTTGCTCTCACAGCTTGAGAGTATGACACATTAGTTTGGTCCCCCGATAGTTGGCGCAATGTTGGAAGTCGCCTTTGTTCTTGTAGATTGGGACCATTGTGCTCTTCCGCCATTCGTCAAGCATCTTCCTCCCCATAAGGATTTGGTTAAATAATTTTGTCAGCCAGCTGATGCCCCTCTGTCCAAGGCATTTCCACACCTCAATGGGTATTCCATCTGGACCAACTGCTCTTTCCCTATCCATATGTTTTAGGGCTTCCTTGATCTCTTCTGGTGTAATTTGCCTACAACAGCAGTAGTTCTGATACTCCCCCGGTGTCTAGAGATCACCTAGAACTATCTCTCTGTTTCCCTGGTTGTTGAACAGATCTAAGTGGAATAGTAGGGCCTTATTAGGTAAGTCGGAGGGGGATAGCTCATTCATTATATTTCTCAACAAATCCATGTTTTCGACTTGGAAAATTCCATGTTCGCCGAAGGTTAAATACTTTGTTTGGCGAGCGTGTCATAATGCTTTAGCATTAAGAGATAACGTGTTAAGAGGAAAACTTGCACCAGCCAATCATGGCCACAGTGCGATCATAATTTCGAATAGATAGATCATATATTGTTTTTTTTTTTTGGCCCATTAGCAAGAATGACTTGGAGTGCCTCGAGGTTGGGATTTACACCTGATCCAATAGGACACCCTGGTTTTGCTTGGTGGCTGAGCAGTGTGCTACGTTGAACAGGTGGACACACCTGCCTCATCTTTTTGTCAAACTCAATTCGGATGCTGCTTGGAAGCAAGATTAGAAGGCCGCATGTGCGGTGGTGGCTCGGGATCAGAATGGTGCAATAGTTGAGGGTGGTCCTCTTCGATGATGACGGCTGATCCACTAAGTGTGGAGGAACAGGCCATACGAGTTGCTTGTTTTTTAGCGATAGCTTCGGAGTGGAGCCGAGTAATTATAGAATCTAATTGTAAAGAGTTCATGGATGTGATTTAATGGTAGATGTAGTACTTCCTAGTCTATTAGCTCGGTTGTAAGAGATATAAATAGGCTTAGGGTGTTTTTCACTGTATATACTTCAGGTGGGTTCCTCGTGTTTGTAATAGGATAGCTCACACAGTAGCTAAGCTACATTTTGTAACTGTTGTAATCGCAGGTAGTGGATAGATATTCCACCTAAACTCATCGATGTAATTATTTTGGATGTAATGGATAATTCAGAGGCCTGAAGGTCGTCTTATGTTTGATCAAAAAAAAAAAAGTATACCTAGGTGATTTACGATCTCATATTAAATTTCTAAAAAGAAGAAATAAATCTATAAAAATTAACGACAACTACACCTATCAATTAATTTTACGCTGAAACATATTTGAACTTATATGTGAACCTCTTATACGTTAACTATGTATGTAAATTGGGCTTAGTGTGCATGACAACTAAACCCGAACCCATTAAATATATATCCGGATACATCCATTTACGATGAATATTATAGATGTAAATGAATCCAAATTTAAATGTTGATGAATACATAGAAGCCAAACTGTAACCTATACCCGACCCGAATATAATCATCTAGATTTTTTTTTTTTAAAATTTAATCCAACTACCACCAACATCTCTAGATATGAGTCCGTGTCTAAAATAATACTAAAAGAAATAATATTTCTAAAACTCACTTATAAAGAGAATTATTTACCAAATAACATCCATGTCATCTTTTAGTATCTTTATTTTTATTTTTTTACTTTTTACTTTCTCGAAAAATCTAAGAAAAGGTATTAAGCGTACAATTTTCAATATATGCATGCATGCATATTTATGTATATTTGATTTTTTTTAATAAATTTATAATATTGATAACACTTCTACAAAAGTTCTTCTGAAAATTTTTTTTTTTTTTTTTTTCCAAAAGCCAACCAATTTAGTTTTGAGTTGCATATAACCCAATATATATCGGACCATGGTCATGGTAGACCGTTTTAAGGCTCGGTGAATATTCGGATTTAGGTTTTATTTTTGATGAATAAGCAGTTGATTAACATATTTTGTTTCATTATATTTTATAAGAGCAAGAAAACACAACCCAATCCAACACATCGTCATCCTAGCCTATGTAAGACACAGCGAAAATTTACGTCACCTTATCGGCTGCTTTATGCACCGCCTCCCCGGTGGTCTTGGCAGCGGTCTTAGCCGAGTCCTCCACGGTGTCTTTGGTCACCTCCAAACTCTTCTCCATAGCTTCCTTCGCCTTCTCTCTCGGACCACCACTTCCTTCTTTCGCTTCGCTCTCCGTTTTCACCTTTGCCTTAAAACTACAATATCGACAAACTTTTATCAGAATCAATTTTTTAAAATTATTAACAAAATTTAATAAATATTTATCTATATTAAATATATAATTTATGCGTATTATATATGTATATATGTCACAAAAACAAAATATCATGTAGACATTGTAATTCCATCCTCAATCTTGCGTTAACCTCCCATGAACCAAATACGAATCTCACTCAAACTTATATAATCGAATTGATTCCAATTCAACAACAACAACAATCCTAGTGCCTCAAGGGCTCCCGCATAAGCGGGGTCTGGGGAATTGATTCCAATTGTAGATAAAAATACAATTATTTATGTAAACAACTTCCAAAAGCGGTCAATTTTTACTTAATTGCCATAATTTCTTGTAGTTATCTGCACCCGCCTAATGTAATCCAAATCCATTCAAGCAACCACTTTAACTCGACATTATTAGCACATATTTAAAAATTGTCACATCGTGCATCCAAGTCATTAAACGATGAAAATAAATAAATTTGGCAAGAATATCTTATAATAAGAGTTGTGCTTGTGAAGGTATATATAGGTCGTTATTGTACAAGATCAAGCAGCAATAGACTAAAAGGTGAACCCCTGAATACACTCGAGTAGCCCCTATTAGGCACGTGTCTTACTCGCCTAACGTCATGGGACATACGCACCATGGAGTAGCCCATCATACTCACCAAGGCCATGGGCTAGACGCCCACCGATTGACCCGCTCAGCCATCAACAGCTCGCACTTGCTTGATCGTGATCTCTAGCCCTCTTACTCGCCAATATCCGTTCTCGCCCAACCACTACTACTCTCCTAGGCTTCCATCCATGCTACCATACTCGCCCAACCCTAACCGCCTCAACTTGCTCGCCTAGTCATCAACACCTACTTGCCGTGGGCAAGTAATTTGCGTTCGCCCCGAAGACAAAAGGTCTATTTGACTTTGTTTCAAATGAAACTTACCAAAGATCTTTTTCAAACCCTAACTTGTCTACAGATACAATAAGTAGGTCGTTCCAAGATCCATATGACTTACTTATTCAATTCGGTTGGAGTTGGTCTATTTAGTATATCAACAAATCACATAATATCCACAGTATTTTATAGTTTTTTTTCAGATTCGGAAATAGTAATCAATTAAACCCCAAGCTAGTATTGAACACTATAGAGATTATAACACCAAATTAAATGAAGTATAAGTAACCGAAACATATGATTCGCATCTATCATTGCTAATCTATTAAGTATCACCGACGGTTAACCTTAGATGCACTTTCTCTCACTCACAATGATGTCCACTTACCAAGAGAAGAGAGCATTTCCCTTGGTTTATGATTAGAGAAATGAAATCAATGATGTCATGTGGGGAGAAGTGTGGCCGCTTATATAGACAAATATACAGATTTACCCATCACCGCCCCATATATTCTATTTGGACCTTCATTAAACCATCCTAAGCCCCATATATCACAATGGGCCCAACACATAATACGATATAAGCCTATTTTATATCACAATGGACCCAAGGTTGTCAAAATCGGAATTCTACATAAGATCGGTGAGGAGTCAGCAGAATCAAAATCGTAGAATTGGATCGAGAATCGTAAGATTTTGCTTTATATG
Organism: Simmondsia chinensis; assembly: GCA_018398585.1. Taxonomy (NCBI): domain Eukaryota; kingdom Viridiplantae; phylum Streptophyta; class Magnoliopsida; order Caryophyllales; family Simmondsiaceae; genus Simmondsia; species Simmondsia chinensis. The sequence continues at coordinate 1,735,783 of JAGTTD010000021.1, forward strand.
TAAATAAATTTTTTGTACCGAATTTTGAGAAAAAAGAGAAAATAATTTTTAAAAATTTTTATATATTTTTAAAATATTTTTTAAATGCCACGTAAGAAAAACTTACGAACTTTTTTTAGAAATTTTGACCTTTTATTTTATTTTATTTTTCCTTTTTCTAGCATACCGGCATGTGACATGCAAATAGGCAATTGGGCATGTATTTGTTTTTGCTTGAATCAATAGAATCGTTCATAGAATCGCGATTCTGTTCCAATTCTATAACGTTTCTATTTTGATTCTACTTAAGTGCGATTTTTTAAACGATTTGGATCGATAGATATGGTAGGATCATAGAATCGCGATTTTAACAACCACGAACGGACCGGGCTTTCGTCATTGTCTTCTCTGGTGAACTTAATCGATTATGTCCAAAATTCTAACAACATCAACCTCTTCCGTTTGCCTATAATAAGCTAGTTGTATCGAGACCTCTCTAATCATCCTATCTATCTTCAAATTCTGCAAAAGAAATTGATAACTTATAGAGAACTTAATCTGCTTTCTTTCCATAACCTAAGTAATTTATTATATTTATGCATTTGTTTTAATTATTAATTTACAAAGGTACTGACTTAAGTATCGAAGGTCTCCCAATGATCAAATCCACGGTCCCTCTAATTGTTTGTTCATTTACAGAAAATACCATCCTATGGGACAAGTATTGATGGGTATGAGGTGCAGCGGGATGGGTAAAACCGTACAACATATTCCCGTAACCACCCCATACTCGTGCCGGGTCTGACCACATGTACCTGACCTATACCCGCCTCACTTGTGCCTATACCCTCCCAAATTGGGATGGATACCTATGAATAACAGATTTTATCCGTCCCATTGTCATCCCTCCTGGTGTCTCATGAGATCAGGTTGATGACATATGGCTAGTTAACGAAACCTAATCACTTTCAAAGATAATTTTATATAAAAGATAAAAAATTATGTCAAAATAAACTGTTAAGAGTAAGAACTCCATATATGAGTCAAAATGTGAGTCCACAGAGGATTGATGAGAGTGAATAGATTAATTTATAAGACTAGTAGGTTACTTCACTTAATATCAATTGGTTTTAAAATAAAACCCTACTTGGGCTTATATATACAATCACAACAACAATAACAGACCCAGTGCCTCAAGGGCTCCCACCTAAGCGGGGTTTGGGGTGGATATACGCAACCTTACCCCTTCAAGGTGTAACTCTGCCGAGAGGCTATTTCCGAAGACCCCCAACTTTTTAGGGTTGGCAACACGAAGACTTCCAAGAAGGTCATCCATCCTGATATACTACACGAGGACTTCCGAGAACTCGGGCTTATATAAAAAAGCCCTGTACAATTTAACATACTCGAGAGGAGAGGGAGGGACGAGGCGGTGGATGACGTGGCGTTTGAAAACATCCCAGTAGTAGTGTTGTGACCCAAAACGCACTTTTTTGTTGTCCTCCTTATGATGAAGATCCGCGTATCCAGCTGCTGAGAGGCACACAATCAAAACCACCAAAACGCAGAGTATTACTGCATAAATCGACCCTCCTCTGCGTTTCTCCATCTTCTTCTTCTTCTTCAGAGTGTCTGCGTGAATGTAATATTTTTTTTTTTTTTTTTATGATGGTAAGGACTGGGGGAGGGGAGGGGGGATAATGCCCCTAAAACACCTCATAAAGAGGCCCACTTTGAGCTTAATAGAAATCGAACCCGGGCCATCCCGCTGGCATCCTGCGTTACAAATCACTTTGCTATGTGCCTAAGGGACTCGTGAATGTAATTTAATTAACGAGAGGAATTTCTTTTCCTTTTTTTATTTATTTTGTGAATGGGAGAGTGTTGACACGTGGGAGGAGTAGCAGGTGCACGTGGCCTCTCATTTTAACTGTTTAGTGTCCTCTCAGCCCAGCCCTTTTCAACTTGCCTTTTCATAATACCCGAGGTTTTTTCCGTGTGATATATGTGTGGTATTATTGTAAAAAATTTGGCAAATATTTAGAACTATATTAAATAATTTACTTTTTATATTCCTTTATGAGGAGGAAAGAAAAAAAAAGTAAGGGAGAATTTTTTTTTAATACTCAATAAATCTTGACCATAAATTGTTATTTTTTTAATGTCCAACAAATCGTGGCCGTCCATTGCAATGAGGGGACAGGATTTACCCCTCTTATGATCTCACATTCTCATAAAAATGCCACCACACACACTTGTGCGGGCACATACCTACGCACGCGCGCGCGCGCACAGACATATATATATAGTTATAATTATGTTCCAAGTTTGTCTTAGAAGGATTGGTTTTTCTTTCCCGAGCCGGTGTTATCTTTGTGAAGATGCAGGTGAGGATCTTGATCATCTTTTTTTTTTTATTGTTGTTTTTCTTCTTGTGTTTGGCTACGTGTGGTGAATGCATTTGGGTTATCAAAGATGTCTCGTCTTTGGTACATAGTGAGCTGGATGGGTCATCGGGTCCGGAATCGGAAGCATTATAGTGCTATCAAAAGGATTGTTGTGGCTGCGGTTGTGTACAACATCTGGATTGAGAGAAATAGGAGAGTGTTCCAAGGTTTGAAGAGAAGTGACGATGCTGTTGCTGATGCAACTATTTCTCTTGTGTGGTGTCAATTTAATTTTTTGTTTGATTGGTGAGTGAGGTGGGTTTGGACTTGTTTTGAAAGTTTTGGTTTGTGCTTTTTTTGTTTTTTTTTTTTTGTGGTTGTTCTTTGAGTCGGGTATGTTTGTAATCTTTTTGGTTATACATGTATATATATATATATGAGCGCTTGCCATTTGGCGCAAAAAAAATTATGTTCCAAGTTAATATTTTATAATAAAAATCTATTAAATTTTGGCAAGGGATACCTGATTGATAAAACTCTTAAATTTCAAGGTACTTGAGTAATAAAATTTTGAAACTTCATGGCAATTTATTATATAAAACCATCTTTAAAGTAATCAAATATTCATTTAGTCACCACAATTTTTTCAATTTTGAGAAAGTTAAAATTTTTTCAATCAACCTCCTATATTAACACCGTTAGTTTCTATTAAGACTACATGTGTAATTTTACATATTCCAAAATATATAGAAGATTGCATATTCCAAAATTTGGACTCTCTTTTTTTCCAACGAGGAACCTGATGATCTGGTAAACCTCGACTCATATGAAGGCCTACATATCACAGAAGTTAGTAGTAATAATTGATTCTTGAACACAAATCTAATGGGTTAAAGTAAAAAATAAATTATGATAATATATATATATACATAGGGTGGCGTTCTTATGAGAGCATAAGAGTGTGAGAGGGGCGAATCCTAGCCCTCTGTTGTAATGAATGGCCAATATTTGTTAGACATTAAAAAAATAACAATTTGCGGTCAAGATTTGTTGAATATTGAAAAAAAGAAACAATTTTCTTCCCTTACCCCTTCTTTCTTTTTGCCCCATGAAAGGGTATGGGCCACAATTTTTTTTTTTTTTTAATGTTCAACAAATCTTGGCCGTACATTAAAATGGAGGGCCAGGATTCGCACCTCTCACGCTCTCACCCTCTCATAAGAACATTACTACATATATATATATATATATATATATATATATATATATATATATATATATATATATATATATAGTTATAATTATGTTCCAAGTTAGTAATTTCGAATAAGAATCTATTAAATTATGGCAAGGGATACCTGATTGATAAATTTGATACATATTCCTAACAAATTCTTTTAATACTAATTGATCATATATGTGCAGAATATTATATATATGACAGTAATAAAATATCTTTGAAAATTTAAATTTAACTATGTATATTCGAAGAATCATGTCCTTAATTATAATCATAAATTTGAATTACATTTTTCTTACGATTATCTAGCTTATTAAAAGAGTTTGAATTAACTTAACTACAATGTGCTATAACTTGTTTGTTTAAGGTGTTGTCGATTATTGTTGTAGTATGTAATTATTCTATTAGTTATGTGATATTTTAATACATTGAATTTCTAGTCTATTTTACTCCATGTAAAATTATTAGGATCACAGTTCATGATCTTTATTAATATCATAGAATTATACATAGATGTTATATTTATTTAATTATAATTTGTATAAATACTTATTTTTATTTTAATTATTGTATGAATGAAGTAAAATTTCGATTGCATTTAAGAAATACATTATTTATTTTTATGGTTTATTATGCTTTTCATACTTTTCACTGTTTAAAGCTTTTACGGGCTCATGTACGTTATTGTTTAAAACTTTGTTTCAGGGGAATAAGAACTTCGCAATAATGAAGAAGAAAAAACCGATCCATTTCTTTGTTTATGTGTTAATTTTTTGACCCTTTTTTTCCCTTTTTCTTATTCTTTCAAGATTTAACCATGGTGCCATAAAAAGTGATGATTTAATTAAGAATCTTTTTGCATTTAAAATTTTTCTTTAAATTTGAAGTTGTCTTTGTCTTTTTCTTTTGATTTTACAAATTAAGTCTTTTATTTGTTTTGATTAGATAGATGTAAAATTATATATATATTTTTTTGTGATTTTATACAAATTTTATTTTTTATTTCTTTCGATTTAGTTGTGTAAAAGGGAGGTGAAGAGATGGTTCACCAAAATACTTGATTTAAGGATTGGAGGGTTTTGGTAGAAATGAGGTCTTTGCAATAATAGATAAGATAGATATAGACCAATTTCACTGGGGGCAATTGTGTGCATTAGGGCTACAAATGAGTCGAGTCGAGCCGAGCCGAGCCGAGCCGAGCCGAATTGAGACCGGCTCGATATCGGTATTATTTATCTAATCGAGTTGCATATCTGTGCTCGGCTCGGCTCGTTTACTAAATGAGACCGACTCGGTATTAGTATCATTTATGTTTGATTATTTGGCAAGCTGACTTGTCGAGTTTTGTCGGCTCATTGTGCTTATTTACCGGGCTCATTAAGCTCATTTAATAGGCTTGTTATACTCATTTATTATTATTTTTACTTGGATTACTAGAAAAGGATAATAAAATAAATCATATATGAAAATTGAAAAAAAAAAAAAAAATATAACTCAATTTTGCAATCTAGACATGCGAGCCAATAATCCAGCTGGCTCATGAGCCCATAAACGAGCCAGCTCGTAAGCTTTTCGAGCCGATTCAGCCTTGGTTTGATTTGGCTTGTTTATTTAAATGAGCCGCCCTTAAACGAGCCGAGCCGGCTTACATGAACCCGGGCCGAACCTTAACGAGTCGGGCCAAACCAATTCGCGAGTGAGCTTGGCTCATTTGCAGCCCTAGCGTGCATGGTGGATCTGCCCATGCATATTAGTATCAATGCTCTTGGCAAAGGAATATACCATAAATAAGTCTCTATGTACATATTCGATTCCCATTACATGCTTGTGTATACAAAGAATCGAACATACCTTAACAGTATGATTCTTTACCAACAAAGCTAAAAGGACATATGTTACGTGATCCTAATTTTATATTATTGTTGAATTACTGTGTCACCGCTCGGTGAACAAACAACCTCTTATTTTATATACCGATAACATTATTCTATTAAAAACTAGAAAAAAAATTATGAGTCTTATTATTGTCAGACCAAAAAATATTATAATTAGAGTGATAATATTATAACTTACAGTGAATAATAACCATAAATTTATTATTAACATTATTACAATGCCAATAACATTATCCAAAAATAATTGTATTTGGGCTCACAATTATTGAAAGCCCATTGGGCCGAAAGAAGCATTCCGCCCCCACCGCCCCACTCCGACTCTTCTCCACTCGTCGGACCCGCGATCGGCGAGAGAGAGAGAGAGAGAGAGAGAGAGAGGCTGATTTATTCTCAATCAGATTCGTAAACTGAAAAAAAATCTTCAATTTTGATTGCAGAACTGTGAATTTCGGCGATTCTGATACAGGTTGAAGAAGCAGGGAATGTACCAGTGGAGAAAATTCGAGTTCTTCGAGGAGAAATATGGAGGAAAATGCAAATTACCTGCGGAGATCAACGGCGAGACTACTTGTTGTACAAGTGGAAGAGGAAGATTGGCCGTTGGATGTGATGATGGAACTGTAACCGTCCTTGATCGAGGGTTGAAATTCAATTATGGCTTTCAGGCTCACTCTTCTTCCGTTCTTTTTCTCCAGCAGCTCAAGGTCTCTCCTTTCTCTCTCGCTATAGTCTGTTGTGATATATGTGAATTTGATGGATGTTTGTTAGTGTATGAAATCATTCATAGATCTTCACCTGTAAGCTTAAACTTTTGGAAAAGTTGGTTCTTTGGTATGGTAGTAGAGCTTTGTTGACCAAGACACTATGAGTTCGAATCCCAATAATCCTCACTTTCAATATTAACATAATTTAAGCACAAAGTATCGGGTGCGTGCACTATCACGCTTCGTGCCCAATGGGTATTTGTGTGATAGGGTGTGTTAGAGGATAAAATTATTCCCGGATCTTCACTTGTCAACTTAAGCCTTTGGGATAGTTGGTTATTTATAATGTTTGTCGCTTTGACTTTGTGTACGTGAGTATGGATATTGAAATGAGGAACTGTGATGTAACTGTGGTTAGGCTTTGGATTATGATTTTTTGATAATATGGCTTTGGATTATAATATTTGCATGATCTAATTGGGCATCTGCTTTTCGAGGAAAGGAATCATGATCCTGTTAGTTGAAATCATGAACAAAGGCACTGAAAAGTTTTCTAATGTGTTGTATAGTATAAAGAGTGTCTGAGTGATCATGATATTAGCATTATTATGGTTTGGCTATCAGAAACATCAAGCAAGGCTTGGTCTAGTGGTGATGAACACTAAGGGCCAAAAGCGCCACCTGGGATCGAATCCTACTAGTAGCAAAATACCCCCGCCTCCTCCTTATGAACATAAGAAAAAAGAAAAAAGTTATCAGAAAGATTAATGTGCGTGCAGGGCTTGGTTATTAGGGTGAGGAAGGTAGGAAACTATGAAACAGGTTGTATGCTCTATAATTTTTATCTTCTGGAAGTTCTTTCAATATGAAGAAGACACAGAAACAATGGTTTTAGATGTCTGAAGAGGTTTTGGGACTTTACACATTTAGACTTGAATGGAGGTTTGGATAGGGGGAAGAATGGGATTTTAAGAATCGTTCAAAAAGATGGATGGTTTGAGCTAAATGTGGGAGCCAGAAAGAGGGTAATAAAAATCTGCCCAATGCTTTTATGAATGAAATTCAGTAATGTAATTGAAATGGAAGGTATTGCAGGAGTAACGGATACGTGAGAGATGTTTGTTCCCTAACATGTGACTAGTGCCTGAAGTCTCTTGCATCTGAATGGAAATGGCTTGGTCGATAATTACATATTGTATTTCAGTTGTGCGGTGGTAGAATATTGAAGATGCCTCTATTTTATTGACTGAACAGCAACGGAACTTTCTCCTTACTATTGGACAAGATGAACAAATATCTGCACAGGCTTCAGCTATGTGCCTGAAAGTTTTCGACCTTGATAAGACACAAGCTGAGAGCACAAGTACAGCAACGCCTGACTGTGTCCAAATACTGCGCATTTTCACTAGCCAATTCCCTGAGGCAAAGGTAAACCGATTATCTTTGTTGAAAGGTTGCTACTTCCCTTTTTTTTCTGGTTACTCCGTTCACATCCTAGAGCTTTTTCTTTTCTTTGTTAATTATCTAACTTACAACTGCAGATTACATCTTTTCTGGCTCTGGAAGAAGCTCCACCAATATTGCTCATAGCCATTGGACTAGACAATGGAAGCATTTACTGCATCAAAGGAGACATTGCACGTGAACGAATTACCCGATTCAAGCTTCAGGTGGAAAATGCATCAGACAAGAGTCATGCTGCTGTTACAGGTCTTGGGTTCAGAGTTGATGGACAAGCCCTTCAGCTGTTTGCTGTTACCCAATCCTCCATTAGTTTGTTCAACATGCAGCTGCAGCCACCTAGAAGACAAACCTTAGACCAGATTGGATGTGAAGCGAACGGTGTTGCAATGAGTGACCGCTCGGTATGTTGTATCCATACTTCCTTATTACCCTGTTGCAATATAGCTGAGACCATGGTATGTTCTGTCAATGCGTGACTTCGTTTACACTAACCTTAAGCAGGAGCTAATAATTGGTCGACCGGAAGCTGTATACTTTTACGAGGATGATGGGCGTGGTCCTTGTTGGGCATTTGAAGGAGAGAAGAAATTCATTGGGTGGTTTCGCGGATACCTCTTGTGCGTAATAGCAGACCAAAGAAGTGGCAAGAATACATTTAATATTTACGACTTAAAGAACCGTTTGATTGCTCATAGTGCTGTAGTCAATGAAGTCTCCCACATGCTATGTGAATGGGGTAATATAATACTCATCATGGCAGATAAGTCGACACTGTGTGTTGGAGAGAAGGACATGGAAAGCAAGCTAGATGTACTTTTCAAGAAGAATCTCTACACTGTCGCTATTAATCTTGTTCAGAGCCACCAAGCCGATGCTGCTGCCACCGCAGAAGTGCTTAGAAAATATGGCGATCATTTGTACAGTAAGCAAGACTATGACGAGGCTATGGCACAATACATCCACACTATTGGCCACCTTGAACCTTCGTATGTGATACAGAAGTTTTTGGATGCACAAAGGATCCATAATTTGACCAATTATTTGGAAAAATTGCATGAGAAGGGAGTTGCTTCCAAAGATCATACCACCCTTCTTTTGAACTGTTACACCAAGTTAAAGGATGTTGATAAATTGAACTTTTTCATCAAAAGTGAGGACGGTGGTAGCGAGCATAAATTTGATGTGGAAACTGTTATAAGGGTCTGCCGAGCTGCCAATTATCATGAACACGCAATGTATGTTGCTAAAAAGGCTGGCAGACATGAGCTGTACCTGAAGATTCTGGTTGAAGATCTCGGTAGGTACGATGAAGCCCTATACTATATCTCAAGCCTTGAGCCTAGCCAGGCTGGAGTTACAGTCAAAGAGTACGGGAAAATTCTCATAGAACACAAACCAAAACAGACCATTGACATACTCATGAGACTTTGCACTGAAGAGGGAAAACCAGCCAATAGAGAAACCTTGACTATGTTGCCATCGCCAGTCGATTTTCTTAACATCTTTGTGCATCATCCACAGTCACTAATGGATTTTCTCGAAAAATACTCTGATAAGGTGAAGGACTCGGCCGCACAAGTAGAGATACATAATACATTGTTGGAATTATATTTGTCCCATGACTTGGCCTTCCCATCAATGTATCTGTATAACTCTAATGGAAGTCTTGAAGACCCTGAACGAAGGCCTTCAGGTACCACCACACTTGTGTCCAAACCATTATCAAATGGAAAAGCAACATACAATGACGAGGAGAAGGATCTTAATCTAAGACGTGAGAAGGGCCTACGCTTGCTCAAAAGTGCATGGCCGTCTGATCAGGAACATCCGCTTTATGACGTTGATCTAGCTATAATTCTGTGTGAAATGAATGAATTTAGACGAGGGCTTTTGTTTCTATATGAGAAAATGAAACTCTATAAAGAGGTGATTGCCTGCTACATGCAAGCTCATGACCACGAGGGATTAATCGCATGCTGTAAGAGACTTGGTGATTCAGGCAAAGGTGGAGATCCCTCTCTTTGGGCAGATCTGCTCAAATATTTCGGTGAACTTGGCGAAGACTGCTCCAAAGAGGTGAAGGAAGTATTGACGTATATCGAAAGGGATGACATCTTGCCTCCTATTATAGTTCTTCAAACGCTCTCTCAAAATCCATGCCTTACCTTGTCAGTCATCAAGGATTATATTGCTCGGAAGCTTGAACAGGAATCTAAGCTGATTGAAGAGGATAGGCAAGCTATTGAGAAGTATCAGGTATCATATCTTTGCTTTTCTTACCTCTTTAGCTATATTGCATTGTCACAACTCTTGCAGGCCACGACATGATGGCTAAAGGTATTTGTCCTTCATTGTAAAAATTCGACTTAGCAGCATGCTATAAATGCCCTTGTTTTGTTTCCCCCAAAGCAAGCTGTTGCTCATGGCAGAGATTTATGATTAGGGGTGTATATATGAGCCCATCTCAAGCTTGTTAGGCTTTTATTTCGATTGCGGCTCAGCTTGAAGCTAGCCAAGCTTGTAAGCTTCAAGCTCAAGTTCGACTCATCATAGGCTCAAGCGTGGCTCTACTTGATTGAGCTCGAACTCAAACCGTGTTAACCTTATTTAGGTTTATTTAAGCTTGATCTAGGCTTATTTGTGCTTGAGCTCCGCTCATTTATGCTCAAGCTTGCCTCAATTAGGCATATTTAGTCCAATAAATTGTATCAAGGTAGGCTCGGTTGGGCTCATTTAGCTTTACAAGCCTACGAGCTCCAACTTAACATGGCTTGGGCTCACTCACCTCGTTGAGCTAAACGAGCAGACTAAGCTGCACTCAAGTTTGAAACAAACCAAATCTTTTGAGCTTTGTGACAACTCGTGAGCCGACTTGGCTCATTTACACCCTTGATGTATGTGCGTGCTTTTAATCTGTTATATCATAGCTATATTGTCCACAATCTGCGGTGCCCCTTCTTTAAAAGCCAAAAAACTGAGGTGATAGTGTTGCTGCTATGAACTCTTTAAAAGGAAATTTAAGTAAATTAGGTTCTGATAGGCTCTGACATTTATACCGCTATTTGTCCCCTTAGTCCTTCCGCAACTGTGCCTTATCAAAACTTAGATGAATGCATTCTGGTTTTCACTATGAACGTACTAGAGATTTTAGTTCCACCATGTAACCTAATAATGACCATTATATAATAGGCATTAGCCTAGCAATTACGTTACGGTTGTCCTGTGACTACCGAAACCCATATGTTACGTCTATGACCCTTGGTCTTTGTTACGTCCATGACCCTTGGTCTTTTTGAATTCGTGACCGTGACCATGAATCATGATCACGTTCTGGAACAAGGACTGGTGTGATGGGCTCTTTTTAAGTAAGGAGGTTCCAAGGTCAGATTAAGCACATCTTAGATAATCCACTTTACGTTATAATACCAGCTAATATGTGGATTCTTTATGTTAAATATGTATATACGTGTTTATAATGGATTACACCTAGATCGTTATTTCTTTGATTATGAATGGTGATAATCTATAGAATCAAACGTGTAATATAATTACTTTTGAAAGAGGCTTTTAACAAATTAGGGGTCCCAAGCGATTGCTTAGGTTGCTTGGAATCTTGACAGCCTTGGTTCGGAACCATGAAATTCGCACCACGTTAAGAATGAGGTGGCGACAAGATCAGTATTTTGCTCCTACACTTGTCTATTACTTTTCTGAATGATTTTTGGAGCAACATCGTCCATGACAAGAAACTTCTCTTATGCATCTACAGGATGAAACTGCAACGATGAAAAAAGAAGTCGAGGATCTGAGGACCAACGCCCGAATCTTCCAGCTCAGCAAGTGCACCGCATGCACGTTCACACTTGATCTACCAGTGGTTCACTTTATGTGTATGCACTCGTACCATCTACGTTGTCTGGGCGACAACGAAAAGGAGTGCCCAGAGTGCGCTTCCGAGTACAGATCTGTCTTCGAGATGAAGCGAAACATAGAGCATGATTCCAGAGACCAGGACCAGTTCTTCCAGAAGGTGAAGAACTCGAAAGATGGATTTTCGGTCATTGCTGATTATTTTGGTAAGGGTATCATTAGCAAAACTACAGTTAATAATAATCAATCTTCCGAGCTTTGATGCTTGTCTTCTTGCATTGGCTTCCATCATTGTCTGTTATTTGCTCAAAATTCGAGAGATTATTGTATGATGTTTTTTTCTATCTGCAGTTTTTTGATTCTTTAGAAACTGAAACCATATTTCAAAAATGTTTTTTCTTGTTTTCAGTTTCTGTTTTGAGTATTCACCCACTTTTGAGTGAAAACTCCAAACAGGAGTGCCAAACTATGAAAAATTGTTTCTAAAATTTGACTTTAGTTTCTGAAAACTGAAAACTATAAATAGAAAACGATACCAAACAGGCCTCTAGGACAATAATTCGGGTTAGGATATGTTGTTTTGGATGAGGATAAATTGGCATGATTTTGTGTGGCAAATTTGAGTTTTTGGAGTACCATTTTCCCAAGAGGAACCTCTATTGTTGTTGTAATTAGTATTGGTATTCTAATGATGATTTTTGGGTTGCATTACACCTATTGCATTTGTTGAAGAAACTTTACCTCAATGGCTTGCTCCCATAGTCCCCACCGGATCGTTCCTTGTCCATTCTCATAAGGCTAGACGGTTTAGGCTTCTCTTCTCCCTAATGGAGAAACTAATTCCTTTTTTCTCCTCGCCATCACGCGTGCGCGTGCGAGAGACAGTAGGTTGTGAAAACATGATGTCATGGATGTTTTATAAACTAAGGAGAACACTCAGCGCAAAACCAATAGAAAACCCTTCCTAGTGCATCAACGGCTGACAATCATCTCTAGATCCTTCTCATACCATGCAAATGATGTCTTGATATTGTAAGCTAATCAATTTGTTGCTTATTCCTTGCTCATAAGACACGATTAACTTGTATTGCCTACTATTATCGATCATCTGATGGATGTGTATAATAATATGTCTTAACTTTTCACTGTCACAATCTCATTTCTTAACGTCTAGATTACCACTAAATTGCTCTAAATATGAATTCCAGTAGAATCCTTATCATAGCATTTTTTTAGTATCATCTCTAGTTGTTGTCGCCTTCGTAACAAGATTGATGTAGCTTCGAGCCCTTGACAGTCGAAAGCTAGACACTAGCCAAGATGGTTTCTAATAATAAAAACATGGACATTAGCTCCTGCTTACTGAATATTTAGAGACCTACATTGCACGTAGCAATGCTTCCCTCTTCCCATATAGTTTGAATCGGAATTGATTTTTGTCCTTGCTCAATACAATTGCGTATATTCCATTCAAGAACCGTTGTGATTCTGTTAATATTCTAGTCGGGGTAGGCCATACTCCTCTCTCTACTCCTTCTCATTGCGCACTTTTCAAATACTCCACGGAAGAGTGATTACGCAATGTTCATAGATATCTTTCCGATGCAGGCGACAATGTCTTGGAGCCACCTCACCACGTGCCCATTGCAAGGCCACGTTGAGTCCGTGGTAGAGCATTGTTTACTTTACGCGTATGCGTATTTATTGATTTGTGTGGACATTTTCGGAGAAGACGGGACTTATGAAGTTCACTAGTTGACTATGTTTTAGGAAATACTAGTTCAACAACGGTTTTAGTTCATGGCAAGCTTCCGTGGTAGCATTATAAAATAATAAGCTATAACATACTATGTGATTAGGGTTACCAACCACACTATCCATAGACCCAACCCAACATGGCCTGTACTTCCCCCCCCCCCCCCCCCCCCCCCCCCCCCCCCAACTCTCTGTTAGTAGGAGTGAACAAAAATCGGTCGAGACCGGTCAATCGGACCGGACTGACCATATATCGGTCCGATTCTCGGTCCTAGTATATGCGCTTAATTAGTCTTTGGTCCGATCCGGTCCAAGACCGAATAACCCGAAGGCCGGACCGAAGACTGATCAACATCAATTGCGCATTAAATATTTTGGGTAAATAATTTTAATATATAATTTATGTATCTAAAAATATTAAATCTTAAAAAATTAAATATTTATTTTTTACTATTTAATAATTATATAAATATTTCCGTATAACTAACATGAAATTATATATATATATATATATATATATATATATATTATATATATTGTGTAAATTATATTATAATCATTATTCTCTAATTTTTAACTTTCGTATAAAAATGTTTTTCTTCTTTTAAATGCAATTGTTAGATAAAAATCGGTCCGGTCTGGTCCGGACCGGTTTCTAACTAGTCTTGGACCGGACCGACCTGGTTTTAATCAGTCCGGTCCTCGGTCTCATGATTTGACGTGCTTCGGTCCGGTCTTTGGACCGATGTGTACCCCTATCTGTTAGTACATTTGGTACACGGGATGGAAGAATAAGGTGATAAAAGGGGTCACATTGCCTGAGTTTGCGTGAGTCTTAGCAGGCATGTTAGGAACACAGGAACACACCTAGTGCCTCAAGGGCTCCCGTCTACGCAGGGTTTGAGGAGGTGGATGTACGTAGCCTTCCCCCTTCAGGGTGTTAACCTGAAGAGAGACTATTTTTCAGTGCCCCCAACCTGAGGGTGAGGACTTCCCAGGAGGTGACCCATCCTGATACTACTCTCGCCCAAGCAGGGTCTTAGCAGGCATGTTGGTAAACAAAAAATTATGATGTTGTAATGACACACTGCATCATGTTCATCCATCCCATGCACTTAAAGAGTAAAATTCCATACAATAGCATCATTGTAGGAAATCCCATTCAACCTTATCATAGGCTTTTTCCTTATTTAGGCTCCGTTTATTTCAACGGAAATACTTTTCCTACAGAAAACGTTTTCCTTTAGAAAAGGTTTTCTATGAAAAATGCTATTCTCGTTAAGGTTTTTAGTTATTTGTTTTAACGGAAAACATGTTTTCACATTTGGTATTCCTTGCTTGTTTTAAAGGAATCATCTTTTACCAATTATCTTATAACTAGTTATAGAACAATATAAGTAGTAATACAATATATTTGAAATTATTTAGACTCTGCGTGGTTGTAGAATTACTACTAAGATATCCTGAGGTTTGAGCATTTATTACATTTTATGACATTTGAATGTATATAATGACATACCCTAAAGTTGAATATTTTATCACTAGAGTACCATACATCAAAATTTGATGAATTTTTGTAAAAATCTGACCAAATATAATACATAATTACGATAATATTTATAAGTTATGTCAATATTTTTAGCAAATTATGATAAAAAGTTCATCGTATATTGATGTAAAAACTACCTAAATATGGTCGAAATCATATGCCGTGTTAGCATTTTTAGAAAAAATCTAATGAGAATACTTATATATTGTCAGAATCATGTTTCTAGATTACTCAGAATGATGACTTCCCCTCTTTTAAAAGGGAAGTCATTTCCCCCCATTTGAAGGAAAAGATTTTCCTTTGGAAAAACCTTTTCAGTCACCAATCTTGTGCCAAACATGCCCTACTCATGCTTTGATGCCCTCCTACTGCTAGATCTCATGCTCTATGTTGCGGACCAGCTTCTCAGGTTGGGGGTCCTCGGAAACAGCCTCTCTTCAGGGTGGGCCCCTGAAGGGGGAAGGCTGCATACATCTACCCCCTCAAACCCTGCTTATGCGGGAGCCCTTGGAGGCACTGGGTTTATTGGTGGTGTTGTTAAATCTTGCGCCAACAACGGAAAAGGGGAAAACCACTTCCTAGAATGTGGTTTTCCCCTTAAACAAACGGAGCCTTAATTTCAAGGCTACCGATCTTATTTTCTCTTGTTTCTTTAGAATGCAGACTTCATAAGCAGTTCGAATATTAACACGAATAAATCTACCTAAAACAAATGCACCTCGTACGAGCTAGTCAACTAATTTAGAATTGGGCGTAATCTATTTGCCAAAAGCATTACAATAATCTTATAAATTACTAATGGCACAGTATTTGGCACATCTAAGCTTTGATGCAGTCTCGTTAAGCTGAAGCTCAGTTCATTTGTGCTCAAACTTAGCTCAAAGGCTAATAAATTGAATTAAAATGGCTCATTTAGACTCGTGAGCCTTATGAGCTCAAGCTTCATTGAGTTCGGGCTCGAAGTGTGCCAAATCTTTTGTGCTTCGTCACGAACCAGTTCACAAAGCCATCACTACTTGATTTCCACCCTTAGATAGGCGCATAAGCTGAACAATTCTGGACAATTATCAAAACATTAGTGATGCAGTACAAGGATATGGCAAAATATAGGACTCGTCAAAATATCTTGACTGGAAAAGGTTTAAGAATATTTGTAACTTTTAAATTGTTTAAGTATTAGTTTAGCCTTTAGAATTTATTGAGTTTAAATTCGATTAAGACTATTTAAGATTATCTTTTATTTTAATTGGATTAAGATAATATTTTAAAAGTGATTATTTTTATTTTCTAGTTAAATTAAGATTATATTTCTTTATCTTTTCTAGTTCAGAGTTCCTACTCTATAAATAGAATCCTTACGTACTTTATTGAGATATCCTTGAATGAATAAAAATCCAGAATTGTGAGACTTGAGTTAAAAATCTTTTAGTTTTCCCGATTGTGCTACATCAATTAGACAGATAAAAACGGAATGCTAATAGAGTTAAAAAAAATGCATAATTTTCAAGGATTCACAACATTGTCATAATTTCTGCAAAATGAGAGTTACAAAGGACTTATTATCAATTAATGCTTCAAATTGATGCATTTGAACATGAAACTTCATCAAGAAATGCCGAAGCACCAGAAGACACCCTCTTCTTTCAGTCCGATCGCAGCCTGCAGACACAAGAAATCAATGTCGGCTCAGAACAACGAAAATCAA